>CM053791.1:87481629-87851629 GCA_028749045.1 Cupressus sempervirens | reverse complement strand
ACTCTCTACTAGTGAGAGATGGTAGGGGAATCATTAGGGAAGTATCGCTATTTGACACCAAGATCCTATATATAATGGATTATCCTCTCATGATTACAAGGAGTCTGCTAACCTAGTGTCATCTCTCAAGGATGAGATCTTCTTCCCAACTCATCCCTACCAACTAAATTCAATGGTTGTTGTGCTCTTCATTAACACATAATGCAAATATAATTACATGAATGAACACAAGAAAAATATCACAAATGATCTCCATAAACTTATTTATACTCACTTAAAATGCTCAAAATCAAGAAACATAAACTCTTCAATGTCCAAGATGGAAAGAGTTAAGCATCAACACAATATTTAACTCATTACAAACATTCCATTTGTATCATTCCACATCACAATGTAACATCTCAGATTAAATTTCTATCAAATAGAACACACAATACAACTTGATCTTCTTATCACTATTTATATTCCATCTAATTACTCAAATGCCCACAACTAATTGAAAACAAACTCAAATGAGAGATTATATGTTATAAATCCATCCTTCCACATAATAATTTAATATGAAAAAGCTTCAAATTATGACATTTATAAATTTCCAATTTTCACATGCAAACCAACAATATGGAAATCCACCATTGATAGAGTCCAAAAAACCTTGAAAATAAAAAAAATTCCTAGGAAAGTTTTGAGACAATCCATTGGCAAAAAATCACCCAAAAACACAAAAATGCATTCAAATACTTTTTTTTTCCAATGAAAATTTAACAACATTTCTCCAAGAAACCCTTGTTTTTTTTCCAAATTTGAACGTACCAATAAAATACTCATTTAAATTAAATTCTAAAAGAAGATGATATACTCATAGATTCCTCTTACCATTGATTTGAAACATTTTTTTCCAAAAGAGCAAGAAATAAGAGAGAAATGGAAGGTCCTACCTCATTTCCCCCAAATTTGAAATGCAAAGAACTCACAAGATAGGAAACTATTGTACACAAATCTTAGAAAACCCAAGATGTTTAAATTCCTCTTCCAATGCATCCACACCCACAAACATCCATCTAAAATCCACTTCAAATTTTTGATTCCAAAATCCAAGCATGGAGATGGTTTTCTCCCAAATACAAACCAGTATTAAATGCCTTCTATTTTCTCTTTATAAAATGAATTTATTCAATGTTTTAATATAAATACATAATTAAATAATTGTAAAGCATTTCCTAACTCCCAAACATCGCAATTTACCATAATAATATAACTATCTTAGTTGAATTTCCAAAAATTAAAATAAGCATTTATACTATGAAACCCGATTAGATATAAAATCAAGTTTAAATACACCATTTCCAACTTAGCTTAAACCCAAAACCTGCAAAATACTTAGCCAAACATTATTTCATCATATTAAATCATTTAATATTTCATTTGGCCTCGATTGTGCATAAATAATTATTAAACTAGAACTTACTAATTAGGACCTATAAACTCGTATAAATAGAAAAATATGCACAAAATAAACATTAACCCAAACAACTTGTTACAGGGTATACATACAAGGTCAAGATCACCAAATACTACCAATGGGGGTAGTTGGGGTGTATGATGGGTCAAAACATTAGACAAATCACACTCTAGTGCACATGACAAGGCTAGGGTTAGGGAAAGTTGACCAATATATCATCTCTGAGTAACTCTCGATGGGGAATTACGCACACTTAGGCTTGTGGAGCCATGTGGAGTCGATGTATGGTACCTATAATCATTACAAATATTGACATCAAGTATACCAAATCATTAATAAATACATAGATAGTCAAACACATACATCATCAAATAACAATTTAATTGGTGAAAGGGAACTTTAGTGGCATAATCATTGCATGAATGTTATGACATCGCCCCTTCACACATAAATTCGTCATCTATCTAGTTTGTTAAACGTCATTAATTAACATTGGATAACATTAAATGTTAATTATACTTACTGCAACATGAAAACATTAGCTCATAACCATAACACCTTCTTACAATGACAGGGTTTGAGTGGCACTACATGCATCCTTACCTATAAATGAATATCGAAGGGGGTGAGTTATTAGCGTGTGGATAATCAAAGATATTTGGATCAAGATAAGTCTAATTTGGTTCTTTAAATTCTTTTTTAGGACAAGAGGGAATGATAAAGGTAATCTAAGTTTGGTGGTGGTGAGGATTGCCTAGATGTTTTTATGTTTGTGTAAATGGTTTCATAAAGATCCTTATGAATGCTTCTTCTATTATCTATGTTAGGAACCTGTGTGTTCCTTCTGTTTATTTTGTTAGAGTAGAGTTGTTGGACGCATATGCTTTGTAAGTCGTCCCGTGAGTTTATTTTATTATCCCACATGCATAGGTAGTATTACTTTTCTAGATCGTACCCAGTATATAAGAATAGGTTGAGGCCCTTGATGGGTACGGACGAATTTATTGTATTGAGCTTGCTCAAAGGAGGTTACCCCCTCGAAGTGGCCTGCGATCAGTAGATTTATTTTGAGTTCTGCTATCACTTTGTATTCTGTTATTTCGAGCATTCTCACGATATTGCTATAAGGAGGTTCTTCTCATCTGGTATCAGAGCACTCTCTTGGGCTCGCTGGGTGGAAATTACATCAAATTTTTTCTGTCGTGGCCTTCAGGTTCCTCTCACTTCTAATATCTCTTGTTATTGCAATAACTCTTTTCAGTTGTTCTGTCTGTGAGTGAATTTTTTTAAGTCGACTGTTCAGAAGAAAAAAAAAAAAAAAAAAAAAAAAAAAAAAGAGTAAAATTTTTTCTGTTTTTTAGTCGTAGCTTCCTTGTTTGCTTTCTGTTTCTGCTCATACTTCCGCAGAACGTCTGCAATATCATTTCGCATACTTCCTTCCTTGGCGACCCAACCCCAAATTTTACATATCAAAGCCCTAAAACCCTCATTTATCTAATTTTAGGGTTTGCCCTATCTTTTTCACCTCTCATCCAATCGCCACCAAACTGAGCCACAAGATTCAATTCCTCATTTTGCTCCCTTATCCCTCTTGGACTGTTCGCCTCATTTCGCCTCCCTACCCTTGAAACCCTCATTTTTCTTTTTCCCTTGTCCCCAGATAGTCTCCCACCACCCGTCGAACACCCATTTCCTATATGAGTTTTACCCAAATCCAAGTTTTCCGTAACTAAAAAAGTTTTTGTTTCTCATCTTCTACCCATTTCAAAAAAAAAAAAAAAAAAAAAAACCTTGTTTTATGGTTGTTACGCGTACAGGAGCAAAAATCATGGAAGAAGAAATTGCATCCCTCAAAACCAGACTTCAAGATCTGGATGACAAAATTCTGGGTCTTAACTTTCAGCAGTCAGCCATGAGCCGAAACCATTCAGGAGATACTGGGTCCTCTTCTGGCAATTTCCGTGGACCAAAGCTTGATTTTCCACGCTTCGATGGTTCTGATCCGACTGGATGGATCTATAGGGCAGAGCAGTATTTCAGCTTGCATAATACTTTGGATAACCACAAAGTCTCCCTTGCATCTTTTCATTTGGAACATGAAGCTCTTCAATGGTTCCGTTGGTACATCAAGGCTAATGTAGGCCCAACGTGGAGCGAATTGTGCACCCTCATTTTGGAGCGCTTTGGCCCTAGTTCCTTTGATGATTTCACAGGAGCACTCACTAAACTGTGTCAAACAGGCACTGTAAGAGAATACCAGACAGAGTTTGAAAAATTAGCTAATCACACAGAGGGCTTGTCTGATGAATTCTTCCGTAGTTGTTTTGTCAGTGGTCTGAAGGATGCACTTCGCTCAGAAGTCAAAATGTTTCGACCTACTACAATGATGGAAGCCCTTGGGTTGGCTAAGTTAGCGGAAGACAAGATTAGTGCTCTACAACGCTCCAGATCTAATTTTGTTCCATTCAAAAATACAGGTTCTCACAACCCTCCAGTCATACCAGCTCCCAGAACTACTCCGATCAAGCACTTGTCTGAAACAGAGATGCGAGTTAGGCGAGACAAAGGGCTTTGTTATAATTGTGATGAGAAATGGTCTCGGGGCCATAGATGTGTTCAGCAAAAGCTCTATCTCTTGGATGTGGATTCTCCACCGGAACTGGAAGAATATGTAGATGCTCAGGAAACAGTGGATGCTGAGGTTGAGCCTCACCAGCCTGAACCTCCTTCCCCAGAAGCTCCACCAGAGATATCTGTCCATGCTTTGGCAGGAGTCACTACTCCACAAACCATGCGGGTCCAGGGTTTCTTCAAGAAGATCCCTCTTACTATACTCATTGATTCTGGTAGCACTCATAACTTCATTGATCCATGCATAGCCAAACAGGCTGATTGCTTTATCCATCCCTGCTCTAGCTTTGAAGTCATGATTGCCAATGGGGGCACTTTACCTTGTAAAGGGAAATGTCGCAATGTGCGTCTCTCTATTGGAGATTATAACATGCGCTCTGACATGTTTGCCTTACCCTTAGGTGGCTGTGATGTGGTTTTGGGTGCCCAATGGTTACGCACTCTTGGCCCCATTCTCTGGGATTTTGCTGAACTTTGGATGCAATTTTCAGCCGAGGGGCACCAACACACTTTGAAAGGCTTACAACCAGGGTCTCTCAGCATCATCAGTTCACACCGTATGGAAAAACTTCTTAAGAAGAATTCACATGGTGTCATCGCTCAGCTCCATTCCATTCAGATGCAGCCATCAGCAGTCTCTAGCACTCCTGCCGATCTCCAACACATTTTGGACAAGTATTCTGGTATATTTGCTGAACCTGTGGGATTACCTCCTTCTCGTCCAGAGGACCACCGTATTCAGCTCCTTCCTGGCAGTGTTCCGCCCAACATCAGGCCCTACCGCTACCCATTTCATCAGAAGACCGAAATCGAGATACTTGTCCGTGACTTACTGAAGCAAGGTATTATTCGCCCTAGTACCAGTTCCTTTTCTTCTCCAGTTCTGCTTGTTCGCAAAAAAGATGGGTCATGGCGACTCTGCATTGATTTCCGAGCACTTAATCATCTCACTATAAAGGACAAGTTTCCCATTCCAGTTGTTGATGAACTTCTTGATGAACTTCATGGGGCTCATTTTTTCTCCAAGTTAGATCTTCGTTCTGGGTATCATCAAATTCGGGTTAATGAGGAGGATATACCTAAAACTGCCTTCCGCACACATGATGGTCACTATGAATTTTTAGTCATGCCCTTTGGCCTCACGAATGCTCCTTCAACATTTCAGGCAGTGATGAATAACATATTTCGACCATACCTCCGGAAATTCATTCTGGTCTTCTTTGATGATATCCTCATATATAGCAAAACTTGGGCTGAGCATCTCCATCATCTGAAGCTTGTCTTGCAACTTCTCTCTGATCATCAACTCTGTGCAAAACTATCTAAATGTGTGTTTGGCCAGGAGGAAGTGGAGTATCTCGGGCATATTGTTGCACACCATGGAGTGCGGGTGGATCCTACAAAAATAGATGCCATGAAAACTTGGCCGCATCCTAAAACTCTCAAGAGCCTTCGGGGTTTTTTGGGGTTGACTGGCTACTACCGCAAGTTTGTCAAAGATTACGGGAAAATTGCAGCACCATTGACAGCTCTGTTAAAAAAGGATGCCTTCTCCTGGACCCCTGTTGCTGAGACTGCATTTGAACAACTGAAACAGGCTATGTGCAGTACACCTGTTCTCGCGATGCCAGATTTTTCCAAACCCTTCACTATTGAGAGTGATGCTTGCAGCAATGGATTGGGTGCTGTTCTCCTGCAAGATGACCATCCTATTGCGTTCACTAGCAAAGCCCTCTCTGGTAAGAATCTAGCCCTCTCTACTTATGAAAAAGAAATGATGGCTATTTTGCATGCTGTACAGAAGTGGCGGCCATACCTCTTAGGGAGTCATTTTTGCATCAGAACCGATCACCAAAGTCTGAAATACTTACTGGAACAACGGGTATCCTCTCCTACACAACAGAAATGGGTCAGCAAACTCATGGGGTATGATTATGAGATCACCTACAAGAAGGGTAAGGAGAATATTGTGGCAGATGCTCTTTCTCGCACATTTGATAATCAAGCTTCCCTTTCCGCTATTTCTAAGCCCATTCCCAATTGGTTAGCGTCTATTCAGCAGGGCTATGATAGTGACTCTTCTTTATCTCAAATCATTCACCAGCTAGCCAATAATCCTTCTGCTATACCACATTACTCTTGGGATGGTGCTTCTCTTCGATACAAGGGTCGGCTAGTGCTTCCTCAGAACCCAGCTCTACATCAGGCTATTTTTTATGAACTCCATGCTTCTCCTTCAGCAGGGCACTCAGGCTTCCTCAAAACTTATGAGCGAGCAAGGAGAAACTTCTTTTGGAAAGGAATGAAATAGATGATTCAACAGATGGTGGCTGAATGTGATACTTGCCAACGCCACAAGGGTGAAACGACCCTCCTTCCTGGCTTGCTCGAACCATTGCCCATCCCTACACGGATTTGGACTAATATTTCTATGGATTTCATTGAAGGGCTTCCTAAATCCGGTGGCAAGACAGTGATCTTGGTTGTGGTTGATCGTCTCTCGAAATATAGTCATTTTTGTGCCCTCAGCCACCCCTATACTGCCTCCTCTGTTGCACAAATCTTCATGGACCAGATATTTCGTCTTCATGGACTCCCTTCTTCCATTGTCTCTGATCGTGATGCAACTTTTACTAGTCATTTTTGGACTGAACTGTTTCAGAAAACTGGCACCAAACTGAAGATGAGTTCGGGCTATCACCCACAAACTGATGGTCAAACGGAAATTGTCAATAAATGCTTGGAAACTTATCTTCGTTGCTTCACTTCCGAACAGCAACATCAGTGGGCCAAGTGGCTCCCTTTAGCTGAATGGTGGTACAATACCTCTTACCACACTGCCTCTAAAATGACTCCATATGAAGCAGTCTATGGTCAGGCACCTCCAGTGCTCCTTCCCTACACTCCCAACAGCTCACCAGTCCAGGCAGTTGACATAGTTCTCCGCAGCAGGGATCAGATTCTTCGTACCTTACAGGATAATCTTCACATGGCCCGTAATCGGATGAAACAGCAAGCAGATCAACACCGTTCTGAGCGCTCATTTCAAGTTGGGGATATGGTTTTTCTTCGTCTACAGCCATACAAACAATCCTCCCTAAAGCTGAAAGGGCGTCATAAGCTGGCCCCAAAATTTTATGGGCCTTATCAGGTTCTGCAGAAGATTGGTTCAGTTGCTTATAAACTGGAACTTCCTCCTTCTTCCTGCATTCATCCAGTTTTTCATGTTTCTTGTCTAAAGAAAGTTCTGGGTACCACTGTCAGAGCACAAACTACTCTCCCTGAAATGGATACGGAAGGATCCATTATCCTGGAGCCGGTAGCAATCATTGACCAGCGCACTCGCCAGCTTCGCTCTCGCTCCATCTCTGAGGTCTTGATTCAGTGGCATGGCATGCAACCAGAGGATGCTACCTGGGAACCCCTTCTTCAGATTCAACAACAATTTCCACACCTTAAGCTTTGAGGACAAAGCTTTTTTCTAAGGGAGAGGGGATGTTAGGAACCTGTGTGTTCCTTCTGTTTATTTTGTTAGAGTAGAGTTGTTGGACGCATATGCTTTGTAAGTCGTCCCGTGAGTTTATTTTATTATCCCACATGCATAGGTAGTATTACTTTTCTAGATCGTACCCAGTATATAAGAATAGGTTGAGGCCCTTGATGGGTACGGACGAATTTATTGTATTGAGCTTGCTCAAAGGAGGTTACCCCCTCGAAGTGGCCTGCGATCAGTAGATTTATTTTGAGTTCTGCTATCACTTTGTATTCTGTTATTTCGAGCATTCTCACGATATTGCTATAAGGAGGTTCTTCTCAATCTATTATTATAGTTATGGTCATTAAAAAATCTTCATATTGTACTTTTATTTAAGTATTTCTTCTTTTTCAGATATAAAAAATGGGGCACCAAGTGGGCTATACCCTAGTTACAAAAAGTGTCTTCAAGAATAAAAGACAAACTATACAAATGGTGTTAAACAAAATAAGAATTGTCACCTTATGACGAGCCTAAACAACCTAGTGACTTGGACTGGTCTCTTTTTTAAACACTTGTTCCTCTTCTTTATTCTCCTCTATAGTCATAACCAATACCAAGGGTTGGATTTATTATATTATCCTTAGTACACCAACAATCTCCTTTCAACTCTACTTGACCCCTCAACTAGAGTTACCTGGTCTCTTCATCTACTCTCATCTATATGATGATGAAGGAGATCGATGGATCATTATAAGGCATTGGTAGCTTTGGCCAGAGCTCTGTATCACCATACAACACTGGTTGCATATCGAAGCTCCAACAAGCTTTGGCTAGCTTAACATTAAGAATTTGACAAAAGTTTTTTCATCCTTTCCCTTGGCCTCCAAAAGCCACACTAAGACATGGAAGCTATATTTGTATTCACCCTAAAAACATTTGGTCAACTTCAAGAAAACCTCTCCAAAGATGAGCTTAGCAACCTCCAATATCTCTTACTCCCCAATATTGAATACCTTCCATCTATTGTCATCTATCAATACCTCTTATTTTCTTGTGATGAATGGTGTTTATAATGGTCAATGAATCTCCCTCTAGTTGAACCTACTTGTAGCCCATCCATCTATGTAACTAGATTGCTATCCAGGTCGCTTAGAACTCATCCTCTTTGTTGGGTTCATCTGATAGCCAATATCCTTCATTCTTGATTCCAAACAACACAACCTGCTCCCAAAGGTCCTAGACATCCCCTAGTAGCCCTATCAAAGTTAATTTCATCCAATTCTCTTATTTCAAATGTAGTTATTCTCTCATCCTAATGATGGATGACAGAATGTGATATGAAACATTGATGCAAAACAAAAACAAAGTCAACTCCAAAAAAAGGTAGCTTACAATGTATATGTTGTGCCAAAATAGACATGATCAACTTGAAATCTCTACTAAACAAAAGAGAGATCTTTCTCGCTATAATTCTATTTTTAAGAATTATAAGATATGTAAATATAATATTGATAATTACATTTTTTTAAAAAAAAATTCTAAAATGCAATCAAAGAAATTTTAAAATAGTATATTTAAAATTTGATAAATTATTTATTTTTTAAATAACTAATAATTTTATTTTTTAATTAAAAATATATCTAATTTTATGTAATTATAAAAAATTGAAATGGTAGGATTGGAATCTCAAACTACTACAATTTATAGCCATACAACACTTATGATTATTTTATAGTTATCATTATTTTCAAAAATGTTTAGCCATTGAATTGTTTAGTATATTGAGAATTTCGTAAAGAACAAGGATGTGCACGAGCAACCCTATGTGGAACGCACTAAATATCATATCAAAAACATTGTGCAGTTTAAACGTCAAATACTAGATATCTTTTCTATAGTTTTTAATATTTAATTACAAGGAAATGTTCCAACCCCAGCTAAATTTTGCATGTTTATATGTCAAGTTTGTAACTGTTCATTTGACCGCTGCGAGTCACGATGTTGGTTTTAGATGTTTTTTAAAGGAGAATTAGTTTGTTCATTATGCTTATTTTTCAATAATAATTAAAACAAATCTATAGAGAATAAAGTATTGAGAAATTAGTAATTTTTCTTATTTTTTAATTGTTCTAAAAATTTGTTAAAACGGTGTCAACAAGTAGATGTTATGATAGATCATTTTAATAGCTTATTTTTCTTAGATAAAAATAAAGTTTTGATTGTTAATTCAATGATGTTAAAAACAAATTATTTAAATGAGTTGGTTTAAAAATAATAATTTGTATTCATAAAATATAAAATTAAGTGATGATAACAATGAAATATATCAATCAATAAAATATGTATTCAATTTTAAATAAGTAGATGATTTCCATTAAAAAGGAAAATTATTGAAGTGAGTTGGTTTAAAATTAATTGTTTTTATTAATAAAATATTAAGTTAATTAAAGAAAGTCAAAGTGTTGTAATAATATCATATGAAACATTTTAATTAATAATAATATTCATAAATTTAAAATTTATGGAGTATGACTATTCATTACTTCAGAAATTTCTTTCTAATAATTTCTTTTTAGAGGGTAGGCATGTTAATTGACTTTTGAGGGCTAAACCTTTTATGTGTGATAGATCTAAGGTGTGTTGAAAGACAATCCACGTCCTTTAGGTCCGAAATTCAATACAAGAGATGAATGGGGATATACTCTTGCTATTAAAGCTAAACAACTCCCCAATGAGACAAATAATGAGGTTGAATGCTTGACAACAATTAATGTTATTTTGATGGCAAATGATCTATAGGCTTGCAAGTTATGCTTGGAAGGGGATTCTCATATTGTGATCAATGGGGGTATCAAGGGTGAGACTAATGTGAGGCATTTGAACAAGCACATTCAAAGAATTAGAACTTTGGTTGATTCTTTTGAAGAGTTTGAGGTGTCCTGCGTGTTTCGTGAAGCTAACGTTGAAGCAACCCGATTTTCTAAATTTGGAGTGTGGCAAGACATGGCACAAAGGCTTCAGATGACCTTTTTTAAGACCTTAGAAATTTTGATGTTAGTTCTTGGGGATGCAACTAATCCTTTTGTGCATTTGATGATGTGATAGTTTTGGGAAATCTTTTCCCTAGTAGGCAGTGGGCCATCTTCCATTTTGAGGAATTGTTTGGTTTGTGGAAGGACAAACTATGAGATGTTGCAAATTTGAAGTGAAGTGACATTATTTCCCATTTATTATGTTGAGCGTAGGAGTAGAGAGGGCCTTCAAACTTTTTGATGGTGTCAAGAAGTGTGTTCTAGAGTTTTCCAAGGATTTTATGTATGGAGGTGTCACTCAGCCAAGGCTGGTGTTTGCATGCATTTTCTAAGTTGGAGGTGGAGTGGCTAAAAATGGATGCCAACTTTTCTTTGACATTGTTTCCCATTTATTATGTTGAGCGTAGGAGTAGAGAGGGCCTTCAAGCTTTTTGATGGTGTCAAGAAGTGTGTTCTAGAGTTTTCCAAGGGTTTTATGTATGGAGGTGGCACTCAGCCAAGGCTAGTGTTTGCATGCATTTTCTAAGTTGGAGGTGGAGTGGCTAAAAATGGATGCCAACTTTTCTTTGAGTTCACAAAACCAACAACATGCTTTTGCAGTGTGATCTTTGTGAAACGTATGATCGAGCTTTTCCATTTTGATGATCTGTAGTTTTGGGTCTACATTTGTTGCATCTTCAAGGAAGAATACTTGAACAACAATATTCGGCCTAGAAAAAATCAAGACATAACATCTCTCTTTCTCACATGGGCATTGATGCTTGGAATTCGGGAGGAGGGAAGGATGGTTATGTGCACTTGTGTTGTGTGGTAGTGGGCTTGAAGGGAATTGTGGAACTTACAGTTCCTAGGGTGGGAATAAATATCGGACAAGGTTCGTAGCAAGTGGTAGGTGGGAAGGAGGATGACCTCCAACCCTTGATGTTGTAGAGCTCCTCCAAGCCCATACAAGAACAAATTTAAGGGGCTTAGGTTGGCTAGGTTCGGCTCAAGTTTTTTCTCCATTGATACAAGGAGCAATAGGAAGAAACTATGCGCAAGCGAAGGCGCAAGATGAAGTCCACTTCAGTTAAGAGTGCTTCTTTGTCGAGCATGGTGATGCAGAGCCACACCTTGGAAAACTCAGGAGGAATCACTCACTCAACTGAGTTGCTTCAAGGGGCACATACACCCACTAGCACAAACCTAAAACCAAGTTCAACTATTTTCTTTATATAGATATACATTCATGAGAATCTTCGATGTGAACTTCAGGAGTCTCTTGTCACCACCCTTGTATTTTCTAACCGCTCAACATATTTGCATGGAACTTGTGACATAAAATTTACTGAAAATCGTGCCCCATTCAGCACAAATCGACCCAACCTTTTTTTCTCTTCTGTGATTGAGAACATAGACCAGGATTGAGCATTCTTCCTGAACACACTCGAATATAAAAACATTGAGATACATTATCCTTCAACGTTAAGACATCTTTCTTTTCCCATATTTGATATCACATCTCTGCTGTATTACTCACAAATCGGTGATTAATAAATAAAACATTCAATTGGTTCTCATATAGAATCCCGTGTGGATACTTGTGTTACTTATAAAATTGGCAAAAACAAACAAAAGGAATAGAATCCCGTGTGGTTGCCTATGTCGACCATGGCACTAATCAAGAAAAAAAATCATCCGAAAAGAATGATTTATATACATATTCTTCTGTGAACTTAGAATCAAACACAGGGAGTTGAATCGATCCACATGACAAATGATTTAACTTACATATGCGATCTCACAGATCGATTCCCTGGAAAGGAACTCAGAAAGTTTTGAAGTTTTGGAGGAAGAAAAATAAATAACTTGCATACAAACTGTCTGCTACAATACATTCCTCGTTTTTTTCAGAATGTCGGCTCCCCAAAAAAAATGAATAGTAAAATTATCCTATCAACTGGAAAAGATACCCGAAATAACCAATCCACTCCAAAAACAGGAAACTTTCTATTTTTCTCTGATCCTCACTGTCGTTCTTTCCACAAGACAGCTTTTAAAAAACCGACTTTTCTTTCCAACTGGAGGGAATCTGAAACGTTTTCTTTCTATCCAGAAAGAATTTTAAAAAAACGTCTTTTGTCCAAGAAGAATAATATTCTAAAAACGTCTTTTGGATACTCTAAAAAACTGTAACCGACTTCCTGATGGGATTCTTTTAATTATTGAAGACTCAATTACGAATTAAACAACTACTCTATTTTAAAAACTACATCACTCCTGGTCCTAGGTGGCTATATTTGGAGAGCTCATCGAATTGCTACTCCAGTTATGCCACCACATGTAGGACATTATTGAAAACATTAAAAATTAAAACAAACATAAAACATAACATTAGTTTCCTATTGCATTTCAACGATGTTGCCTCTGGTAGCATTTTTCTGCTCTGCCACTGCAGCACATGGTAGTTTTTGCAGCTGGTGGGAAAGTATAAAAAATGAAGCTAGGGAAGAAGAGCGTGGAGGGATGTTCATCTTGAATTTGTCCAAGAAAGATATTTAGGGGTGGCTCCAATGAGTGTGCTATGGGAGTTTCTAGTTTGAGCCTAGATTTTTTTTTTATAGGTATTTTGGGTTTGGATTTGGTGTGTCCAGTTTTGGTAGTTTGGATCTTTTTTGATATATAATTATAATGATGTATTTGGGGTGGTGGTCGATCTAGGATGCTTGGTCTCCAAAGTTGGTGTTTAGGTTTTCTATTCAATCTCGAGGACCTTGAATTTTTTGTGTTATCTTTTTTCTATATAATTTTGAATTATTATGGACATTTGACAAATAATTTATAATTTATAATTATTTTTCAAACATAATTCATTTAAGTCAATAATTAATTTTGACTAGTAAAAATAGGACAACTATTTACTATTTTTTATGTGAATGAAATGAAATAGTTGTTGACTATTTGACAATCAAATTAAATAATATTTAAATTACAAGTGAATCGATTTTGACAAATGAATTGACTCATATGACCAACAAATATTTAAATTAATCAATTTAAAAATTATTTTTTATTTATACAATACAAGTCAATAAAAAATAAGACAAGAATATCATAATTGTGTCATATGAAACATCTTAATTAATAATGGTATTCATCCATCTTAAATTCATGGCATAACTACTCACTACTTCTAAAATTATTATTTAATAATTTTTCTTTGACTGTCTTATAATAGTTTTGAGTTATTCTAGAACATTTGACATATAGTCTATAGCTATTCGTAAGCATTATTTAAATTTAACAGTCAATGGTCAATTTTAGCCAATAAAAACGCCAGTAGCTATACAGCCACAAAAATGCATTTAAAAACAAGACAATCATAAGACAACAATTTACAATTTTTAGTTATAAATGAAATATAAAATTATTATTGACCGTTTGACCATAAAATCTAAAAAATACTCACAAATAAAATAATTGTACCAGATTGAAAAACTTCTTAACATCTTCAAATTATTTTTGATAAATTAGAGAAATAAAATAAAATACCCATAACATACTGAGACAGAGTACTTGAATTTGGAGGAGGATTCTGTAAAAACAATTAGGAATCTGTAAATCTATAAATGCATCCATTGGTATTTGATGGGGCTTCATTTATTTGTCTACCTCAAATATAGCAAAATAACATTTCTTATCTTGGGTAGATTCAGTCCTTTATTAAGGAATTTAATAATAGTTTCAATAATTTTCAGTTTTATGGCCTTAATATGTAGATGCTGGGTTGTGCACTGCCTCAGGCTGGCTAGGAGACTTTAAATTCAACTTCTTCTAATACAATGGGTTCATGAATTTAAACTCACCTTTTTAATACACAGGCCACAAGAATTTGAATACAATAGGTGAAGACCCTATGCTGCTATAACATATTCATGTATAATAATCTCAAAACTAAACAAAATTCTTGTTTATGTCGATAATAATCACTGGGTAAGGAACTAACCAGTTAAAAGACACCTTTAAAGCCATTGCTACAAAATAGTTTTTAGTGTTTCTTGCATGCTATGTCAAGATATTCTTTAGGCAACTCAAGACAAGCGAGAACAAGTTTCAAAATGGCTATGACCAGCATTAAATGAAACAGGAGTGGCAAATAAAAGGATCTGGGATTATGCTTGGAGAGTATCCAGTACAATGCGATGCACGTTTGTCACTAGCACACTACATTTTTAACCAGTTTATTTATCTACAAAATGGCATGTCCTCACAACAAACAGGTTTTATCTCATTAATTTCAGATGTTCAATGCAGAATTAATAGAGCGAGTGAAGCAAAAGTTGCAAAATACAAATTAGATCTTCAGATGGGTAAAATAACTAGATAATTAATCAACAGTCTATTTACATGGAATATTAAATACTAAAACTGAGTTGTAACAGAAGAAGATTAAAGCATGTAAATCTTGAAATGACCAAATACAAATGCCATCATGTTGTCACTTTGTGAAAGGAGATTGATATCAATCCAATCTAAAATTATTTTCAATATTTTGTTGTGATAGGGAAGCCAAATAAAGGGAAAGTTGAGACAATACAGATGGACAGAAAGAAGCTGTTGCCCCACAAAGTTTGGAAAAACTGAGCAAGTTCTGCAAAACTATTGACGCCGGAAAATATTAAGATCGGTAAAAAAGTTGCATGGATTGTCAAATTCTAACAACACTTCAGCAACTTACAGTGTGTTGAATAGGTAGAATTAGTCTACCTGGCACACACTAAATTTTTAACTTCAAATGAGAACCAAGCCATTCAAAATATAGGAGATAGATAGGTCAATGAATGTACTGACATAACATATTATATTAAACAATACTGGCAGGATATTGCATCTTTTTATTATTAATTTGCTCTTTTAAATGTTTTTACTTCGCCTAATTTAGACTTTTACCATGGCTCATTATGGATGCAATTGTCTTCTAGTAAGGGGCTTGATATATGTGGGCATTGTATAGCTTTGAGGAGAAAATCTTGAGAGCAAATCATACAAAATGAGGAGACTATCTGTATAATATAGAGCAATAATCAACACTTGAATTATCCTCAAACCAATTTCACTTTAAAAATCTGTTCTGCTGCTGCCCATAAAAAAATCTTCAGGTGCTTTACCTTTGATTTTCCCCTGTAAACCAAAGCAGTTTGAAATGCAAAAGTTTTATTGTGGGTAAACTTTATGGTTAGTTTTGTTATGGGAACAAACAGTGATGAATTCAAAGCTATGTGCAGCTTCGTGACTTACACAACATATCTAGCGGCTACATGTGTAAAGTTTGAAAATTGACCAGCGGTTAAATATACTCTTCCTTCTGATAAATATTATGCTTCAATTAAATTTGGATGATACCATCCATGACAACTAAGGCACTAATAATACATGTAGCAAAATCCCAGGCAAAATGTTTTCCAGAGATTATAGTGGAAATTGATTGACTTTTTTACAAAAAGAGGGAAGAATTCTATATTTAACTTCCATCAAGGAAATATAAGATATTCAGAGAAACAATGATGATGGCTGAATGAAGGAAGCAGTAAATCAGCTACAAATACACCACCCTTAAGTTGGTGATAATCTTCAATATTCTTAGCCTGAAGATTCCTGCAAGCTCCTTAAGGTACGTTGATTAGTACTCGGACCTGCGAATGGTACAGTAGCAGACGTTTGTAAGCTAGATCTTGTCTGTGAAGAATAAGTTGTAGACCAGGATCGCCCACTTGAGCCTGCTAATCCAATAATTGCATCTGCCTGTGTTCAAAACAACAGCAAAAGTTTTATCAACCAGCAATAAAAGATCTACAGAGAGACGTAAAATATGTGTATTAATAAATTATAATCAATGGACGAGAAAAGCATTCAATGCACTGAATGAACATATTTATATCACATGGGAGCTCCTAGGGATCTATTAGACTATTTCAGAAAATATTTAGAAGCAAATAAATTTTGTGTCATAGGCCACTCAGGTATATACTGCTTACCTTTTCAGCAGAAACATCATCAAAAACATGGGCCTGTCCTCCGTAAAAGATTGTCAACTGGCTGCTAGCTGATGCACCTATCTGTCGGCTGTAACAAAAAATTCAGGCCAAGTAAGATACGGAGGCATCATGATGCAAAATATGGATCTTCATCTAACAGAATATGCAAGCTTAATATGGTAAAAAATTAATAATATCATCCTTCTCTCATCCTGATGATGGATCACAGAGTGTGATCCGAAACGTTGATGATAAAAAAACTTACACAATCAAATCTAGAAGCAACATCATCAGAAGCAACATCATCAATGGTTAAAAATGATAAATAAAAACACCAAAATGTTCAGCACTCCCCTTGGGATTTGTGACAAGGGCTTAATCTTCCCCTATGTACTATAAATTGAGTAGTTGCATAGGTCACTAACAGATTGATATTTGCCTCCTGTCTACTATAAGTTGAGTGGTTGTATAGTGCACTGACAAATCGGCCTTTTGTTGCAATGGCAACCCCACTCTAACAAGTGGTATTCAGAGCTTGATCACAGGTTTGAATCCTCAGACTTTCAGGTAATGCTGGGGGAGACTGCTGACAAACTGTTCAGCGCACCCCTTGGAATTCAAGACAAGGGCTTAACCACATCCTATGTAATATAAGTTGAGCGACTGTTCGGGCACTGACAGATCGGTCTTTGGGTGCAATGGCAACCCCACTCTAACAATGGAAAGACTCTCTTCTCAGTTTCTGCTAATTATTTTTTCAATACATATGATGGATGGTCACCTCCGCAAAATGTCCTCCAAAACTAAGTAGCAGGACGGACTGAATATCATTAATGGATTGGTATAGAATTTAATCTTGAAAATTTTGACACAAACCAATATGTCATTTAGCTCCTAGTAAGGGAACCAATATTTCATTATTCGACTCCAGGTAGCTATAGTCAATTACAGTGCTCATGAGTTGTGAGGAAAAGTTCCCATTATCATGCAGACTGATGGTAAAATAATCTAGACTTTAAATAGCTCAATGTCATCCTTAAATTGTGTTTACACATGGAAAATTACGAAGTCTGGTGCACACTACAGAATCTAACCAAATCAACTACTCAACTCCAGATTCTCTGAAACAATTCTAACAACTCAGACCATTTTTTCTCCGACTTTCAAAATAAGCTCAGGAATATCCAGAAACATTTATAAGCACCGTTGGATGATGGAGTTCAATTGAGAAGTATCAAGGTTCTTGATTAGAAAGCAGATAAGCAAAAGCCTTGAATTTGAAAATTGCACCAGTTTTATCATTGTTGGTAAGGCATGGGAGGGCGTAAAAAGGGCCAGAAGCGTGTTACAACTTTCAATTGGTTTTGAGGCTATAATACAGTGTCCTCTGAATTAGTCCCTCAACTTAGCAAAGTAGAATTCAAATTTTTGCAAAGAAGAAAACCAAATATACCTGGGTGGAAGAACAGAATCTGATCCAGCACTCTTGGACGACCAAGGTTTTGACTTAGAGCCTGAAAGCCCAGGGGCACCCGCACTTTTACAATTTGTTGTCCAAGGAGCATTGCTAACCAGGTTTGCAATGCCGGATCCCTGCAATCCAGTCCGAGAACCCTCATCTGCTGCAGGCTGCGCGAAAGGAGGCAGGGTAGCATTATCTGCAGCTGTAGTGCAAGATATCTTTTCATCGTATCCTCCCGATCTGCCAAGGCGAGAAGGGCCATATAATGAATGGCTCTCCCACCGCTTGGAAACCGTTACATCGGGCTTGGAAGATGATGGTTGCAGTAAACTGGGGCAAGATAAAGCTGGTTTGGGGGGTTGCATTGCCAGATGAAAATCATCCCCATTATGTTGTTTGAAATTTGGTATCCTCTCTTCCCTAGCCTCAAATTTGGCCATCTGGATGTCACAGAAAAAGACATCATATTGAATAACAGCCAGACATTCAATAACCTCTATACACGACTAAACTTTCCCTACAAATCAAATTTTCATGATATAATGATTGTGAGAATCTGACATAGATCTAGACACAATGACATAAAAGCCCCGAACAAGTCTTAAAAGACAAAATGACCCTTACCTTAGGGGAACGAGTAGTCTCTGTTCTATCCACCGTCATCTGAATTGTATGTTGCTCAATAGTGTTTGCACTGGTAGATGGCGGACTATCCCTCTTCTTCCCGGCTGACTTGCTTTCGTTCTCAGGCCTACGGAAGGCACTTCTATTGCCATGTGACTGAATCCCACCTCTCGACTTATCCACCGCCAATCTCTCTGTTATGAAAAAAAATACGAGAATCAATACAACAATCTCAATGAAATTTTCGGAAAAAGAGAACAAAGCAATTCAAATCCCTAAAACTAATCACTTAATGCCCTAAGGTTCAAAAGGTCCCGGATTCAAATCACTGCGAATCCAAAATTGAACGAAAGGGATCTGTAAACCTTTCAATGCGGTGGACTGCCACACGCCCAAAACTTATAAAGAAAAAATTTCAGTTCAGTTAAAAGGGCCTAGAAATCTTCGTAATGGGTACGCCACAGACACGCCAAGTATCTTTTTTCCATTTTTTTTAATTTCAACAGAAAAGGTCTGAAAATCTTGGCAAAAAGGCCTGCAAATAAAACCTATGAACTTAAAATTTCGACAGAACAGGCCTGCAAATCTCGGCAATGGATACAAATCCTAGACACGCACAAAATCAACACTACAAAATTTCCCCAAATCTGACAACCAAAATGCCCTGAAGGAGTTCGATTCCGCACCTGAATCCCTACTTGAACAACTAGGGTCAGCAAAAGCGAGAGACGGCCCCCCTGTAAGCCTTGCCGGTGCAGAACACACGCTGTTCTCAGCACAAATGTCAATAATAGCCCTTGAAGAAGATTTCACAGAAGCTTCCCCCTCTAGGTCAGGCTGAGCATAAGCAGAAGCATGGCGAGATCCGTTTCGAATGCGGAAACCAGCAATCTCCTGCGGCTGCTTTGTTGCATCTCCATTTGGTGCCATCCCCAAAAAATCATGAAAAAATGGCTGCGCCTCCCCAGCCATATCAATTGTGGCCATGATTTATTAAAAAAAAAACAAACCACTTAACAAAAACAAGGGAATCGAAACCTGACTTTCAAGAAAATCCAATCACCCTCTGTAAAATCATACATAAAGTGATCTCAGCTCGAAATAAGGTCAAATTTCAATATTTCTAATGCCTGCCTCTACTGACCTTATCTGCCCAAACACTTAAATTTCTTCTTCGTTAACCGTTGAACACATGGGCAGAACAGAAGCTCTTTATATTCCCCCAAAAAATGCCGGGCGTCTCCAACACGGAATTTAATTGAGACTGGTCTGTCCTTTGAATTTTTATCCTCCGCGTGAGCGTGAACTATACACAAAACTTTTGACAATTTCTGTCTCGTCGGAGAAAGCTAATTAAATTATGTGAAAATTACAGCGGTGGATGGGGAAAGACGAAAATGGCGTTGGTCACCGAGTCGTTGCCGAACGGGATAAAGGTACTATACTCGAGTAGTTATTGGAATTTGTGTAATTGATTATTGTAAGCACATAGAAAAATTATTATTTATCAGATTTGTCATGTCGTAATTATTTTTTAAGCATGGTTTTAATAATAATATTGCATATTTATGGGATTAATCTTTGCAAAGGAGGGGATTCGTTATTTTCTATAGAGAAGCTCAACAAGCATATAGCCCTCGGTTCAAGTGAATTGATAAATAAATACTAAAACTTGGATTTTATGTCCACTTGATTAAAGAATGCAACTTTAAAATTGTTTGATAATATAGAAATGTAGTGTTGTACAATGTATAAACTACAAGATTGTTAAATGACATGTACAAGAATGTTACCAATAGTTTTTGGATTTCCTCTTCAGACAATATACACGATAGATTTGCATTTAGAGGAGTTAGTCGTCATGAGTGTTAAAGAGTTGAGATCAAATTGATAGAACCTCATTATGAGAGAGAAAGAGATGAAGACATGATGAGATATATTATCCAAGAATGGAAAAATGAGGAGAGGAATTTTGTTGCTTAGAATTGGCAGGGATAGTCATTAGAAGCACATTTGGTTGGTGCGATAGGCATCAATGACAAAGTATGTGAGATATTCTCATTTGAATGTTTAAATTCGTTGTGATGTTATCATACCACATAAATATTTACATGTTACGGTCCCATTTGCCCAATATCTTCCCCCAAAAAAACCACAAGCTGCAAACTATTTTTACCCACGAAGTAGAAATCATGAAATCACATTCATAGGTTTTCTCATAAATGCATTGAATGCAATGTGTAAGTGTGAAATAAGTACAAGGTGCAATTTACAATCCTACCCCATAGTGTGATAACTAAGTTATGCTATTATAGAAGTTTCCAATAAGGTTCAAACTTTTGTTGGGCCATTGTGATTATAGGCTTAGGTTTCCACTAACCCAATGTGCTTGCATGTTGCAAGTTCTATAGCATTAAAGCACTTGACATCTTTTGTAGGGTTATTTTGATTGTAGACTTTGGCCTTCGTTAATCTAATGTGTTCACAAATTGTAAATTCTAGTATTGATTTGTTTGAGATTCATGTCAAATGACTTTGCAAATGTTCATGTAGGTTGTGAATTATAGCACTAATGTACATTTAACATTCATGTCAAGTGACTTTGTAAATGTGCATGCTCGTGGTTCAACTTTGTTGAGCTACGATACTTGTGGGAGTAACTGGTTTTGAGTGTTCATGTTAAGGGTGAGGTCCTCTGATTATGGCCCCACCTAATGCATTCAGTCTAAAATCTTGATCTACCTTATTAAAAAATATATATAGATATTTTAGCATAAAAAAAAATTGTCTTCTTTCTAAAAGCATCTTTTGCATTTACATGTGAGAAATTGAATAAAAATAAATGTAACTAGAAGATATTTCTAGATGTATTTTATATACAAGGAATATTTTTTAGTACAAGTCTCCACATCCCATCAATATATTTGTATAACACATCTCAAACATAGTAAGTAGATAGTATTGTTATATTAAATACTAGTCAAATATAGCTAAATGTAATATTAATATTATGAACTATAGAAACTTTATATTTATAATTAATTTTGGAAACATGTGTCAATTTTATGCTTAAAATGGTCATATCATGAATACACTCTTAAGTGAAGGTCTATAACAAATAAAATGAAATAATAAAGTAAATATTGGAATTATTAAAAAATTAAAGGCTCTAAGTATAATTTTAACAAAATTTATAGAGAAAACAATAAGAAGTATGCATCAAAGATTAATTATATGAAAATAAATCATATTTTTAGAATATTTTATAGATCTTGATGCATTTATGAATTTATTTTGAGTTTTATAACTACTCAATTTCAAAGAAGAGATAAGGTGAATAAAGAAGAAGACCTTCAAGTGTAAAGTATTGTACAAGTAAAGTATTTGGTTAGATATTGGTAACAATTAGTAATCTCTTGAAAGAGAAAAGCTAAATGATCTTAACAATCATAAGTATTGAAGACATTCAAGTGTAAAGTATTGTACAAGTGAAGTATTTGGTTAGATATTGGTAACAATTAGTAATCTCTTGAAAGAGAAAAGCTAAATGATATTAATAATCATAAGTATTGAAGATCTATATAGAGCTATACAAGTCTCTATAGAGGTAAACTTAATGAGGAGGGCATATAAAAATAAAATAATCCTCTATTTTAAGTTCTATTGAAGAACTTGACAAATACAATGCACTTGAAATTTTTTATTAAAAAAACTATCACTAATTTGAAGATCTCATTGTATATATAATTTTATTATGAGACTCATAATTACTCAGTTTCAAAGAAGAAATAAGGTGAATAAAGAAACTATCCTTTAATTATTTGAAGAAAATATTTGGTTCAATATTGATAACCATCAATAATCTTTTGGAAGAAAAAAGTTAAATAATATTAATAATCATAAACATTAATGATCGAGAGAGAGTATATAAATCCTTTAAAAGATGAAATTATTAAGGAGAGCATATAACAAATGATCCTTGAGTTATATTCAACAATTTGATAGATACAATACAATTAAAAATATGGTGTCCAATCCACATGTAAAGAGGCAATATAGGTTATATCAAAAAAATTGACAAATGCAATATGCTTAAAAATATAGTAAGGATTTCTATGAAATTGCATTTCATAATTATGATGTTGTTGATGGTAATGATGTACAATGTGTATGGAATCAACACATGGGTTTAGGATCTCATAAATAACAATATGATATGTGTTTAGGGTGTAATTGATAGGATAAATCATTTAGTAGTATCTCGTAATTAGAATTTGAAACTATATGTATAAACCTTTTTTCCATCACATAATTAGTACAATAATTTACATTTGAAGGAGTATTTTGTACATGAGGTATATATAAGATCAATTATAATAAGTATATTTCTTTACATGATTCAAGGAATAATTTCATTTGTGGTCATGCCTAATCAAGGTTCTAATATACATCTTATATTTCTCACTGCATTTCACATTGTGAGATCCACATGATGATTTTGTGGTCCTTTATAATGTTGATGTAAAACCAATCATAGAGTGTTCTTATTTAACTTATGTGTCAATTTAAAATATGTGAAGAAGAGGTTTTGTTTGATCAAAATTTTCAACAACAAGAATATTCACATCTAGTTGCTTCTCTTAAGATGACTAATGGGATTCGATATAGATTTTAGATTATATTATTTTACCTTATTAGTTAGTTTGAATGAAGTTTCTATCTTATGCTATATCATTTCTATAGTCTACTCTAGATCAATTCCACATATTTCAATTTCCACATTGAACTTTGTGCTTGTTTAGCATTTGTAATAATCAATGTATTTTTAGGATCATTCAGACCATTTCATAGCCTTCCCAATGCCAAGTTATATGTTGTTCTTTTGTGTTTCCTTAATGGTTCTATATAGACCAACACATCTTCCACAATTATCTCATATTTTTCTGATGTGCCAAACTTTTAGAAGCTTATTGTTCTTGTATGCTAGAGTGATATATTAGAATCCACCAATAGTTCATTGTACAATAGCTTTTTTTGATAGGTTTCTATTGATGGATAACCTTGGAAAACCTAGGTTGAATCCTGACAACTATTCTACATTCCTAGTCTCTTTACGTTCTCTCTTATCTCCACTATTTTAATCCATGAATATAGCTCTTGAAAATGTTTCGATTTTAGATCTCTCTCTAGCAAGAATTGTATTTTTAAATTTCTCATATGATTTACTAGCAATAACACAAGCATAATAAATTATTTTTAATACCTTTATATTTATCTTGGGTTTCCTTGATTATATTTTATCCTGAAGGAAATTATGTTTATGATTATTAAGGTCCTCCATTTTTTGTGTGGCCTAATCCTAATTGTTAACAATGACATTTGCACATTTAAATGACCACTAAAAAATAGACCCATACTCTCATTATAATATCAAGTTCATAATTAACTACTTATTTCTATTCTTACTCAAAGTGTCCACATTGCTGATCCTGCACGTGTGGTCACTTTTTAGTCAAACTAATAACATAATCACTAGATTTTAGATGTTTAGCATAGTCATATTCATCCTTATGGGTTTTTCATACACCCAACCTTTCTCATTTAGTCGTTTCATTATCATTCTTGATTATTCAAAAACCTTTCCATTTAGCCTTTTAACTTCCACCCTTAGTTCTTGGTATTCTTTTACTTTGCAACATTTACTTTGTAATAAGTTTTAGGTG
This sequence comes from Cupressus sempervirens, assembly GCA_028749045.1. Lineage (NCBI taxonomy): Eukaryota > Viridiplantae > Streptophyta > Pinopsida > Cupressales > Cupressaceae > Cupressus > Cupressus sempervirens. The sequence continues at coordinate 87,827,203 of CM053791.1, read as the reverse complement.
AATTACCATTATTCTTTTTGTTACTTTTGTAGCACTGTAATTTATATCCATGTACTTGGTTTCCTTCTTGCATAGGTCCATTTAAGCATGCACCACCCCCCCCACACCCCCCCCCCCCCCCCCCGCCCCCTTCAAAATGTGTTTTTATCATCACACCTTGATTTCATGCATGTTTCTAGTATCCACATATTGAATAGGACCCTTGACCCAAATTTGGATCTTTTTTTAGTAGTTAAGGGTGACTAGGTCGGTCAAGTGTCACCCATAACCTAAGAGTTTATTGTGTATCTAAGAAAAGGCCCCAAATTTTAATTAGGTAAAAATATTTTGATTCTAGCAACATCCTCAAATCCAAGTTGTCCTCCTTTCACTTTTGAGCTTCAAAATTGCTTGGAGAGGTATATAAGCTAGATGTTACCTCCCTTACTTTAGCATCTAATCCAATCCATTCCCAATAACAAACAAACATTCAAAACTCATTCCACTCTAAGCATTCATGGAGAAATCATTAATTCAAGGCATTCATCCCACTAAACCCTTCATTATGGAAAGATTTAACAACATTCATTAAAGTATATATTTTATGATTTATTTTTAGATTTTTCATGGAGTTGTGCCATTGCATCAACACTTGTGATCTCATTTCAATAACATTTGCATCATCAAGGTTTAAGACATCTTGTTTCTCAAATATAGCATTTGTATATGTTAGTATACTTACATTTTAAGTGCATTTCAATTCAATATTATGGTTTATTCTAAAACTAGGGTTTGAATTAGGAAAACCCATTTCTACAACACTCTTCCCTATTGTTCAGTGTACAAGAAACAACTAGAAAATGTGTGAAAGGAGCGACGAATCTAGGTTTGATTGAGAGTTAAAAGTATTATTATCATTTCATGAAAAAGTGTATGGTCAAAGGAAAATAGACTCACCTAAGTGACCTCTTGGTTACCCGTAACCTCCTGCTTTAGGTTGAAATTTGGATCCTAGGTCAGTTGATATTTCTATAACCTAGATCTAGTCTTAGATTGGGTTCTTAGTCTGCAATAAGTCTATATATGAAAAAATCATTTCTCTCTCCATCTTTCCCTAAATCTTATATTTTCATATTTTGTTTGCATATTAATCTCCCATAACAACAAAGGATCAGTTCATCCACTCAACACTTGAGCCTTCTTGATCCTAGTGGGCCATCTTCCCTCCAATGTATGAGAGTATATCTAGGTGTGAGCTTCATTGTCTATCCATACATCTAAGTAAATTGCCCTCACACACTATTTTCTTTCATTACAACACCCTTGCAAATGAGATATTTGATAATAAACTAATTAATATAATATATAGATTTCTAGCAATAAAAGGATCTTTTCCACCTCATGACCTCTAACCACAACTTATGATCACCATGAGATACATCTTAGTCCACATTACTCTTCACATCAAATTTATGGCATCTAGTGAAGAGGACATCTTTCAAAACCCAGAGCATGACTCAACATAGAATTAATAATGCCACATGTACAAAATATGTGATTTTGTAGTCTTAATTTGCACCCACCATCTCCAACTTGTCAACACATAGAAGCCCTCAATTAGAAAGATGTGTGGTAGAAGTATACATGTCCCATATTTGGATATTTTTAATTTTAATTATCCTCTGATAATAAATATTATCTTTGACTTGACCCTATCACCAAAAAAACCAATAATTTTTGGTCTATTCATAGGTCCCAACTTCTATTTTTTGAATAGTGAAACTTACTAAAAATATTTTAAAATATTTCTAGAAAGTGACATGATGGTATTGTTAGTAAATAAATTTCACACCTCACAACTAAGAGCGGGGTTGGGGGTGAATCAATTATGGATAATAACAATGAAATTCAAACTTGTAAAATTGATCACCAATTAACAATATAGAAATGCAAAACAACAAGAAAGCCAACACCATAACATAATGATTTTGGTTCTTGAGGAAAACCTTGGTTAAGGAAAAAAAAACTTGATTAGGATGGTACCCACTAGATCTTGTACTCATATATAAATATCCATGTTAAAAGATCATACCCTATTAGGAGTTGATACAATGCATTTAGTACAATTGTCCTTGTTGAAGGAGTGATCCCTATTAAAAGGACTTGAAAGCTTGTCAAAAAGTTCCCAAACTTGTTAGGAGTTGATGAGAACAAAAGGCTCACTGCCCAAGTACACTACCCAAAGGATGAAAGCTAAATCCACCTTCAATAAATAAGACTCAATACCTTAGTGGTGAAGGTTAAAGCCACCTTCTAGATCTACAAATCCAATAAGTATGCATTGAATGAATGACAATACACTTGTCTTTACAGTTCCTTTGAAGTCCACTAGAAATGATAGCTTCTGCCCATATCTCTTCTCAAAGTATCTAACAATATTTTAGCTCTACTTTGTTATTCCAACACCAAAACTCGCATATATGAAAACCATTCCACACATCCCATACATTATAAATGATGGAAATTTCCTTTATACTAATTACAAATAAGAAATTAGGTCGGCCTATTAGGAATTCCCCAATACACAATTAAATAAATAGAACCACACTAAGACATAAACACCTTATTAAATAATTATACAATTAATGCATAAATTAATCCATACAATGGGAACCATAGTCAATGCTTGTAATAAATATTAACACATTACACCATCCTGTCATTTTTTGGAATAATATACCACACACTACATGTTAGCACCCCTTTTGTTATGAACCTCAACAAATCCTAACATACATGCATTGCACAGTCTTTTAATATCTTATATGCTCACAAACATTAAGTCTATCTTTCCAATAAGTTATATCCAAACTACTGCAATTGCCTCTAGCATAATTTCCTATCCACTAGCTTGCAACTAACCTTCACCAACATAATTGACACTTATTCAATACAACACATAAAGAGAAGTGACCTTAGACATAAGATCTACACTCACTCTATAATACAAAACCATTCACATATATTTAGGGCTTTCAAACATTATTTGTACTATAATAATCAGTAGCCTACAACATACAAAATTTGAGTCTAAATCGTCACTCTTCTAAATACTACATAGCATATGTTGACATCAATGACAAAACTTGTCATCATAAAACATTTTAGCCATATCAATGATCTCCCCCATGACTAATCAATGTTTTATGTGACTTAGTGTACCTTATAATATAATGTAATCACCTTGCTAAAATGGGAGCAAAATGTAATATTTGAAATTGTATAGCGTTGTAATTTTCATATTATGTGTTGGCTCATTATGTTTCTAGGCTCATTTGACTTGTTCCTACCTATGCAACCCTTGATGCTAAGTTGTGTCTAATATTTATTTTGTTTCCTTTCCTTTTTCAAAAATAAAACTCTTTTGTGGTTACCTCATGTGGCATGTCTTTTACAATTATGTTAATTTTAATGATCATAATAGATGATTTTCTTCTTTTTCAAGACATTTGATGTTGTTACTAGATGAATTATATGATATAGTATATCTCCTCATAGCTAGATTAACATCAAATTATGTTGCTAAAAGTTAGTGTAATAAATGACTAGATGTCTATGTTGAACAAAAATAATAAAAAATGTATATTCAAATAAATTATTATAAATGAAGAGATGTACAACATTTGACTAGCCAAATAAAGTGTCATTGAAATGTTTATTGAGCTCCTTAAGAATATGTGTTGTGTAGGTGTATAAAAATAGTATATTGATATACATGAACTAATTGAATAATGATATGATAGATGTAAAGAAAAGTATAATCTTATAATATAAATTAACAACATCATTCTTATTATTATATTAATCTTCAAGTATTTTGTGCTAGGGATCCTAATTCCCACCTTAAGAATATTGTGATTGTTGATGATAAGGGGAAAGAAAAAATGGAAGAGTTTGAGAAGGGATGGGAGATAGAGGAGGACGATAATGCCCCCCTCCTTTACTAAAAAAATTGAAATTCTCTCCTATTAAGAAGGGGATTGACACTCCTAAAAAGAGAAAGTATAATGATGATGATAGTATGAAAATTAAAGAGATTGATGAGGTGGTTACCCCAACCCTTGAAGTAGAAAGAATACATATTTTACCATCAAGGATGGTACTTGTAGACCTCAAAATTTTGTGGGGGAGGAGAGGATGGATACCAAAGAGGACAAGGAAGGGTTTGTTGATCCTACTCCCTTGCACATTAAGAAAAGATTGATTCTAAGAATACTAATAATAAAGCCAACAAGAGTGAACATATTGATGCAGGCTTGATCACTCCTACTGTGAAGACTAGAATTAGTAAAAAGGCTAAAATGGTGAAAGAGTCTATTATTGTTGAAGCTTGTAGTGCTAAGAAAGATGAAGCGAGTAAGGGAAAAGTTCTAGTGTTTGCTGATTTTGAGAGCTCTATAGATCATGATGTTCCTATCTTTTCATTTGAGTCTGAGGATTTTGAGCCATTACTCTAAAAGAAAGGCACTCATAGGGCTTCCTCTTTTGAACTTTAGTATAATGATTTTGAGGACAAATGTGAGGTACCCTTGGGGATTTCACAAACTGCTATAGCCACCTCACTACACTCCCTCAAGGTAATAAGATATGACTTCCACGAAATCAAAAGCCTTAACTTGAAGTATCTTTCTCTCTCAACTAAGTTTGAGGAAATACAACAAAAGGAGGGATTTGGATGCAAGAGGCTCGACAATCCACTATTCTTGATCTCTCCTCTTATGCCTTATGGGTTTTTGATGGAAAGAAGTTGATTATGGATTATATGGAAGAATCAGGGAAGGCTAGCGAGATCTATGAGGAAACTTGATGGAAAACATGAGTTAGTGGGTTGATAAGACAAGAGATTTTCTCAAAATGATCATGGAGTACAATCTCAAAATCATGAAGTCGTTTGTAAAGAATATGAGAGTCTTATTAGAAAAGTTGTAGCTCCCTTACTAGGATAAGGTGATTCAACCTTGCGTGGGATAAAGAGATGGTTGTTTATGAAGTGAAAGACCTAGGTAAAAGAACTAGAGGTAGTTTAAAGGAGAAAGTTGTTTGATTGCCTCAAGAGATTTAGTAGCTAAAGATTGTGGCTTAGGGAATGAGCCAAATGGAAGAAAATTTTGTCATGACCCAAAAAACCTTAGTTAACCTTATTCCTGTTCTATTTTTTGTGAATCATGTTTTATTGGCTTTGTGCAAGATTTTTGTTTGGATGGTTTGGTGCTGATTTTTTCTTGGTCTATCCATTGTTATGAATGTTGTCATGTTTTCCTACTTCATATTAGGGTGCTCTAATGCTTAATCTTTCATAATTTCTTTGTAAAGGGTTTCGAGTCCCTTTAAAACCTATTTTTGTAGTAGTAAAAAATAATGTCATTCTTCAAAAATTTTGGTAATTAAAAAAGAAAAAGAAAAATAAGAAAGTATCACTTTGTTTCTTTGCATTTGGTTGTGTTTCATTCATTTTATCATAGATTATTCACCCTAAGTCTACTTTCCCTACTATTTTAAGGTACCACAAAGAAAGTTCTTGATCCAAATGACGAAGCTAATTTCCTCGCCGCTCCAGTCGGTTTAGTCAACCTCCCTACTCCTGCATGACCATAAGCATATAACCAAGAGCAGGGAGGGATATCCTCTTCTTTATTATAGTGCCTTAGGTTATCAAAGGTACTACTCTTATTTCCCCCCAGCACAGAAGAGATCACATACCAATTGAGGCCTGGGTCTTTCATAATCTATTAGCTCTAAGGTGTAATAGACTCATATAACACTCTATGTCTCATTGAAAATATATTTCTTAATCGAGTAGCTTTACCTTTGACAAATGAGAGTGAAAATATGATTCATGTATTATTATATGAAAGTTCATTATGTAGTCCTATATACATGATGGGGTCTACACCAAATTAAATACTACATAAGTTATGAGAGTTCTAATCAGATATAGCTGATTTGAAAAAGAAAAAAAATTGACACTTTCTGAAGAAGGTCTTCAAGTACCTTGAAATATATCTAAATATTTAATGTATTGTCAATAATGTCCCAATGTTTAACTTACTACCACTAATGTCTAAATTTGATCAAAATATCAGATATATAGAAATTCATGATTTTTGATTCAATAGGAGAAACAAATGGCAATAGACCTACCTATAGATATGTATTCACCCTTAATATAAGATTAACCTAGAAAACACAAATCATTTAATAAAACCTCCAAAAATTATTTAGTGTTTTGACTAGGGAAAGCCCTTCCATTATGTATTACCACCAACAACAATTATTAGTAAAACTAGCCTTATATCAACATAATCTGAATCATACTTTTGGCATGGAAAAGGAAATGTATAATATATCGATCTAAACACATTTTTTGATAGCAAAGCGAAATGTTCAACGTGTTCCAATATGATCACATTATTTGAATGGAAAAGGAAATGTTCAATGTGTTCCAATCTAGTCATGTTGTTCTAATGGAAAATAAAATGTACAACATAATTTCTTTGAATGGAAAAATAAATGTTTACACAATCAAATGAAAAGGGAGAGTGATAGTCTCACGAATTGTGAAAATTTGATAGTATTAAAAAAAAAAGATTCCAAAACAACCATTTAAACAATTATAACATGCAAACAAGGCTATTATTATAATCTAAATTATTCATAAGTGGGGCTCAATATCAATGTTTATCTTTAACAAAAAAACAAAAGAAAAGAAAATTTATATTTCACATATGAACACAAAGTATCATAAGAAAGGAACAAGATTTTTGTATCCACAAACTCTTTATAGGGATGCATTATTATTCTCAAGTTTTTGGTTCAAATATTGTAATATAATTTTAGTATCCTTTTTCCAATAAAAGAGAAAAGAAATAAAGGTTTATACTTTTCCTTGTTAATTCATTTTCTCTTACAGATCTATCATAAATACCATTTAACCAACATTATGTGTAAATAAAAAGATATTAGAATCAGATCAAATAGGTGGTGTAGTTGGCAAAGGGTCTCATTTGTAGGACAATGAGATTTCTCCTACAAGGAATATAAGAGCTAGTCCTATATTACTATAAGTCATCTACAATGTAATGATCCATTCCCAACATCACCTCCAAGGAGATAAGCCGGTTGTACGGTGTGTTTTGTGCACTATAGGAAGGTCGTATAGTAATGTGGGAGCAAATTAAACACAATAGAAAAGATCATACATAAGTTATGAAGCAATTTCGTATGGTGGCGGAGAAATTTCATATGGTAGTGGAGCATGGTTGTATGGTAGTGTAGCAAGGTCATACAGTAGTGGAGGAGGTGGTCGTATGGTAGTTGTGAAGGGGGCCTATACGGTGATTAGAGAATGTTGTATGGTATCAAGACACAAAGAGGATGATGGAGGGATGTCCATACGGTAAAGATGGAAGGGTGTATGAAGTTGAGATATCCAAAGGTGGATAGGTACAGTGGGGAAGAGTGATGAAACACATATTAATGGAAGTTGAATACATAGTACCAAACACACAGACGAAATCCAATACAAGCAATTGCACTTCAATGGAGAATATACATTTGCTAATAATAATATTGTTCAGATTTTCTATATTTGAGCCAAGAAATACACAAATGGAATAGGGTGAGGCTTGAATCCCACCAAAACTAGAGAAAACCATATAGGAAAGATCTTTCAATTCCAAAATGGTGAACAATATTAAAATCCAATAGGAATTCATAGTACAAAGAAATAATCTAAATCACATACCAACTACTACCAACATGTCATGCTTAAATACCCTTCGGAGGAACTTCTTGAGGATTTACAAAGATAGCTGACGACCACACCTATGGAAACAATAAAATAACATTGGGCCTAAGATATACTAAATCAATTAGAACCACAAATACACATATTATTAACTTGGGTCACATCTTAATTAATTAAAGTAACTAATTAAAAGTCCTTTTATTATATTATTTGAATTCTAGGGCCAATTAATTAATTTAATTTAATTATTACATTAAAATTTGGGGACATGACAAATCCATGCTGTCAAAAGATTGCTTGCCCTTAAGCAATCCATCATAAGACAAAATGACAATAGCTCTAGGGTCCCAAATCAAATGTGTAGGTGAGATGACATCAATCCTCCACAACACCACATTGCCATCAAACTTTCGTTGCACTACTCTGATATGAATATTGGTGTGTCCTGAGTCACCATGATCCTAAACTTACAATTTGCCTATGTATGAAAGATCCCTAATTGATGCCCTTGCTGATCTGCTGTAGTTTTTAAATTAATAAACTATATTTTCCTGTGATTTCTTTGATGGTCTTTGAGAATAGACAGAAGTTGCAGAAGGTTTTGTTTTTGTTTTGTGTTTTTTGATAGTTTTCACAATAGTAATAAATAATGAACAATAAACATGAGAGGAGACTGAAAATAAATAAGAACATAGAGCCAAATCAGAATTTCTATAAATCGTACCAGGAAGATTTCTAATTTATAAAGCCAAATAATAAATCCAATGCAGTTCCAAGGAGCTTACATCCAACAATGATGCCAAACTGCTGCAAATGACAACCGTAAGACTGCAAGGAATCACGTCCCAGCTGAAAGAATCAATCTGTAATGCTGAAACCATAAATCTGCAACCTGAATCCACAATAAAGAATGGTGTACTTTATCCCTGATAGAAACGCACACTATCTAAAGAATCCAATGCCAATAACTGCTGAGGGCTACGTCCCAGCCAATCCAAAATTTGGGGTTTGCGTCCTAGATGAAGAATTGCTCTCTCAGAGCCAATTCACAAAAACAAGTTTTTCAATATGCAAAAGATAATAAAAAATTAGGTCTCCATCTCCTTATATCCCCTTCCAATTGTAAATTGAACCCTAAAGGGAAATTACACTTTGCCCTTTAAATAAAATATAATAAAATAACATTTTCCCAATTAAAGTAATCCATGCTAAGGAAAAACATTACTTTATTAAAATTCCATACCTGAAGGCACCAAAAATTCTATAGATAGTAAAAATCATGTATAATAATTCGAGACCTTTCCAACGAGCTATAACACATAGGTGTACCTGATTAACTGAAGCCAAAATCTCCTTATTACTCCAAAATGGTTATATTATTAACCTTATTTTAATTTATTTAATCACCAACTTAGGAAATATTTAAATATATTAAAATATTTCCCAAATGGTTCCAAAATGCCCAAAATGACCAATCAAACATGAATCTAACCTTGTCACTTGTCTGTGACTGATGCCGGACAAGATGGGTTGACTGGCAGTCCATCCCTAAAATCTAAGGGTGCTCTTAAAAAGTAGGAGAGAGCCCCAATCAACCAAAATTGAGTCCCAATGACTCCTCTACTGTGTGCACCTCTGAGAGAACTATCACTAAACTAGGAGTTCCTCCTAAAAAATAGGATATGCACTCTAAGTCTCCAAAATGTTCGCCGAGGTCTCCAAATGCCTCCTAGACCACTCCTAGTCAATCTCTACAAATTAGGAATCCCTCCTAAATTGTAGGAAATTGTTGTCTACTGCTCCAAACTACTTGGGAAGCTCATGCATGACTCTCAAAGCCCCTGGGTTGGTTCCCTCTATGGTTTGTTGGCCTATGAGAACTAAATAATAGACCAACCTTGCTAGAAATGTTGTCACTAAGGAAGGGCATAAATTGGGGACATGACAGTCCTCCCTTCCCAAAGATTGCTTGTCCTCAAGCAATGTCAATCCAACTTCACAAACATTAGGAAAGTCCATACCATAACCAAGAATGATCCCAGGGTCCCAAGCCATCTTGGAAGGTTTGTAATTCCATCTTCTAGAAACACTATCCTGCACTGCACTACTCTGATGTAAACATATGTATACCAAAAGTGAAGCAACTCAATATGAATCCACTGAAGAAATGCCCAACACATGTTGATACCAAGATCCCAAATCTTTGCACTGACACATCCCTCCGGCATGCTGATACTCATTATGTTGTTGTTGTGAAACTGTACCTCATCCAACCAACTAAGAACTTCACTCCAAATGAAGCCACAATTACTACCAGCAACCAATGCTCTTAGGAATTCACAAATGAGCCAATCATCGGCAAGGAAAGTTTGTTGAATACTTTTCCAACTCTTCCAAACAGCTGCTGCAACTTTACCTATATTTCCACAAATTAGTGTGCCTTCATTAAAGGTTGTTAAGTAAATGTTTTGTTTAACCATGTAACCAACGAAGTCCCTTATATTCTGATCTTGAAAGCCCAATGCAATATTTAAAAAGTCTGAATCTTCAATCAAAAGGTACATCGCTGCCCTATCATATAGACGAGGTGATAAACCCATTGATGATTGAGAGATGTTTCTAATTCTCAACAAAGACAGGCTCTTTGTGGCTGGTCCACTAGGTATGCAACTTAATATGTCATCAACTCTTGGTAGGGAAGTATCAACTTCACACTTGAACACCCCAACTTGAATGTAACCAACCCAAGGTTCAAAGTTTGACTCATGAGATGAAAGAGAATTGTTGTTCAAAGTCAGAAAATTAGAAGTATGTTCATACCTTTCCACAATGTTTTTGTGGTCTTCTCTTGCCTCTCCTTCTAAGGTAGGTGACTCCTTTAAAGGTGTTGGTCCATGGGGTGTGTTCAAACGAATATAACATGTCCCATTCATTGCCTCAGCTGCCAAAATCTGATCCATACCTCTATCTCCATAACTGATATGTTTTCCATTACTAACAAACTCCAAGGTGTAGTATGCCAAACAAACCAAACATTACCAAAATGCAATATCTTCTTAGTAAGCAGCCTCTTAGTCTCCCTAATCATCTCTTTAAGAAAAGATGCTTCATATGATCTTAACAATTGTCCTTCCATTGTAGATGATGCATGACTAACCAAATCAGAATCAATAATATTCCATTCCACACAAATGAAAATAACACTTGTGGTTGGTCCATCAAGTGTGAAACTAATATCATAATTGTTTGGAGCCTTTAAGGGGCTCTTTAAAAGAGGAATGTCATAAACTTCATGTTGCAAACTAGACCAAACTGAATTTTCTAAATCATAACTCTTTCCTCTTCACACATCTCAACATGCTCTTCTTGTGGACTTACCTCAAGAAGCTCTTCCCTTGTATGCTCAACATCCTCACTTTCTTCCTTTGGAAGAAATAAGGATCTAATGTATGACTCTCTTTGTCTTCTTGCATTATCAAGCTGATTGCATCTTTCCTTGACCTCTTGTAAGTGTTGTCTTGCTTGGGCAACAAGCATCTTGGCCTTCTTAGCTCTATGTGACCATCCATTGCACGTCTCTTGAGCCTTTTTCACATCTTCCAAGGTGGGGTAAACACAATCAAAACCTTTGTAGTTTGAATCCACAATATAAATCTCATGTGCAACACAATTAACCTGAGTACCATCATAGGAAGACTCAACAACCTCATTACCTTCATGTGAAATGGATGATACCACATGACTAAAGCTACTATTGCAAAAATTAGAATAGGGATCAAACCTTGGAGACATGCTTTCAACATCCCTAATGGACGGATCCATGATTGTAATCTCTTCCATTTTATGATCAACTTGATGAATCAATGGTGTGCTATGTGTCTCCTCCTGATCTAGAGTTATTTCTTCTTTAGGAATCCCACATGATGACTAACTTTTGTTTTTCATAGGCTGCAACTCAAATGATAACACATCTTCATGCCTTTCTTCTGCATACTTTGCAAGTAACTGATCCATTATGGTGTTTTTATCATGAACATGGATAGGTTGACACAAATCTTCTTTCTCACATGAAAACATATCATCAACTATGGCATGGTATTCCTTTTTTGCAAGCTTAACCTTATGACAAATTTTTGGATGCATGCCAATGTAATCTTTGAAATGAAAGTTCCCCCTATCATATTGAGGAAGAGTATTATACTCCTCAAGTATGCTAATTACTTCCGTTTTCTTGTCTAGTGGCAATGGATCCTTTCTAGAAGAAGATTATGATCCACTAGCATGTCCAAATTTCCTTGACATAGAATCATTGAACTGCTGCAATTGAAGCTTGAATTTTTGTTGTGACTGTTCCCATTCTTTCCACAGGGTTATATCTCTTAACAATTTTTCCATAATGAACTACCATGCTGACCAACTGAAACTAACATGCCAGAGCAAAAATCGACCCTATACTGCTAATATGAATTATCAAAACTTTTGATCCAGTACCCAGATGCCAAAATGAATTATCGAAATTTTTTAGCCAGTACCTAGATGCCAAAATGAATTATCAAAATTTTTTAGCCAGTACCCAGATGCTGAAATGAATTATCAAAACCTTTTATCCAATACCCAGATGCCAAAATGAATTATCAAAACTTTTAAGCCAATACCCAGATGCTAAAATGAATTATCATAACTTTTTATCCAATACCCAGATGCCAAAATGAATTATCAAAACTTTTAAGCCAGTACCCAGATGCTAAAATGAATTATCAAAACCTTTTATCCAATACCCAGATGCCAAAATTTGTTGTGACAATTTCTCACAACCCTACAGGCTGGCAGGATGTAGGCTCTAATACCACTGAAAGATCCCTAATAGATGCCCTTGCTGATATGTTGTAGTTTTTAAACTAATAAACTATATTTTCCTGTGATTTCTTTGATGGTCTTTGAGAATAGACAGAAGTTGCAGAAGGTTTTGTTTTTGTTTTTTGTTTTTTGATAGTTTTCACAATAGTAATAAATAATGAACAATAAACATGAGAGGAGACTGAAAATAAATAAGAGCACAGAGCCAAATCAGAATTGCTATAAATCGTACCAGGCAGATTTTTAATTTATAAAGCCAAATAATAAATCCAATGCAGTTCCAAGGAGCTTACATCCAACAATGATGCCAAATTGCTACAAATGGCGGCCCTAAGACTGCAAAGAATCACGTCCCAGTTGAAAGAATCAATCTGTAACGCTGAAACCATAAATCTGCAACCTGAATCCACAATAAAGAATGGCGTACTCTATCCCTGATAGCAATGCACACTGTCTGAAGAATCCAATGCCAATAACTACTGAGGGCTACGTCCCAGCCAATCTAGAACTTGGGGTTTGCGTCCCAGATGAAGAATTGCTCTCTCAAAGCCAATTCACAAAAGCAAGTTTTTCAATATGCAAAAGATAATAAGAAATTAGGTCTCCATCTCCTTATATCCCCTTCCAATTGTAAATTGAACCCTAAAGGGAAATTACACTTTTCCCTTTAAATAAAATATAATAAAATAACATTTTCCCAATTAAAGTCATCCATGCTATAGGAAAAACATTACTTTATTAAAATTCCATAGCTGAAGGCACCAAAAAGTCTACAAATAGTAAAAATCATGTATAATAATTCAAGACCTTTCCAACGAGCTATAACACATAGGTGTACCTGATCAACTGAAGCCAAAATCTCCTTATTACTCCAAAATGGTTATATTATAAACCTTATTTTAATTTATTTAATCACCAACTTAGGAAATATTTAAATATATTAAAATATTTCCCAAATGGTCCCAAAAGGCCCAAAATAACCAATCAAACATGAATCTAACCTTGTCACCTGTCTGTGACTGATGCCGGACAAGATGGGTCAACTGACAGTCCATCCCTAAAATCTAGGGATGCTCCTAAAATGTAGGAGAGAGCCCCAATCAACCAAAATTGAGTTCCAATGATTCCTCTACTGCATGCACCTTTGAGAGAACTATCACTAAACTGAGAGTTCCTCCTAAAAAATAGGATATGCACTCTAAGTCTCCAAAATGTTCGCTGAGGTCTCCAAATGCCTCCTAGACCACTCCTAGTCAATCTCTACAAATTAGGAATCCCTCCTAAATTGTAGGGAATTGTTGTCTACTGCTCCAAACTACTTGGGAAGCTCATGCATGACTCTCAAAGCCCCTGGGTTGGTTCCCTCTATGGTTTGCTGGCCTATGTGAACCAAATAATAGACCAACCTTGCTAGAAATGTTGTCATTAAGAAAGGGCAAAAATTGGGGACATGACAGTGTACTCCATCATGATTGCCACCTGGGAGTAGACTTCATAATCAACCTACTGTAAAGATTGCTCCTACAAATATTTCTCAACCAAATCCACATCACTAGGAGGATGAACAACTACAAATAGAGCTTTCTTATTCAAATGGTTGTTGGTAGAACCTAAATTTCCATCAAGTTGATCGTTGGACGTTGGTTCAATGATATTTGTGCAAGCACCTTCTTCCATAATCATTTCCTTCATCTTGGTATCAAGTACCAAGTAGACTGTGTTTTTGTGGTAAATGATTTCACCAACCACCTTGTATCTGTCATCCTATACTTGACCATCCAATAGTTGGCACACAAAAGTATTCTTGGAGTATTCAACTAACATATGTGCCCTCTAATCAACTAGAAATTGAGCCATAGTGTAATCCAAGTCAAAGCTCTCCATTCTCCCAAAAGACTAGCAGAATCATCGGCTCTGATACCACTATAATGATTCATTCCCAATGTCACTTCCAAGGAGATAAGCTAGTCATAAAGTGTGTCATGTGCACTTTAGGAAGGTCATATAGTAATGTGGGAGTAGATTAAACACAACATAAAAGGTTGTATGGAAGTTATGGAGCAATGTTGTACGATGGTGGAGCAATGACGTACATTATTGGAGTAGGGTTGTATAGTAGTATAGCAGGGTTATATGATAGTGGAGGAGGTGGTCATACAATAGTTGTGGAGGGGGGTTGTACGATGATTAGGGAATGTCGTACGGTAGCAAGACACAAAGAGGATGATGGAAGGACATCTGCACAGTGAGGATGGAATGGTGTACAGAGTTGAGATATCTGAAGGTGGACAGGTACGGTGGGGAAGAGTGACAAAACACATACTAATGGAAGTTGAATATGCAACACCAAACCCACAGACAAAATCTAATATAAGCAATTGCACTTCAATGGAGAATATATATTTGCTAATAATAAAATTGTTTAGATTTGTTAGATTTGAGCCAAGAAATACATAGACGAAATAGGTGAGGGTTGAATAGCACCAAAATTAGAGAAAACCAAACATAGAAGATCTTTCACTTCTGAAATGGGGAACAATACTGAACTCCAACAGGAATTCACATTACAAAGAAGTAATCTAAATCACATACAAACTATTACCAACATGTGCTTAAATACCCTTCGGAGGAACTTCCTAATGGTTTACAACGATAGCTGACGACCACACCTACAGGAATAAAAAAATAAAAAAATGGGTCTAAGATATACTAAATCAATTAGAACCACAAATACACATATTATTAACTTGGGCCCCATCTTAATTAATTAAAGTAACTAATTAAAGGTCCTTTTATTATATTATTTAAATTTTAGGACCAATTAATTAATTAATTAAATTAAAATATTACATTAAAATTTGGGGACATGACATACAAACCAAAAACTAGATAGTCAGGTACAATAGACTCTAAAAATACATTTCCTATCATTTTCTATGTAGATTCGGGTTCGATTCTCTTTGCTCGAACTTACTCTATTGTTTTCATTTGGGTAGAGATTAATCTCATCCTGGAAGTGACTTAGGCTAGATTTCAATAAAAAAAAGTATACGTGATCAAATTCAAAGGATGATTTAACCACCATCAAATCCATGCAAATAAAAGAATAGTCCTATCCTTCTATAAGTCATCTATAGACCCAAAAGTACGAGATAGTCTTATATTACTATGTCATCTATAGATCTAAAGATAGATAGTCTTGTCATGTAGCCTATAAAAGGACCTTTCCTTTTGATAAATAGGAGATATTTTCAAAAGTAAGTCAAATTGTGATATTGCTATCTATTCAAATGTGTAGTTTTTGAATAACACTCATTGACCATGTTTCATGAATAGTAGTTCACATAAACCTATCTCTCATGGAAATTAATAATACACTTAACACTAATTAAATCTAAATGACCTCGCAAAAAAACACCAAAACTAATGTAAATTTAAGTTGAACTCTCTTTTCCCAAACTTTTCATTCGCAAGAAATAAATTTCACGATGTTAAGACTTTCTAATAAGGTCTACATGGTCACACCTTGAAATCCCCAAAAAAATGAGTACACAACACGTTGAGGCCAACTTGGCAAATAAAAAAGAACAATCCAACATGAATATGTTCGATTTTCCTAACTTTGTAATTTAAAAAACATCTCAAGTAGTTAGATGAAGTAATGTAAGTTTCCCTTGGGACAAATATTCCCCATTTATCATAATAATAATAACAACATGGGGTTCTAATGTAAAACCACACTTTGATTGGTTTGGGAAACACCGCCGCCTTCAACGAGGGAAAAATACTCGATTAAAGAAGAAATTAAAGAAAACGAGGTTGGTAAACAATGCCGAATCTGCAGACATCCGAGGCGGAAGATTTTTGTCCTTTGTTTATTTAATATAATAAAATAATAATAAAATGATTTTTGTCCTTGTTAGGCGTGGGGCCCGCCTCTGTTGACCTTGCTGGCGATTTCACACGTGAATAAGGACACCAGTCGCTTTCACCCGCTTTGACCTCACCTCATTCACGCGGACTTGCGCTTTCCATCCATCATTCATTCATTTATTATTATTATTATTATTGGATTCCTATCTCCATTCACCCCCTTCTCTTACACTGATTGCACCCGGGGCCCCACCGCACAACAGATTCCTTTTACTTTATTCATTTGGGGCTTTTCCTCTTTCCTTCTTTGTAATTAGGGTTATGAAGGGAAGTGTACCACTAGTGGTTATGGTCTATTTATGGATTTGTTTTTTACGTAGTTCACGGGAGTACAGGCGGGGCACGATCCTGGCTTCATCTCTTTTCATTGTTGGAGTCACCCACTCAACAAGACTTGATTCTCGGTGGGCTCTTTAAGAACCTTTCAACTTCACTGCTAGACCAAGGGCTCATTGACATTTATGGAATATTGGATTTTGTATTTTGGTTATTTATGCATGCAACTTAATTATTTGAAGTCATTGTTCTAGCTTTTGAGTAGTGACAGTGCATGTTGTAGGATATGTCATGCACATAAAGTTATTAGGAGATAAATATATAGCAATCCAATTTTTTTTTGAAAAAAATATGATATCAAGTCATATAACACAGATGGATTAATAGCTCACATTTCAAAGATTCAAAATACAACCATTTGATCTAATTGTTTCACTGAATATGACAATGTACATGATTGTCATGAAATCTGATGAATGAAGTGTATGAACAATATGCTTGAAAGTAGAATAACTATGGATAGGGACGAGAAGAAAAATGTGCACATTGAAATATTGAATTTGAAACTTGAAGAACTCTTGATGTTGTCTCACAATTCTCCTTCATGAAGTTGCAAAAGTTGATATTTGATTTGTGGCTACTTCTAGATTAAATTGCGTATAAGATTTTAATATCAACATTTTGGATCACACTCCATGATTTTCTTTCTCTTCTCCCTTTTCATCCTAATGATGCATTGCGAAGTGTGATCCAACTTCAAAGCATTGATGCTAAAATCTTATTACAATTTAATCTAAAAATGACTACATCTTGTTATTGTAGATTGTGCAAATATCTTATTACTAATTGATATTTGCTCTCATCCAGATATCCACTATCTCTGCCACTATATCTTTAATCATGAGTATATGAAAATGAGTTAGAACATGGTTTCAGAATATCTTGTCATATAAAATATCTATTCTCTAATTTAATACATTGTATAGCATCTACTTTCCATATATATACAAAATACATTGTCTCATAGATCTCCTGTCATATCTTAATAAAGAATACCAGAAATAGCTTATATGATCCTACTTTTTCATGGCTCAAATAGTCCCCAAAAAAACATATGCCATGCAAAGTCATAAATGTTTCAAACTTGATAGGTATTGTTGTTGAAAACTTTACCCTAGATGGGAATGATGAGGTTCCCATTTGATTGATTGTGTTGGATATTGGGAGTGTAAAAAGAGCAGGGGGAAGAGACACTGAAGTGCATCATGACGGCAGATTAGGGAACACTAGGACTATGACTACAAGTACCCAACTCCTCCTTGGGATTGTAGGAGTAGGCCTCCATCTATTATGAATGAAATGTTGAGGTGGTCCTTTTTTTCATCCGAACTTTATTGTCACACATAAAATATGAGTGAATGGAGCCGTTGAAATATCTATCTCTATGAGTCACTCCTAACTTTCTTGCGAAAAAATTGGCATTCCATGTAAATATATTTTAATGTTTATTTTGTTTAGTCAAAAGTTTGTTATAGATTTAGTCAAAATATTATAACATTTGTAAAGAGAAAACTGACTGCCTAGGAATGCGTTGTGAAGGAGAGAAACGTAATCATACTTCATGAGGAAAATTGAACGTTAGGTTGTTAAAGTTGTACGAATATAAGTTGATTGAACAAATCAGGAGACAAACGCTTTTGCACACAAAACGAGACGCCTAAACGTGGTCGGCAAACGTGGTCAAGGAAGAATACTCTTTTTGCCATTAAAGAAATAATTTATATGAATGTGGGACACACAAGGGCGACACCTATGCAGTCGAATAAATGCACCTGATTTGACTATTTATTGAATTTATTAATTACGCCGAGAGGCGTTCTATACAATGGCAGCACAAATGCCCAGCACGAGAATATGCCAAGATTCCTGTCAATAAAAAAGAATTGGGAGCAGTTACAAACTTTCAAATTAAATATTAAAAAAGAATTTTCGAAATAATAGCTGGCCGAAATAATAGGAAGCCAAATGGAGGCCGAAATAATAGGCCCGAAAAAGTAGGGCCCGAAAAAGTAGGACCCGAAAAAATAGGGCCCGAAAAAATAGGGGCGAAATAATTTCAATATGATTTTTTTTTTTGTTAAATATAATTTTGCATGCACATTTATGCTTTTTTTTTGCGGGGAGTGGGGGAATTTGAAACAAATTCGTGGAATGTGAAGAGACGTCTGTTGGGGGATATGAGGAGCCTCTCAGAAGTTATAAAACCAAGGCTCCTCATTTCATTTTCATTTTATGTTTTTGCAGGAAGGAAGAGGTGGAGGTTATTGGAGGATTAGATTGGAGTTTTTGAATAGGAGTAAATTGAAGTTTTGGAGTAACATTTTTGCAGGTGAGATTTCTATTTTTTATTTACATTTTCATTTAGATTTAGATGTAGATGTAAATTGAAATTCAAAATTAGTTATAATATTCTACTTTGATTTAGATTTCAATTTTAATTAATTTCAATTTGGTTGGCTCTCCTCCACAACAAACAGTGTATTGTGTATTTAATGGGTGCATTGGAATGCAGATTATCAGCCTAATGGCCAATCTCCAGTTTCCTCCACAAGCAAACCAATCTCTGGAAAGATCCCTCTTCCGAATCGAAAGGATGTGGCAGATTTCTTTCCTCCCCGGCCTCTGAAAACAGAGGAAATTCCCAATATAGTTGCTGATTTTCGAAATGCTGCCAGGAATGCAATAGATGCAGGCATGTTTTTTTATTCTGATCTATCTTGGTTTGAAGAAGAGAATGTTCCTTTTGTTGACATAATTAGTCCTTTTACGAATAGGGTTTGATGGTGTTGAGATCCATGGGGCGCATGGGTACCTTGTGGACCAGTTCATGAAGGATAGCGTGAATGATCGAACAGATGGCTATGGCGAAACATTGAAGAATCGTTGCAGATTTGCACTTGAAGTTGTGGAAGCAGTGGTGGAGGAAATCGGAGCAGAGCATGTGGGAATTCGGCTTTCTCCATTTTCGGATCATGCAGAAGCGTATGACTCAAATCCAGAGGCACTGGGACTTCACATGGCAGAGGCTCTGAATAAATATAAGATATTGTACGCTCATTTCTTTGAGCCCAAGATTGATAATTCGCAGACGACAATAGCGAGTGAAAAGAGCCTGATTCCCATAAGAACAGCATTCAAGGGAACATTTTTGGCTACAGGGGGTTATGATCGGGATGATGGTAACGAAGCTATTTCCAGTGGCAAGGCAGATTTGATTGCTTATGGCCGACTATTCTTGCTAACTGATATTTCTATTGTATATTCTCATGCCCAGCACGGGAAGTTTTAATCTATATAGTTTATTTTGTGCGTTTAGTGCACAAAATAAAGAATGCATATGCAATCAATTTTTTTATCAATCTTTATGATAGCTTTTTTTTTAAAATAGAAAATAAAAAATAGAAAATAGAAATTATTCTTTCATGTATGTAGAAAAAAATTAGAAAGATTTTATGTATGTAAAAAATTAAAAGAATTCTATATACATCTAGATTTTTTGAAAAGAATTCTATTTACATCTAGATATTTTGATTGAAATAACCATAATGTAAAAACAAAATATAAAATAGAAATGTTAATATATGTATGTAGAAAAAATTAGAAAGATTGCATGCATCTAAAAAAATTCTATTTACATCTAGATTTTTTTAGAATGGAAAAAAATGGATAATAGAAATATCAGTTGCATGTTTGTAGAAATAAATTAGAAAAACATGTATCTAGAAATTAAAAAGATTCTATATGTGTCTAATTTTTAGATTTTACTTTATTCTAAACTAATTATTGATGGAAATATATTTTAAAAATATTTATGTAGTTTAAAGTTTAGATTTTAATTAATTTGTATGCAAATAAGAAAAAGAATAAATATTTTATATATATGTAGATTAATTTCTATTTTTAAAATTTACAAGTAAATGAGTACTTTATTCATTTAAAGTAAACAAGTTTTTAAGTAATATATTTTTATTTTAGAAATATATTAATCATAATGTTCATTTATTATTACTTATTTAATATACTTACTCTCAAATCTAAGACAATAGAAATGATATTTTATTAACTTTGAAATAGGGAAGTGTTAAGCAAGTTCGTTTACAAAAATACCAAAAATATATTTGGTCTTTGATCAAATTGGAGTTAATATTAGAAATATAAATATGATCATTAACAATTAAGCTAAATTCAGTTCAAAACAATAATATTATTTAAATTTAAATAAATCTTTTTGAAAAGAATTCTATTTACATCTACATATTTTGATTGAAATAACCATAATGTAAAAACAAAATATAAAATAGAAATGTTAATATATGTATGTAGAAAAAATTAGAAAGATTGCATGCATCTAAAAAAATTCTATTTACATCTAGATTTTTTTTAAATGGAAAAAAATGGATAATAGAAATATCAGTTGCATGTTTGTAGAAATAAATTAGAAAAACATGTATATAGAAATTAAAAAGATTCTATATGTGTCTAATTTTTAGATTTGACTTTATTCTAAACTATTTATTGATGGATATATATTTTAAAAATATTTATGTAGATTAAAGTTTAGATTTTAATTAATTTGTATGCAAATAGGAAAAAGAATAAATATTTTATATATATGTAGATTAATTTCTATTTTTAAAATTTACAAGTAAATGAGTACTTTATTCATCTAAAGTAAACAATTTTTTAAGTAATATATTTTTATTTTAGAAATATATTAATCATAATGTTCATTTATTATTACTTATTTAATATACTTACTCTCAAATCTAAGACAATAGAAATGATATTTTATTAACTTTGAAATAGGGAAGTGTTAAGCAAGTTTGTTTACAAAAATACCAAAAATATATTTGGTCCTTTATCAAATTGGAGTTAATATTAGAAATATAAATATGATCATTAACAATTAAGCTAAATTCAATTCAAAACAATAATATTATTTAAATTTAAATAAAATAAGCCATGTTTACTTTGAAACATCAAACAACTAATTAACTAATACAATAATTAAAATAAATGAATCTATTATGACATAGAAAAATATTTTCGAAGTATAAATTCTTTGTTTTTGAATCAATATGAGTTTTTTTTTCTACTTGAAAAGATAAACCATCCTAATTGTCATCCTTAGTTAACCCTAACAACAACCCCTACCTTAGCCCTAGCCCCAACAATGATGTACAATATAACTATAATCCAACATTAAACTATAATTATAGCACTAAAACATATCCCTATTGATATTCTAAACTCTAATCATAACGAAAATCTTAGTCCAAACCATAATCTAAACCAAAAACCTACACACTAATATTGGTTATAGTCCTAACCCTAAAATCTAACCCTTAACCATAATGTAAAAACAAACTCCAAAATATTGATCAAAATCCTAAACCTACCTATATGGATAACCATGATATTAAACTCTAAATCCAGTCCCAAGGTCCTAACCATGGTGTAAACCTATAACCGAACTCTTAAAAAATTTACTAATCCCTGATCCTAATCACATTCCCAACTTTAAACTTGAACCATAAACCATAGTTGTAACCATAATCATAAACTTAAACAAAACCCTAACCCTAAAGGTACAATCATAAAATTAATAATAGCTTAGAACCTAATCCTAGCACAAACCACAATCATGACCAAATATAAATCTTCACCTTACCCCTAATCATAATTTCAATGTTAACCCTAACATTAGTTTCAATCCTACCATGATATGAACCCTAATATAGACTTCACCTTGATCCTCACCCTAATCTTAAGTCTAATTAAACCCTGACTAAAACCTAATCTAAATGATATATCTAACTATAATCCTAACTTTAATTATCATACAATCCAATGCTAACCCTCATGTATATTTAATCCCTAATCTTAACTCTAAATATTCTATAAACTCTAGAATTGACCTTGATACTAACCATAACCCTAAAATCTAAATTGTAACCATAGCACAAAAGGTGGGGACCCCCACTACATGGCACAATTCTGGGTCTTGGAGCCTCGCGAAAGCACTACAGAGTGAGGAAATGTCAGAAAGGTGACATGTAGTAGCATGACGCAATTTTGGGCTTTAGAGCATTGCAGAAACAATGCAGCGTAAGGAGGCGCTAGAATGGAGACTCATGGAAAGAAGAGGAAAGACATTCATGTTGCTAGCAAAAAACTATGAAAAGAGATAACATGATGTCTTAACCTTCCACAAATAATGCAAGGTTGATTCCAAGGGGGAATTTGGTTTCCCCAAAAATGAATGATGGTCATCGATGAAGGTCTTCCTCTCGAAATAGACGGCATAGATGCATCGTGAATCCTCACCAATGAAGGATTAAATCACAACCGTCGATGTAGATTCTCCCCTCAAAAAGGATGACTAAGATGCAACAAGGAAACTCCTCCCAATGAAGGATTAAGTCACATTCGTCGATCAAGATTGGCTTTATTTCCAATGTATGATTAAGATGTAGTGAAGAGATTCCTCCCAACAAACGAAGAAGATAGCACAAAAGGTGTGAACCCCCTCCATGTGGCACAATTTTGGGTCTCAAAGACTCATGAAAGAATTGTGGAGTGAGGAAATGTTGGAAAGGCAATGCGTGGTAGCATGATGCAATTTTGGGCTTCAGAGAATTGAAGAAACAATGTAGCATGACGATGCATCAGAATGGAGATGCATGGTAGCATCTTGTGCAATTCTAGGCTTTAGAGTGTTTCGAAGACACTAGCATATAAAGAAAAGTTAGAATGGGAATGCATGGCAACATCTTGCACTTTTGGGAAGATGGGAAGATAGCTCGCGAAGAAATAAGAGTTATCGAATCTCGCAGCATGAATCAACCCAACCAAGAAAAAATGATCCAGCGTGGTCAATGAAGAAATCGAGCCAACACAAAATGTTAGCCGCCAAATTTAGCGATGTTAACCCTCTGCAAAGAACCTATCCCATTTAAGGTCTCTCAGATCAGACATCAGTGATGGGTTGAATAGGGGGAAAAAATAGCACACAATGCCCTCCTAAATGAAATTCTAAATGTAACACTAATAACCATGGTCCTACTTCTTTCCCTAACCTTATCCATGACGGTGGGAATATACATATTATTATATAGGGCACCTTATATAATAATAAATATAATCTAAAATCCCAACCCTTACTCCCCTCCTAAATATAACTGTGACCATAAGAAAACTTCTAAATATAACCCTTCCTCTAACACTAGCCTTAACCATGAGCATAACCCTAGCCTTAACCATGAGCATAACTCTAACTCTAGATCTGACTCTACCATAATTGGACACTAACCCTAACCCTAACCTTAATTTTGATCCTAACTCAAACCCTAACCCTAACTCTAACCTTAACCTTGATTCAAACCTTAACCCTAACCCTAACCCTGGCATTACTATAACCCTAACCCTAATCATAACCATAACCATAACTCTAACCCTAACCTTAACCATGGCCATAACTCTAACCCTAACCTTAACCATAAACATAACTCTAATCTGAACCTTAACCATAACTCTAATGATAACCATAACCATAATTCTATCCTTGACCTTAACCATAGCTCAAACCCTAACCCTAACTCCAACCCTAACCCTAATGCTAACCCTAACCCTAATTCTATCCCTGAGGTTAACATTAACTGTAATGTTAACTTTGTCCCTAACCATATATCTACGTATGACTATAACATTTTACATTACAATATCCCAAAAAAAAAATTTTTTTTATCTAAATTAAATTCCTTATATTAAATTAAAAGATATATTTGACTCAAACCCTATCCCTAACCCTATCCCCACTATAACCCTAACCATAACCATAATGATGACTCTAACCCTAACCTTAACCATGAGCATTACTCTAAACCTAACATTAACCATAAGCATAACTCTACCCCTAACTCTAACCCTAATTCTAACTCTACCATAATTGGATTCTAACCCTATCCCTAACCCTAACTATAAGCATAAGTCTGACCCTAGCCTTAACCATGAGCATAACTCTAACTTTGGATTTGACTCTACCATAATTGGACTCTAACCTTAACCCTAACCTTAATTTTGATCCTAACTCAAACCCTAACCCTTTAAACTCTAACCTTAACCTTGACTCAAACCTTAACCCTAACCCTAACGTTAGCCTTACTATAACCCTAACACTAACCCTAATCATAACCATAACTCTAACCCTAACCTTAACCATGACCATAACATTAACCCTACCCTTAAGCATAAACATAACTCTAATCTAAACCATAACCATAACTCTATCAATAACCATAACCATAACTCTATCCCTAACCTTAACCATAGCTCAAACCCTAACCCTAACTCTAATGCTAACCCTAACCCTAATTCTATCCCTAAGGTTAACATCAACTATAATGGTAACTTTGTCCCTAACCATATATCTATGTATGACTATAACATTTTACATTACAATATCCCAAAAATAAAAAATATATTTTTAATCTATATTAAACTCCTTATATTAAATTTTTAAAAATATTTTGAAGCATAATTTAATACTAACTTCATACAACTCTAATTAAAAATTAATTAACAATTTTATAGTAACCTTATCAAAATAAAAAATAAAAAGTAAATATTTTTCCTATTGCGCCGCGACTGCCACTAGCTATATATACCTCTATATATATTACGCCGAGATTAATCGTTCTCGAGGCGCCTATTTTTATTTTCATTAATCCCAACTTCGATTAAAATAACTTTGGGATTAAATAAAAATAGGCGCCTCGAGAACGATTAATCTCGGCGTAATATATATAGAGGTATATATAGCTAGTTAATTAAGAAGTTACAAAACCATGATTCTTTGATTACGCAGAGAGGCGTTTTATACAATGGCAACACAAATGCCCAGCACAAGAATATGCCAAGATTCCTTGTCAATAAAAAAGAAAAAGTAGGAGTTACAAACTTCTAAATTAAATATTAAATTATTAAATCATAAAATAAAAAATACACCCGAAATAATAGCTGGCCGAAAGGATGCCAAATGGAGGCCGAAATAATAGGCCCGAAAAAATAGGGTCCGAAAAAGTAGGACCCAAAAAAATAGGCCCAAAAAATATGTCCCTAAAAAATAGGGCCCGAAAAAATAGGGGCAAACCAATTTCAATATGATTTTTTTTTTTGTTAAATATAATATTGCATGCAGATTCATGCTTTTTTTTAATGCAGAGTGGGGGAATTTGAAATAAAATCATGGAATATGAAGAGATGTCTGTTGGGGGAGATGAGGAGTCTCTCACAAGCTATAAAACAAAGGCTCCTCATTTCATTTTCATTTTATGTTTTTGCAAGTAGGAAGAGGTGGAGATTATTGGAGGATTAGATTGGAGTTTTTGAACAGGAATAGATTGAAGTTTTGGAGTAATTTTTTTGCTGGGGAGATTTCTATTTTCTATTTAGATTTAGATGTAGACATAGATTCAGATTCAAAATTAGTATAACATATATCCCAAATTTGACCATAGTTGTACTCCAAATACTCCAACACTACACCTAAATCTCATACTTCCCTTAACCATGTCCCTTATTTTAGTGTAACATTTAACCATGTACTAACCTTAACCATAACATTAGTGTCATATAAATAAAACTATAAACCTTGGATCCTAACTCTAACTCTTACTCTATATATGACTGTACTAAGCATTTAGTAAATTATATACCTTAACCTAACCCTATATGTACTAGAAACTAGAAATAATATTATATTTTTTATAATTGGATATATATATATATATATAGAGAGAGAGAGAGAGAGAGAGAGAGAGAGAGAGAGAGAGTAGGGGGTGTATCTAGAGAGATGGACAGAGATAGATTAGGGGGAGTATCGAGAGAGAGAGAGAGAGGTGTATCTAGAGAGCAGGGAGAGAGAGGGGGGGGGATAGAATATACCTCTATATATATATATATATATATATATATATATATATATATATATATATATATATATATATATATATATATATATATATATATATATATATATATATATATATATATATCTACGTATGACTATAACATTTTAAATTACAATATCCCAAAAATAAAAAATATATTTTTTTATCTAAATTAAACTCCTTATATTAAAATTTTAAAAAAAATTTGAAGCATAATTTTATAGTAACTTCATACAACTCTAATTAAAAATTAATTAACAATTTTATAATAACCTTATCAAAATAAAAAATAATAAGTAAATATTTTTCCTATTGCGTCGCGACTGCCACTAGCTTATATATACCTCTATATATATTACGCCGAGAGTAATCATTCTCGAGGCACCTATTTTTATTTTCATAAATCCCAACTTCGATTAAAATAACTTTGGGATTAAATAAAAATAGGCGCCTCGAGAACGATTACTCTTGGCGTAATATATATAGAGGTATATATAAGCTAGTTAATTAGTAAATTCAACAAATAGTCAAATCAAGTGCATTTGTTCTGCTATTTAGCCGAGGGCACACACAAGTAGGTTATCTATATATAAAATTTGTAATAGGGGAGATGATCTAGTAACTGCCCAATAAACTTCAGGTATCTAGAAATTCTAATATGTACGTTGAAATTTGTCGATTTCTTCAGTGAACCTATGTAGATGAGTAAAAAAACTTAAACCTACATTTTGGCTTTTCCACATTTATAGAGCTCTTTGTAGAGCTCATAGAGTGCGAAGTGGTCAAAAATTGCCATTTCAAAATGTTCATCTAGAACTTGTATTGTTCACCCCCAATAGTTGCCCACCAAAAAAAAAAATAGTACTTTTTGCACAAATGGACCAATCAACAACCAAGAAAGCTAAAAAATGATCAACTATTAGTATGTCTGATTGACTACAAGTACCATGTGTTATCAGCTATTAGTACATGTTTGTCATTTTTTGGGGCATCTTAAAAGCGGTAATTTGGGTGGGGGTGGGGGTGGTTAACTTCACACATCTAGATTAGTATATATAGATTTCTATTTTGGTTATTTATATATGCAACTTAGCTATTTGAGAATGTTGTTCTAACTTTTGAGTATTAATGATACATGTTGTAGGATATGTTATGCACAAAGTTATTACATGGAAAATAGTAACAATCAAATGAATGATTGTACATAAAAGAAATAATTATATGACAATATCAAGTCATATAACACAATTGGATTAGTAGCTTACAATAGAAAGATTCAAAATACAATCAACTGATATGATTGTTCTACCAAATATGACAACAATGTACATGATTGCCATGAAATCTCACGAGTGAACACTACCAATAATATGCTTGAAAGCACAATAACTAATGGATAGGGACGAAAAGAAAAATGTATACACTAAAATATTGATTTTGAAACTTGAGGATCTTATGATGTTGTCTCACATTTCTCCTTTACGAAGGTACAAAAAATGATATTTGATTTGTGGTTACTTTTGCATTATATTGTGTATAAGATTTTAGCATTACTATTTTGGATCACACTCCATGATTTATTAAAACTATTTTAATAAATATCTCCTCAACCCAAACCCTTGAAATAAATAAAACTTTATTTATTTCCTAAAAACCTTATTTATCCTCATCCTAGGAAGTTCTAGACTCTTCTAGAAAGTCTTCATCCTCATCCAAAGCCTAGACTCTTCTAGAAGATGTCAATCCTTATCTTTGACCCTAATCCTAATCCCCCACTAACCTTGTCACATTCTCTAAACATGGGTTAAGACTTGCTAACCCAAGCCAAAGCCAAAAAATATCTCCTCCTTCACCCACCCTCATTAAATGCCATCCACTTGCCCATCTCTAACAAGCCTAATCTAATCTTAACCCAAGCCTAATCCAAGCCTTAATCCTTTGCACATTCCAAAGTCAAACTTAAGACTTTCTTAATCCAACCCAAGTCAAAATATCTCAACTCTCTCACAAATATCCCAACCATAAAACTTTATGAAGCCCACAAAGCAATAAATGACTCTTACAAGCCCATTCATTTCTCTTACAAGCCATTATGAGGGTCTTTATGAGCTTTGAGCCTCCTTTGTTGACCCTCAACCCCTCTTGCTCTAACCAATGACCCTGTGACATGTGTCACTCCCTAATTGGCTGTAAGGAAGCACAATCCATGTACTCTCCTCTCATTCAATCTAAACCTTCCATAAGCTTTCTCCCATCCTTGCATCCTAGCCCTTGATCCCTGAAGCCCTTTGCCTATTTAAGGAATCCTCTCCCAAGCCATTTTAACACAATCACCCATAGTAACAAAGTAATTCCATTTTGATCATGAAGTAAAGCCACAATGCCATTTTACATCAAATCCATTCACCCAAGCCAAAATCCATCAAGAACATCATTGAAGCCTTTGGAGAATCGAGCATACATCCTATCTAATTAGACAAAGCTACTCAACAAGAGAGCTTCTCATTGAGAGAGCCCATTAATGGCTCATATTCTCAATTGAGAGCTCATCTTAGTCTATCTTGAAGTTACGTTTATTTAGTTTTATGAATACTTTTGATTTGATATTTAGTGTTCTTTGCATTACTAATCCTCATATACACACCCAATCCCCGAGCTATGTCCACCAACAACAAGTCCAATATTATTATTATCCAATGATTACAATCTACAATCCCTTACAACTAAATACCACTGCAAGAAGCTACAATATCACCATTACATTATGAAATCCCTAACAATAAGCCTTTTTTATACAAGCTTTTGCCACTTACAAAATTAGGGCTAGAATAAGTCATCTAATAGGAAAAATAACAGTCGATGCCTTTTACAATATAAAGGCATTTTTGACTTCGGGGGCATTGTCCCTCGATCCCACCTTGTACTGTGACAGGGAGCACACCTGGGGAATTGCCCCTTGACCTTGTCTTGGGGGCACAACCCCCAAACCCCTCTAGAAATAATATGGGGTGAAAACCACACCGAATAAAACCTCTGAGTCTAATTAGGCTCCACATCACAATAAATAGCACTAGTCCCCCTCCATATGAAGATCCCAAGATTTATCTTGGAGCAAATTGCATAGAAATTTTCCTTATTGACAATGTGATGGATTATATTTCTTCTTCCCTGCAGCTCTACCTAGTGGGACATTTCATTTCTTTTAGAGCCTCAATTGAAATGGTAAGGAAATGGGTTCTAAAAATTGAAAGGGAAGTGTTGGTGTCTCTGTTATGCCTAGTGGGTTGTTCCTCTTCAAATTTATTGTGATAATTGACATGTCAATGGTTCTCTCTGGAACTTGGTATTATGGGAAGCACATCTTGGCAATCGCTAAATGGCACCCTGGATTTGATCTAGCTTTGGGATTGAACATGTTAGTCCTAGTTTGGATAAGACTTATAGGTTTACCTTTGGAGTTTTAGGTTGAAAAAATATTTAGATGGAAAGCAAATTCCTTTGGTCATTTTGTCTCGGTTGATACTATTACTATTCAAAACTAAAGGTTTGTCTATGCCCAATTCTTTGTTAATGTGGCGATTAACAAATCACTTCCTAAATTTGTTACCCTTAACACAAAATGGGGGAGGATGCATCAACTCTTAGTCTATGAGATTGTTGGGTTGTACTACCAAAATTGTTCAAAGTTTAGTCATGTGGTTGTTGATTGTAAGGCTCTTCAAACCAAGGAGAAGGAGAAGGTGGGTTCTCCAAGGATATTCTTGGAAGAATCATTGAAAGGGGAATCCTCTTCCCATCCCCCTTCCAAGGATGGTAAGGGAGGCAACTAAGAGCCTTAGATTGAGAAGAGTGGCCAAGTGGAGATTTAGTCTTGCTTTTTAGAATAACTCCGAAGAGAAGATTGGATAGAAAGAGATTGGTGTTGAACTTAAGGTGAATGTTGAACAAAACAAAGTTGATGAATACCCCTTCTTACAAGGGTTGATGACTTGTTGAAGACTCCAAATAAAGAAATGAAGAAGAGATCTACCTAGAGGGTTACCCTCTTGGAAGAAGGAGAGATCTTAGATCTGATAGGTATGGAAGAAGGGAATAATGGGATGGGAACTATGAAATCTAGTATTTCCATGAGAGTGGAACAACATAAATGGGGAGATATTTTTTATCACAGTCCTCCTAAAAATGAGTCCATGTTAAAGGTCCTATCACCACCACTTAAGGAGATGACCAATCTCTTGGTGTATGACATGTTCTCCACTCCCTCATCTCAGCATGACAGTGAAGCTAATGAGTGGCATATTTAGAAGAAAAAGACCATAGTAGGTAAGAAAGTGAATGCGGGCATAGAGGTGAACCAGGAGAGATCACCCAACAAGAGTACAAGGACTAAGAAAATGACAAGAGAGATTGTTAAATGGAAAGCAATCAACCTTGGACAATGTTATGAAAGGTAAGAAATGAAGTTTCTTTCATGGAATTGAGAGGACTACATGGTCCTCAAAAACAATTTTCTCTCAAGAAGTCAATTTATTCTTTAAGGATTGATATTCCTCTTATTTAGGAAGTAAAAACATACTCTTTTGCTTTTTCCAAATTAGTTGATATAATATGGAATCGGGCTATGGCTAGCTATACTGATGCTAATGTTGGAAACTTACAATTTGAACAATTGTTGTTTTGTCATTGATGTCAAATATATTGATGACATATACTTTTACCTAATCTAAATTTCATATCTATTTGATTGATGAAGAAGGTTTGAAAAGTTTATCATAACAATAGCATCTAGAGGAAAGGTTGAGTTATAAAAAGGAAGTTACAATGGGCGTTTGATTATATAGATTTAGAATAAAGAAAAGTTATTTTTTATGTCAAGAAAGCTAAGCAAAGCTGAGTAGAAGTATAAAATATAGTTAGTGCCAAGTAATCCTAGTATCAACTAAGCTATAGTTAGTGTCAAGAAAATATAGTGTTGACCAAACATTAGCATCAACCAAGTAAGAAAGTTGATGTCAAGTCAGAAAGCTTTACAATGGCCTAGTATTTTAGTCATGACCAAGTGCTAGAATTTAGAGATTGCCAAGTGATAGTATAAGAATGAATTCAAGGGAATCATGAGATCAAGCTAACTCAGTTAATTTCTTGGGAGATGTAACTACGTTGAAGATAAGATTGATGAGTTGTATCATTAAATTCAAGGAAAGGATTAGGTAAAGACCTAATAGATGAATCTTAGAGAAGTTTCTAGAAGAAGATCAAGAAGATGGATAGATACAGTGAATCAAATTAAATCTGATCGTAAACCCTAAGATCTATGGTGGATGTAGAAAATGGTAAAGCACAAATTGCTTATTTAAAGAGGTACAAAGTTGAACAAATAGAGCAAGTGAGTACATGTGTGTGCATGTGCAAAGCTTGTATGTGAAGAGAGACATACAGAGCAAGGTTGATCATAAACAAACAAGAGTGTGAGTGAATGTGAAGCTAATACGAAAAGCTTGCATATATGATGTTGTTATTGATAAGTACATTAGAGAAGAAGGCTTAGGTGTTGATGATAAGAGTGGGCTGATTGCTTGAAGGGTGTCCAAGAAAATCAAAATTAGAGATGTCAATGGAAGGCTTATTAGTAAACCTTCATAAGGATTGAACAAATATCTAATTCTACAAAAGTGAGTTGTAATCGCACTGATAAAAAACCTACTATTTTCTTTCTAGTCATTGTAAATAGTTTGAATTGAAATCCTTTTAATAGAGGTTGACCTAACATTTGAAGACTTAATAGTTTGTGTAAATCCTTTAACGTGGTGACATTATAAATGGAATGATAAAAGTCCTCTTACAAGGACACTCCTAATAGAGCTCACTTCGAAAGAGTGATGTGTTGCTAGTGGTTTTTCTAAAATTGAGTTTCCACGTAAAATCCTAGTGTCAAAATTGTGATGAATTCTTTGTGTTTACATTTGATAATGTTTTCATTATGCAATGCAAGATATGTTTATGATGGTTTTACAGTATAGACCGAGCAACAACAAGATTAGTAAAACAATGAAGTATTTATTGTTTAATTATTCAAGTGGTACATATTGACCTTGAGTAATTGATTCACCCCCCCCAGTTATTCTAAACATTTCTAACAATTGGTATAAGAGCTGAGTGCTTACAAAGAGATTTTTTAAGGTACTTAAACCTAAAGATCATGACTAATAAGAGAGATGTACCCAAGTTGAACAAGGAGAACTTTCCTACATGGTAGACCTTGATGATGTTGCACATATCCAGTAACACTGATGCTATTGTCAATTTTTAGGACAATGAATATGTAAAGGTAGCAATTACACAACTAATTGTTGAACAACTGAAACATAAACTAGAACACAACCAAGAAATATTGGAGATTGCCTTAGCCCAAAGCTATGTTGAGTTTGATGACCTAAAAGAGTGTGATAGTGCAAAGAAGATGTGGGACAAATTGAAGATCATATATGGAGGTGATGGCAATGTTCTAAGAACAAAATTAGAAATTGTGAGAGGTAAATTTGATGACATGTGAGAATGATGGAAGGTGAGTACATAGTACAATACTACATAAGAGTTAAAGAGGTTTTTAATGCTATTTGAGGGGAAAATGGAGAAATTAAAGATGAAATAGTTATAAGTAAGGTATTGAGGACTCTACTCCCTATTTATGCTATTAGAGTCTCTGCAATCCAAGAACTGAGATGCACACCAAGTAACAATTTGACCTTAGAAGGTGTAATTGGTAGACATACTACTTTTGAGATGTCTAAATTTGATAACTACACACCTGCTACTATTGAATCTGCTTTCATGTCACAACTAGTTCTTAGGATGAAGAAAGAAAAATATGTGAAGAGTGAAAGTGATAGTTCTAATGATGAGATTGATGAACTTGAAGCCCTCATTGCACAAAGGTTTGGAAGAGGAAGAGGTAAATACAAAGGTAAATTACCTATCATTTATTTTTTATGCAACAAAGTTGGTCATATTGTTGCTAGATGTCCTAACAGAGATGATAAGGATGAAAGGAAGGAAAGAAAGTATAGAGGAAGAAGAAATGATAAAGACTACAAGAGAAGAAAGGATGACAAAGGTAAGAAATCTTGTTATATTACTGAAGAAAAGACTGATAATGAATCTAGGAATAGTAATAATGAAGTTGTCTATGTTGTTATGAAAGAAGATTCCGATGAAGATGATAAAACTACATTAATTTCTTATGTGAACAAAAGTGATAGATGGATATTTGCTAATGGATGTTCCAATCATATGAATGGTGATAAATATAAATTTGTAGAGATTGGTCCATTCAATGGTGGATGTGTTAAATTTGGTAATGATATCCCATGTGTTATAAAAGGTAAAGGTACTATTCAACTGATTAACAAGATAACATGTGACAATGCTTACTGGGTTGAAGGACTTAACTACAATTTTTTGAGTGTTTCATAGCTAAAGAAATCAAGTTACAAAGTTGAATTTCAAAATAGAAAGGCCAAGATACACGATGGCGATGGTAAGCTAATTGGAACTAATGAGTAGACAAGAGGTAACTTATTCTATATAGACCTATTAAATGAGACATGTTTGTTTACACAATAAGAAGATGTTTGGTTAAGGCACAAGAGATTATGTCAAGTGAACTTTGACAATTTGGTGAATATCAGTAAGATGAAAAAAGTAAGAGGGTTGCCTAAACTAAAGAAGCCTAAAAATGCTATGTGTAAACAATATCAATTGGGAAAGATGACAAAGTCTAGTTTTAAGAGCAAAACATATACTACTAATGATATTTTGGAATTGGTTCATACTGACCTATGTGGACCCATTGGTGTTCAAAGTTACCGTGGAGATCAAATTTTCATTCTATTTGTGGATGACTACTCTAGAATGATGATTGTGATGTTTCTTAAAGCTAAATCTAATGCTTTTGAGTTATTTAAGTGTTATTTAGCTAGAGTTGAAAAAGAAACAGGGAACAGTCTGAAGTGTTTGAGATCTGATAGAGGTGGTGAATTCATTTCACATGAGTTTGATACATGTAGACGCTTAAAATCGTCCCTAAAGACTATATTAATTTATTAATATCGCCCATGACATTGTAATTAATTATTGATTAATTAATTACATTGTTCACATTCTTCTACTTATTTAATTATATTAATTAATTAAATAAGTTCATTCTCCTAAGTATTTAAATTTAATTTAAATACTCCTAGCTCTAATGTGTTAAATTAATTTAACACATGATCCTCCATCTTTCCCTCTTTTTAAATAAATTTTATTTATTTAAATTTCCCACATCCTATTAATTTCTCTAAATCTATGATTAAACTAAATTTCATTTAATTTAGTCTTAAGCCTAACCTAGAGCCTAGTCTACACCCATCATTTTCATCCTCTTAAGCCTATTTATTCTCTAATCCCACTTAATCATTCCTAATCATCTCTCTAATCCCCCTCATTAACCTAAGAGTGTGCTCACACATGTGTGAGATGGCATGCCTACACACTCTTGTCTCCCACTCTTCTTCTCAAGTTTTTCACACATGTGTGAGCAAACTTTGAATTCTTGACCATTTGCATGGCTTGCATGTCACCTTATGTGGCACCTACTTGGATGCCACCTCACCAAGCCCTCCCTCAAGCCTATAAATAGAAGGCTTGTCTCAAGAATTTGCATCTCATTTTTATTGCATTGTTATCATGTTGGTTTGAGATTTGAGTTTGCATTCATAGTTTGAGCTTTCATGGTAGTTTGAGCTTGCATTGGTAGAGTTCTCATAGTGATTTTGTAGGTTCATACTAACAATTTGGTAGCTGATTTAGTTTACATCATGCATTGTTAATCTAGTTTCTACATGCATTTGTAGCTTCATTTTAGCTTGCATTTTTATCATAGTTTGCATATCTAGTTAGTTCTTTCATTGCATATCATCTTCATCTTTGAATGCCTTCAAGAATGGCTCTCTCCATAGCCATTTCTTGAGGTATTTTTCATCTCATTTAGTCTAGATACATATCTTGCTTGCATACACACTTGCACTCACTCACTCAAGAGATTTCATTATTGTTGTGTTTGGGAGAGCACACCAAACATACCTCCCCATCCTAACACACCAACAAGGCCTCTCATGGGTGCCTTTGTTGAGCTGTAGAGGTGGCTAGAAGGTTAGATTTGTTGGTTGCTTAGGGTTGCAAAACCCAAGCAAGCATTAGTTGATATTTATTCCTTGCGTTTTGATGAGTGTTTGATGCATTTTGAAAGTTTTAAACTAGTGTTTGTTTGTTAACCCATGCTTCTTGTAGGTCACATTTTCTAGCACACAACACATTATGCAATGATAGAAGAATCAAAAGATAGATGCCAACACCAAGGACCCCTCCTTAGAATGGAAGAGCTGAAAGAAGAAATAGATCAATAATGGATTGTGCAAGAACATTAATGATGGAGAAGAATGTATCACATATATATTGGAGAGAAGTAGTTAGTACTATTGTTTATACCTTGAATAGAGTACAAGTCAATAAAGGTACAAATGCTACACCTTTTGAACAATGGTATGGTTATGCTTCTAATGTTAAATATTTGAAACTCTTTGGTAGTAGATGCTATTTACTAAAAGATGATAGGAATGGAAATCTTAATGAAAAAAGTGATGAAGGCTTATTCCTAGGTTATTCCACTAAAGCAAAGCTTATAAGTGCTTAAATTCTAACACTAACAAAGTTGTGGAAAGTGCAAATGTGAGAGTTGATGAGTTTGTAGAAAAAAGTGACACCTCATGTAATGAAGAACCTGAAGGCTATAGTACATCCATCTATGTGGATGATGATGCTCCCAAAAATCAAAGTGAAAAAACAAGTCAAGCTGCAAGTTCCCATTAGACAAGAAATGGTAGAATGCAAATGCAAATTGTCGAGCAATAGAAAGTGGGTGCTGAGCAATAGACTAAAGATGTCGAGTCTCAGATAGGTAATGTCAACCATTAGGTAGAAAATTCCAAGCATGAAAAACCTGAACCTAAACCAGAGCAAGGAAGGGAAAATGAGCTTGACATTAATTTTCAAGATGAACTTGTAAAAGATCAGAGAAGGAAACTACCTATGCTAACAAAATATGTGAGAAGACATCATAAACCTAAACAAATCATTGGTGATGTTGAATCACATGTTATGATAAGAAGAGGACTCAAAGATAATACATGCTTACATTATGAGTTTGAGCCCAACTTAATAAAGGATTCTTTAGATAATGAAGATTGGATCTAGGCAATGAACGAATAAATTGACCAGATTGAGAAGAACAATACTTGGACCTTAATGCTAAGACCTAAAGAAAAAAATGTCACTAGGACAAAGTGGGTTTTTAGGAACATTATCAATGAGAATGGAGAAGTAACAAGAAATAAGGCAAGATTGGTATGCAAGGGTTATGCTCAAGAAGGAGTTGATTATGGAGAAACGTTTGCTCCAG
The DNA here is from genome assembly GCA_028749045.1 of Cupressus sempervirens. Lineage (NCBI taxonomy): Eukaryota > Viridiplantae > Streptophyta > Pinopsida > Cupressales > Cupressaceae > Cupressus > Cupressus sempervirens. The sequence continues at coordinate 87,789,843 of CM053791.1, read as the reverse complement.
TGGCAAGACTTGAAGGAGTCAAAACTCTACTTGCATACTCAGCCTACAAAAACTTTAAAGTATATCAAATGGATGTCAAATCTACATTTTGAAATGGTATACTAAAGGAAGAAGTATACATTGAACAAATTGAAGGATTTTTTGACCCAAACAAGAAGGCCATGGTATTTAAATTGAACAAAGCCCTCTATGGATTGAAGCAAGCCCCAAGAGCATGGTATGAAAGATTACACAACTATTTGGTGAAGATTAGTTTTGAAAGGACAAATGATAATGGTAACCTATATTTGAAGAATGGTAAGAACAATGAAGTATTGTTATTTGAAATATTTTTTGATGATATTATATTTGGACGAAGAGAAGCTTTATGCAAATGATTTGTTGATGAGATGAAGAAGGAATTTGAAATGTCTATGTTTGGTGAAATCAAATTCTTCGTTGGACTACAAGTGTGTCAAATGAAGTTTGGTATTTTCATTACACAATTAAAATATATCAAGGAGATACTAAAGAAATTTAATATGGAATATTCAAAGCTAGTGAGTACACCTATGTCTATTGGACATAAGCTATCTACGACTGATGATTCTATTGACATGAGCCAAACCCTATACAAATCCATGATTGGAATATTGCAATATGTTGTTCACAGTAGACCACATATTGCTTTGGAACTTTGGATAGTTGCTAGATTTCTAGAAAATCCTAATGAGAATCACATGATGACGGTGAAAAGAATAATGAAATATCTGAAAGGTACAAGAGGCTATGGATTGTATTACAAAAGAAATGATAAGTTTGAACTAAGGGTGTTTGTTGACTCAAATTGGGTAGGAAATATTGATGATAGAAAAATAACTACTGGAGGTGCATTCTTTATAGGAAAGAGATTGGTGTCATGGACAAGCAAGAAGGAAAATTGTATTTCCCAATCTACAGCTGAATCCAAGTATGTGGCAGCTGCAGTGAACTATTCAAATATTATGTGGATCAAATAGTTACTGAAAGGTATGAAAGAAGAAATCACAAATCTAGGGGCTATCTATTGTTGTAAGAATTTGCCTAAAGGTAAAATTCACCCAGGAACTAAGAACTCAAACATAAGCACACAGTAGACCAAAGAGAGAGAGAGTATGATCAAAATGACAATGTATTCAATATGCCATAACTAATGCAATCCAAAAGTACACTAAGAGTGCCTGTATATAAAGGTCGCTGAGATACATCTAGAATGTCTCGTAATCAGCACCATGATAAGTCATACAACCAAGCACATGTCCACTAGATATGGGTTATCCTCCATTAAGCATGAAAGTAAGTGCGGTGATGAGAGGATAAGCCTACAAAGGTGTGACATGCAAAACAGTGTTGTAGACACCATGTGTTTAAATAGAGTTACGTATTCCTGTGTTGTCTACATGACAACTCAAAAAGGTGTGCAAACTCCTAAGTGTCTTACAAATAAAAATAATAAAATAATGCAAAATAATTAAATAATGCATTAACCTAAGTAAACTTAAGTAAGTGTAATAAGTAAATACTTATTTACACCAACACCCCCCCTTAAGTGCAACTTAGGGGAATGCCCTTAAGTGTATGAACTAGGATGAAGATGCATAATGGGTCCCGACTACTAGGCCATGTTAGGTACCCATGTATATAATGAAAATGCAAATCTCTCATAAAGTGGGGAAAGAGGGAAAACCTCATGGGAAAAACCCTCCCCCAAAAAAGAGAGATAAAGAAGGATGCATTGATGGATGGAGTAATCAAGACCCCCCCATTACGACATACATCCAGTATATACATAAGAGAATGAGAGAAGGAAGAGAGACAGAATAGGCTCCCCCCCCAAAAGAAGAATGCTGACAAGTGAAAGCTACTCTGATGAAGAAGCTGGTCCAAGAATGCAGAATGGTGTTCTTCCCCTTACAAAGAAACAATGCCAAAGGTACACTCCTGAATATGTATGCTGGCCTTGAAACCTGCTCAATTATCCCTGTATTGATGTTGAAGTTCACCCCTTCCAACTGTACTAAAAAGATGAATGCAGATTGGGCAAGGATGTCTGTTGAACCTGTTCCACTGAACCATCTGTCTCCTCTACTGACAAAGAGACCTCCACTAATTGCTATTCATAAGGATCCACAATCATGCCAACCTGTATAGATTGATCATGTAGAGAATGGACATAAGGGTTAGAGTGAGCCCTTACAACAATTCTAGAAAGATCACCTTCATCAATGAGAAGATGTAAGTCCTCAAGTCTGTCTCCCAAGTCAACTAAAGCTAGAGTTGGAAGACGAGATGTACCATATTGAGATGGACCTTTCACTGTGGCAATGTAAGCATGTGGACTGAACTGATGTGACCTCTCACTACAACTGTCAATAGAACTCCACATGTCTGAACCTGTTGAAGCACTATTACTGGTGTCACTATTAGTTTCTATTGTGTATGATGTGCAGAGAGAATTAGAGGATAATCTGGGAAAATTTCCTCAAAGTGAACATCCTTCTCCACAAAAATCTCGTGAGTCTCTAGATCCATTAGTTTGTAAGCCTTCACATTGTCTTCATAGCCGATGAAAGTACAAGGCCTAGGTGCCGGTGCCTTGCAACTCCTCGAAGAAAGGTTTGCCCATGCTGAACAACCAAAGACTCTAAGGTGACTTACAACTGGTTTTCTACCACACCATGCCTCAAAAGTAGTCTTGCCATCTAAGGCTGGATGAGGAGACTTCTTAAGTATGTGAGTAGCACTGCTAATGGCTTCAACTTCAAGTGTAGAATCAAGAGACTTGGCCTTAATCATGCAACTTACCATGGTCTTGAGAGTCCTAATCCTCATAGCTACAACATCTATCTTATGCAGACTGAATCCTGGTGAGTTTTGAAGATCAATCCCCTCAATTCTACAAAAGTTCTTAAGTCTTTTGTCTACATATCTATTCTCATTGTCCACCCTTAATACTTTGATGGCTTTCCTTGACTTGTGTTCAACATGAGTCTTGGAGTCTTGAAGCGTATGAACCACTTCATTCTTATGATGAAGGAAGAAGACCCAAGTGAATCTCAAAAAGTCATCAACAAATGTGAGTATGTAGTGGCCTTGGCTTACTAAAGTCACTGCAAAGGGTCCCGCTAATACCATGTGAACTAGCTGAAGAACAACTGGAGCTCGAGAAGACTTCCCTTTATTATACTTCTTCTTGAGATTTATATCCATTGAACAAGATGAACACTCTCCCTTAGAAAAGTTGATATTAGGTAAACCTTTGACCATATGTTTAGAGCAAAGTTGCTGAAGAGAGCGAAAGTCAAGGTGAACAAACCGGTCATGCCATAGGTTGATGTTTGAAGTAGAGTGAGTTAACAAGGCTTGGGAAGGACTCTTAGGCACAAAGTGGGAGAAGGAATAAAGCCTCTTGTCATCATTGACTTTCCCAACTGCTACCAATGAATCATCTTTGAGACTTCACACCATTACAAAATCTGGAAGGAACTCAACCTTATGACCATCTCCAAGGTGAGTGATTTGGTAAATTGATAGTAGATTGGAGCTTAGATTTGGAACATAGAGAACATCTTTGAATTCCCCATTTTCCATTTCCACATGTCCTTTCCATTCAACTTCCATCTTAGCATCATCTCCCACGAAGATGTGGGGCACTTGTGATTGCTTCAATGAAGGAAAGTCTTCCTTTGAAGAACCCATATGGTAAGAGGCACATGAGTCAAGTATCCATTCTGAAGAACTTGTGTTTGCCATAAGTGTTTGACCTTTACCTTTTCAAGAGGTTGGAGTTGAATCCTTGGAAGTACCTAGCACATGAATCTTGTTCTTCTTGAGTAGATTTTCTAACTCATTGATTCTTTTTGTCTTGCAATGATGCTCGTCATGATTTGGGTTTTTGCAGTGTGAAAAAAAGAGTTTGTCCTTCTTTTCATTACTTCCCTTCTTGTTTGAAGAAGAACCGCCTTGTTGAGAGGAGGATTGTTGTGTCTCAGATTGTGTTTTCTACTTCCACTGCTTCTTGTTGTTGTTGCTTTTTCCCCCTTGAGTTGATTTGTGATCATCACTAGCCACCAAGGCTTTGGTCTTTGATGAGTTGAGAAGTCCAAAATCCACCAACTGAGATTGTTCTACAATCAACATGTCTACAAATCCATCAAAGTAAGGCTTTTGGTAAGCAGATCCCATGGTCAACCTATGAGTATTAAAACTCGAAATGAAGTTAGCGTACTCAGAAGGTAGCCTTTTTAGGATATGATGAATCAACCTGTCATCCTTCATGGGATTTTCACAATCTTTAAGAAGTGCCCTAGACTCATTGACTTTGATGATATAATCCTGAATTGTGTCATAATTCTTAGGATCCAAGAGAAGTAGATCATCCTCAATCTGAAATCCCTTTTATTCATCCGCTTTACCATACAACTATTCAAGTTTATCCCAAGCTTCTTTAGATTTTGAACAATTTTTAATGTGAAAGAGAAGATCCCCATGTACACAACTCCTGATAACACTTAAAGCTTGTTGGTCTTGTCTTTTTCAATCAATGAGTTCTTTAGCATTAATAGGTTCGGTAATTGTACCATCAACATATAGACTATATCCTTTCTCCATTAATCTACTCCATGCAATATCTTTCCATGTAGAATAGTTGCGTAAAGTTAAAGGAGGACATTTAAAACCCATGATGCAGAAATGAGAAGAGCACACAATAGAGACACAAAAAACATAGTACACACCCCCCCTTTTCATTCAATCAAAAGACCCCCCCAAAAAAGATGCTTTTGGCATTTTATAAGTAGTGTGTTTACAATGGGCTACTTGTCAAAATGAAAAAAGTGGACTTTTTGATTTTGATTTTACAACAGCCTTATGAGGCTTAAATCTATCACTTAAGCATTGTAGCTTAGATTTACAAAAATTTTGAAAAAGAATCAAAGCTTTACAATGCCAAAAAAGGCCTAATTCTGAAAGTGAGAATTTGGTCCACACAACCCAGAATCTAACTTTAGATCTAGAAAGTAGACGGAAAAATATGCACTTTCAAAAAAAAAAGAACCTAAAAAAGTGATCAAATGTGCCCGTACGGAGCTTCTAAAGTTGCAAAACGTAGGATTATGCAGGTATAGTCACCAAAAAAAGGAATTTTTGCAAAATATGTGCACCAAAACAATAAAACAACACCACCACTAGAAAATTTAAGAAATTCTACCCAATTTCAAAAAAAATTGCACCTAAATCAGAGTCCGGATGTCCAAGATATGGGCTTGCAAAGTCAGGCTACCAAACTGAAAAGCAATCTGGAGAGGGGTCTAGAAGAGAAACTGTGATGCTAAATTTGACAGTCAAATGACCATCAATGTAGTTGTAAAACACCCAAAAATGACGGTCAAATGGTCATCAAATTTAACATAGGGAATTGATGTTGTTAGCAAAAAAACCTGCACCGTGTGATGACGTGGCAGATGATGGGGCTGTTGATTGGAATTTCATACTGTACGGAATATGCTGACATGGCAGTGACTGGGTTCCACAGGTGATGTGATAGTCTCAAATTTGACGACATGTCATCAAGTACACGTGGCAAGGTCTGAGTGACTAGTGACGTGTTTGGGTGCTAGATCCGCGTGGAGGCTTTACCGTGAGAGGACATGTGGCAATGTAATTGCTGTCCTTTAAAATAAATCTACCATCACCAAAGGTCTTCAAGCGCTCACCGAAGGAGTCATGGGTGAGAAGGAAAGCAGCTGGGCGGGAAATGTTGTCACCTAAACCACTAGCATCCCACTCGCCAAAACCGTTGCCAATACCACGGACAGTAGAAACTAAAGTATTAAAAGTCGAAACCACTGGCAAGAGGTGGATTATCACTCATTGGAGTTTGAAACCATAGTCACCTTCACTATTGCTAGAATCATGGAAACCCTCTGCGACAGTCAAATCTTTGACGATGAGCTGGAATGGGAGTTGCGGGGAACTTGCAGTCTACTGGGAAAATTAATCACTATGTGGGAGGTAACAGTCCATTGCCAGAGTGTTGAGAGTCGTGTGCCAAAAAATGTGAAACCACCAGGTTTTAATAGTGCCCAGAATATACTGTAGATACCACGAAAGTGGGATTTATATATCCCACATTGGTGGGGTGACAACAATTAAATTGTTTAAAAAACAAGCATTGCGAGCAATAAAACAAAGAGCCACAGGTTGTATGGGTTGGGCTTGGCCCGTCGGCGAAGTTTAGGTCTCCAGAATGTGTAGTACGACCTGCTACGGCTTGAAAAATAATTGTCCACTCACAATAATCATATGACCCGTTGTGCAAATTGAGGCCTCCAAATTCCAATTTGCAAATTTTTTTTCCTCACAGTTGACTTTGGGCCAAAGTAGCCAAGTTTGTAGTCGATTTTTATAGGTTTAGCATTTCGGACGTAATGGCGAGGTCAAATCTTGATGAAGGTACGCTTTGATACCACTGATGAAGGGCCACTCTAATACCACTTGATGAAGTACTACACCACCCTTACCAACTCACAACCAAGAATGCAACAATATGAAGACAATTTTGTTATACTTGAAAATCCAATAGCAATTACAATAACATTTCTACAAGATCTCTCAAGATCCAATCCAAACCCAAGCCAGTCCAGATCCACACTCTGGTAGAAACCTCTGAGATCTCAACTTTGTGCTCGGAAGCCACCAAGCAACCTCCTTGTTTCTAAACCATAGCCACTAGCTCTTCTCCAACCTTATCCAAGATCCAAGCGTAAACTGCCTCACATTCGACGCTTTGTTTACACTCGCAACTCCACCATAATCTTGTTGTAAACTACCTCACATTCAGCACTCTGTCCACAGACTCAGGAAAACTCACTCTTCACTTCCTCTTTCTCTTTCACACCTTGAAGCCTTCACACCTTCCAACTTTCACACATTCAAGCTTTTCCTTCCAAAGCTTCTACTTCCCAAGCTTCTCCTTCTCGAGCTTCCACTTCTCAAGCTTCTACTTCTCAAGCTTCTCCTTCTCAAGCTTGATTAGAAATGCTCATATGCCTTGCTTAAATAGGCACTTACCACCCAATACATGACTTATCCACAACCTTCTAGAATTCCTCCACAACCTTCTACAACTTCCATAACCTTCTACAATATCCACAACTTTCTACAATATTCATAACTTTCTAGAATTCTTCCCACACACCTCGATAAATGGAATGACAACTATTTATTTTTTATTTTTTTCTATTATGCCACCTATGCACCTCGAAAATAAAAATCCTCTTTTCCTTTCTTTTCTCCTTTTTATTTATTTTTATTATTTCTCCTCTAATTTTCGTCACTTTCTCTCTCCTCAAGATTTTTTTTTTTCAAATTTTTTTTTTCAATAATTTTCTCATGCAAGATGCTCCTGCATCAGATTTGATGCTAGACACTCCCAATTTCTGCAGCACTCTGGATTTGGGTTGAGGTGATGAACCAAGTGTGGTCTTGAACGACTATGTGATGAGAAAGTCTCTATGCTTTGATACCATGTAAGAATTTGCCTAAAGGAAAAATTCACCCATGAACTAAGAACTCAAACACAAGCACATAGTAGACCAAAGAGAGAGAGAGAGTATGATCAGAATGACAATGTATTCAATATGCCATAATTAATGCAATCCAAAAGTACACTAGAAGTGCTTGTATATAAAGGCCTCTGAGATACATCTAGAATGTCTCGTAATCAGCACCATGATAAGTCATACAACCAAGCACATGTCCACCAGATATGGGTTATTCTCCATTAAGCACGGAAGTAAGTGTGGTGATGAGAGGATAAGCCTAGAAGGGTGTGACACACAAAATAGTGTTGTAGACACCATGTGCTTAAATAGAGTTGCATACTCCTGTGTTGTCTACATGACAACTCAAAAAGGTGTGCAAACTCTTAAGTGTCTCACAAATAAAAATAATAAAATAATGCAAAATAATTAAATAATGCATTAACCTAAGTAAACTTAAGTAAGTGTAATAAGTAAATACTTATTTACACCAACAATTGTGATAACACCAATGCTATCAACATTTCAAAGAATCTAGTAATGCACATTAAGACAAAGCACAGTGCTATCAAGTATCACTACTTGAGGGAATTAGTTCAAGACAAAGAAGTGAAGCTAGAATATGTGAATACCAAGGAACATATTGCTAACATATTCACAAAAACCTTACCTAAAGGTGCACATGAATATCTTAGAGGTAAACTAGGGGTGATTCCCCTAATCAAAGCTACTTAAGAAGGCAAGGTGCATTGCATCACATATACTAATCAGAATATCCTACACAATGATGCAATATATCTCTACTTTGAGAAGTGCCTAAGGTAGATAATTCAATACAACATAACATAATAGTTATAGAAAGATGAAAAATATTAGCCAACATGCTAAATCTACATAATTTAGATGTAGAAAGACTTTCACACTGAGATAGCTACATGTCTTTGGCATTGTTGTCAAAGAGGTAGAGATTACTTAAGAGGGAGAAACTCAGAAACTTATAGAAGGAGAGATTACAGAAAGAGGGGGTAATTACTCCAAAGAGAAATTTCAGAGAGAGCAATTTAGAAAATAAGAATGAGACTATTAGTAACAAAATCTTTTGGATTGTATGGCAACTAAGCTACAATTAGTATTAAGATGTTTGAGATGTTGCCACCAATGCTAAAGAGAGAGATTGTTGGAAACTTACAATTGGAACAATTGTTGTTTTGTCATTGATGACAAATCCATTGATGAATTATATTGCTACCTAATCTAAATGTCATATCTATTTGATTGATGAAGATGATTTGAGAAGTTGCACATAACAATAGCACCTAGAAGAAAGGTTGAGTTATGAAAATGAAATTACAATGGACATTTGATTAGATAGACTTTGATAAAGAAAAGTGATTGTTTATGTCAAGAAAGTTAAGCAAAGTTGAGTAGAATTATAAAATATAGTTAGTGTTGAGTAATGCTTTTGTAAAATGAGGTACAGTTAGTGCCAAGAAAATATAGTATTGACCAAGCAAGAAAATTGATGACAAGCCATAAATCTTTACAATGATCAAGTATTTTAGTGTTGACTGAGTGCTAGAATTTAGAGATTTCTGAGTGATAGTATAAGAATGAGTTCAAGGAAGTGGTGAAATCAAACTGACTCAGTTGATTTCTTGGGAGATGTAAACCATGTTGAAGATAAGATTGATGAGTTGTATTATTAAATTCAAGGAAAGGATTAGGTAAAGACCTAACAGATGAATTCTAGAGAACTTTCTAGAGGAAGATCAAGAAGATGGACAGATATAGTGAATCAAGTTGAATTTGATCATAAACCTTAAGATCTATGGTGGAAGTAGAAACTGGTAAAGAAAAAATTACCTATTTAAAGAGGTATAGATCTGAACAAATAGAGTGAGAGAGTACAAGTGTGTGTATGTGTGAAGCTTGTATGTGAAGAGAGACATACATAGCATGGTTGATCATAAACACATAAGAGTGTGAGTGAATGTGAAGCTAACAAATAAAGCTTACAGATATGATGTTGTTATAGATAAGTACATTATAGTTGAAGGCTTAAGTGTTGATAAGAAGAGTGGACTGATTGCTTGAAGGTTGTCTAATCAAATCAAGATCAAAGATGTTAATGGAAGGCTTATTAGTAAACCAACATGAAGACCAAATAGAGATCTGAATCTATAAAAGTGAGTTGTAATCACACAAATCAAAACCTATTGTTTTATTTCTAGTCATTGTAAACAATTTGTATTGAAATCCTTTTAACAAAGGTTGACCTAACAATCATTTGAAGACTTAACAATCTGTGTATATCCTTTAACTAGGTGATATTCTAAATGAAATGATCAAAGTCCTCTTACAAGGCCACTCCTAACATAGTGATTAAATCCTCTAACTAGGTAACATCTAATAGTGTATTTTGTTACATTTAATAAGGTTGGCTCCTAATAGAGCTCACTTCAAAAGAGTGAGAAAGAGTGACATATTGACCCTTTGTAACTGATTCACCCCCCTTCTCAGTTATTCTAAATATTTCTAATAGTTGATGGGGCGTTAGGAGGTGTGGCAATTCTTTGGAATCCTAGAGTTGTTTGAGGGACAAAATTATGGAAAGATAAAGGTTTTATCACTATTGAAATTTTTTACAACAGTTCACAAACTAGTACATCTTAGATGTACATACTCCCAACACAAGAGTTGGAAGAATTAAGACTTGGGAGGCTATCTCTACCTTCATAAATAATAATAGGGGCAATAAATTTCTACGTATGGGAAACTTTAACTCTCCTCCTTACCCCTCTAAAAAATTGGGAGGGATGAATGAATTCACAAAGATTATGCAAGATTTAGAAGACTTTATTAAGCATAATGATCTCATTGATGTAGAGATTTAAGGGCTTCCATTTAACTAGTCAAATAATAGGAAATGACATGAACTAATTTAGGTCAAATTGGATAGACTCCTTGTTTTCGCTAACTGGCAACATCTCGTTTCCTCTACTTTGACAACTCTCCCTAGAACTATTTAGACCATGCACCACTTTTTTTAACTGGTCTGATGGTATTTTCTATGGCCTCAAATTGTTCATATATGAGATTACGTGGAAGTCACACCTATCTTTGTACGATAACTCATCTTGCAACTTAAATCTTTCTTCATATAGATATGTGGTAACAAGTCAAAACAACATGCTGAGTAGTTTGACATCAATAATAATAATATATCTTATTATTGTGATTATGTCAGCCTTATACCAACAATAAACACCTTCAACTTCTTAACTTATTATGCCAAAAATGGCCAGTTCCAAACAAGGACCATGTTATATAGATATATCACTTTATTTTTCATTAGGACAAAGAGATAATTATATTGCAAATATAGCTGGTAAATCATGATTAACACCAATAAAATCATGTATATCATCACAATAATTATCATGAATATCATTATTTCCATTGAAAGGATTTAAATCATCATCATCATCATCATCATCAGTAAGAGTATCTTCTTCATCCAAATTAATTGTGATAGGATATAAGATACAAGTAGAATTATCATGTTTGTTCAATTTTATCTTTTTCAAATAACTTCTTCCTTTGGGCTATGTTAATGTCATTCAAATGATATCAAAATATCATTATGTATCTTAGGGAAGGAAAGATTTTGGGAAGCACGATTGAGGGATCTACCATGACATTTATGATGATAGTTACAAGCACAATAGTTGCATTTGATTTTTCACTTGGGAATTGATTTGGTTTAAGATAAATAAACATAGGGTCCTTTTCATTTTTAGGGGGAAGAACAAAGGCACCACACTAGGTTGAGAGATAACATCAATGGAACATTATAGGATATAGGCGATAGAAGAAAAGCATATAGAGGAGGTGTGGAAGGTGTAGGACAAAGTCCACTTCTAGGGAAAGGACAGGAAATATCCTTAGGATTACTAAGCTCACCAATATTTTATATTTTGAATTTCTATTAGGATTGACAAATAGATAGTCTTTATAAGCTTGAATTGGTTGAGGACTAGAAGGCTCTAGCATGAAGGGAGGAAAAATTGGTTTCATTTCAAATTCAAAAACTGATAAGTTGATTTGTAAAAAAATAATATGATAGAAATAAGATGTTCAGGATTTCCAAGATACTAATGTCAAAAAATGCAACATTAGGAGATTTTTGAGGATTCAATGCAAATAGGTATGTGTGTGTGTGTGTGTGTGTGTGTGGGTGCGCGCGTGCATGCGTGTGTATTGCCTCTCTTATCCAAGATTACACATTCAAAAGAAAGATTCCCAAATATGCTCAAGTAGTAAATCAAACACTAAATTGAACAATGATCCTTCGCTAAATATGTAATTTCATAATGAACAATGATAATAAGGATACACATGAAGATTAGGGAATATTTAAATGTACATAGAAATAAAATAATAAATATGGTGTTTTCGATCTACATACAAGATAAACAGAGTCTCAAAAGTACCCATAATAATTGTTTTGAGATTCTAACTTTGTAACCTATCTATACTAAAATTATATTATATTCTAGAGGTATACAATGAGTGAGTCAGTATGTAGCTAGGTACAAAATTTCATTCTTTACCTTTTGTTTGTGACCAAAACCTTAAGAGATTCTCTAATTATTCCCGAACTACTTGATAAAGCTTTGATAGCTTTGTAGTGTTGTGATATGGAGCCTAATTAGATTCAGAGGTTTATTCAACATGATTTCCCTTCAGATTATTTCTATGGGGGTAGCACCCCTATGGGGTCCTGAGGCAATGCCCCAGGTGCGCTCCCTGTCGTAGTATAGGGTGGGGTCAAGGGGCAATAACGCCATGGGGTTTTTTAGGAGAAACACCCTTGAAGCCAAAAATGACCTTATATTATTGTTATCTAAGGTTTTGTAACCCTAAATATTTCCCCTTTGAGAGATTAGAAACATATAAAACTTACAAATTATTTTGCATTTATATTATTTAATTCTTTAATGAATTAAATATTTTAAATGCAAAGTCATTAGATATTAAACCATTACTTTAAATATTAAAATATTTTAATGAATTAAATACTTTAAATATATTAAAGTCATTAAATGGTAATTAATTCTCATATGATTAATTCTATAACAATTTAATTATTATTATAATATGAGGCTAAAAATCAAAGAGTTAATTCCAAGGGTAAGTTGATGGAGCAATTATATTTGGAAAAGAATGTTAAAATAATTAATTTTCTTTAAAGGATTAATTATTATTATTGTAATTTGCATTAGTTAGGGTATATTGGAAGGTTCAAAATAATTAATTCTTTAACAAAATTAATTACCATTGTAATGGGAAAATGGCTTTGGCAAGAAGAAGTTAGGGTAGTTGCTAAATTTCTTGGCAAAAATTATTTAATGGTAGAAAACTATTGTAAGAGGGTTCTTCTCGGGCTAGGGAAAATGTTTGCACATTTTTCAAGACAGGAGAGGACATTTTGAGTTCAAAAAATTTGTAACAGAGAGATGAGGGGAATTTTTTTATCTTTTTGCAATTTGATTGTACTAGCACAAACAAAATGATTAATTATTTTGTTATGTTTCTTTTCAATAAAGAGAAATATACCATATCAGATCTTGAGGTCTGGATGTTTATTTTTCTAATTGAAATCAATTATATAATTGTTTCTTTCTAATTCAAAGATAAAATCTTGCAGTATTATATTTTTAAATCAGTTGGTTTATGAATTTGTATTTTGCAGATGATTTCATATAGCCCCTTCAATTTTCTCTACAATATGGAAGACTTGGTAGATAGTCCTGTGGCTATTTGCTGGTTTTTCATTCATTACTGACTTATTAATCTGATAATCACATTTTTTCCATGACGATGGATGAATGTCAGAAAATCTTTTGTCTTTAGGTTAAAGACATAATTAGTTTGTTACATTCATTGTATATCTTTTACGAGGGATTTGTACCTCTCAATTCAAAGGAGAGTTATCAATCAATGATAACTTATCCAACTATTAGTACATTTTGTCTTTCTTATTAGGCATATTGAGTCAAGTTTTGCAATTTTTGTGAAGGACAAATTTTTTTACTAACAAGTTTTTGGTGACTTCGCTGGGGAAAGAAAACAAATTCCAATGCTTTTCTTTTCTTAGAAATCTGAAGGTTACCTCCTCAAGGATGGAGGTTGGTGACTCTAATTGATTAATTGTGGTGAAAGAATTTTGGTGTTATGGCTTTGGTTGTAGCCCAGCCATGGGGGGCATAGATTGGGCCATTTTCTTTATCTCAATACTTATCCTTACCTAAGAATTCATTAGAATATCTCCCGAAGTTTTCTGGTGATGCAAATCAAGACCTTGATGATCACATTAAAGCAATTATAGTTGCTTGTGGGATTCTTGGTGTGTAGGAGGAGAATGTCTTTATTAGATTATTTGTTGGAAGCCTTATTGAAAGTGCAACAGATTGGTTCTAGAATTTACCTAATAATTGCATCACTTGTTGGAATGATCTTGAAGTAAAATTTCTTCAGAGATTTATGCTTGTGGTTGATGTTGCTAAGATGTTATTAAATTTCTTTCAAATCAAGATCAAAGAAGGGGAAGTCATGAGAGATTCTATTGATAGATTTAATAGAACTGTTGGTAAGATACCCCTAACCAGCCAACCAACTGAAAATAATCAGTTGTGTATTTTCATTGCTTCTATGCAAACATAAATTAGATTCTTGCTTCTTCATTTAAAATTGCAAACACTACAAGATGCACAAAGAGAGGCTATTAGTTTGGAAGATGACATGATTCTAAGTGGAATGAAGTGTAAAGAAATTACACAAGCAAGAATTTATCTTTGTGAACAATAGAATTGTTTGAAAGAAAAGCCTAAACAGAAAAGGGTCATTCTCAAAGTAGTCAAATCAGCACCTCCTATTTATCAAAGTTTAATGGTTTTCAATGATGAAGATCAGCTAGTCTCTCCTATGATAGAAAGTGCTCCTTATAGTGTAGTTGATGCCTATCATCTAAATTTTGATTATGATGATGAACATGCCTCACATTCAACTAACTCAATGATTGGCCTTGATATATCTCCCACTGAACAAAGCCTGGAGAGTGTAATACCAAATAAAAACTTGTCAGAAGATTTTTCAAATTTAGAACTTGATTCTTTTATATTTGGAACTACTAATGATATTTCATCAAGTTATGTTATTCAGGAGGGTATAAAAGATCAATGTACACAAGGGAAGATTGATTAGGAAGAAACAAAAATTTCTTGTCAATTCGGAAAACAAAAGGAATGTGTGTCTTTCTTATTTGGTTGCACACAATATCTTTAGGAGCAATCACAACCTAAAGGGTTAAAGGGGCTCAAATAATTTTCTAAAAGTATGGCTGATCACACAATGCAAAATCCATCAAGGTGCTTGAATAGCTCTTCCTGTGAGCACGAAATCAATTATGAATTGTTTTTGTTTGATCACATGGAAACTAATAAAGAGTCTCCTCAACTCAAGGCATTCAAAAGTACTGAGAAAAGTAAGACGAAAGTCAAGGGAAATTCTCTTATCCCCAAACCAATTCCATGTACACAATTCAAGTTAGAAGTATATAGGTTTGACTATGAGGATGAGTTGATGGATTTTGGTCCTGTGCTGTAATCTTTTTGTTTTGAGATAAACTTCATAGACAGATTCTTGGAACCTAAATCTTTGAAGGAGGAAGTTGTAGATTTAAATGAGAACTATGTGGGTGATCACTTCAATAATTTTAGGAAAGACTATCACCATAAAGACTCCCTTTTATTTGCTAAGAATCTCATGGAAGATGTCAAGAGTGCTAACAAGAAACAACTTGTGCAAGAAGATATTGAGGTGCCACAATTGATGAGCTATAATGTTGGCTAGCTTTTTGATTTTAACCTACTATTTAGAAAGCTTATATCTCAAGTTTTTCTTTTCAATGGTTGTACTCCAATTTTCAGGAATGGGCTTACTTCGGCACCAACCATTGTTTCACATCAGAGCATACTTTTCTCAACCAGTTAATGGTTTTCCATGAGTAGCCAGGTACATTCTTCTGAGTATGGGCTGCTTGCCCTACTTTTTGTACATAAAAATTTTGTTGTGGCTAGGCGTGGTTTGCTTTGTTCCTTTTTGTGGTGTTGGTAGTTTTTGTGTTTTTGGTGTTTCACTGCTCTTTTCTTCTCTAGAAGCAATTCTCTTTGTTCTCTACCCTACAACTCTATTTCCCTAATGGCTCTTTTCATTAATGGAGCAGATATATTTTTCAACTACACAAGCTCCAGACATTTCACTTCAAGAAATTAGGGTTCTTTGAAAAATAAATGATGATGAGTTGGTATAATGAAATAATATTCATCTTTGTGATCAATGAAATTTGTGGGCAAATATTTGATGCCAGACTATAGTTAAAAAAGAATATATTTGGAAAAAGGAATATATCCATTGGTTGGAGACTTGGAAGCATTATGTATTGCACCATGGTCACATTTTACCTATAGTTGGTTACTATCAAGCCTTTTCACTTGACAGTATATAACAGTGGGTCAAAGCAAAAATCTAGAATGGTATGCCTTCTTTATTAGGTATTCATGACTGTAGCTTGTATAGAGTTATATAAAATTTGAAAGTGTGGACAAGTGTACCTGATTTATCAAATGTATATGGCGAGATTCATTTTGGCCATCATATATCAAGATGATTCCTTAAAAGCTCAATATGTCAAGGCTGAGACATTAAGAATATGTGCTGCTAAGTTAGATAATTCCTCATCAAGGAAATCCAAAATGTGATTAATAGAAGACAACAAACCCTATTAAGGTATTGGTCTAAAATTCTCATGCTTAAAAGCTACAATCACTGGCCATGGAGGTTGCTTAAAGGTAGTGTGATTCCAATCTACAAAGTTTGACACTTCTTCTCCACCCAAGAAAGAGAAATAAGTGAAGGAATAACCCACAAGCTTACAACTGATAATTCCTTCTGGTGTCACCATAAAATATGAACCCTAATCTATGAGTAAATGTTTGATAGGTAGTGGAGGCCCAATCACTCTAGAAGACCTTAGTACAATTTATCCAACTGCATTTGCTCAAGAAGTTCCACATATTTGAGGCATTTTGTCACTATTGTTAACACTAGGAACTAGAAATCTTAAAATCACTCCATCGGGGAACAACTCTAAATTTCAAAATTACATTTGTACTATCAAACCACTCCTTCAGGCATTCCAAATGTTAGAATCCAAATTCTTAGACTAGTTCTCTATCAGTGATAGTTGTGAATTGCAAAAATCCAAGACTTCGAGTCACTCCACTATCTGGGATTGGTGGAAGTTTTTTCTTTAGGAATTAGTTCAAGTTTGATTCCTAAATCAGGGTCTCTATATGAGTTGACTCCATATACTACTCGATCTAGACAATTTCCCAAGCAGTGAGTTGCACGTGTTGCTTGAAGGAAAACTAGTGGTGGTGCCTTCAAGAAATTATTAGAAAGGCTTGGATCTAAAAACCATAATTTGCATTATCCTATCATTGGGCAAAGCATGGTACAAACAAGTCTGTTACTATCAGGTTGATTGAATCGATTATAAGATCAGATTTTTTTTTGCATCTTCACATAGTCGCCTGTCTTCTTTCATCAATAGCGTTGTACAATATCAAGGGAGATTCTAATGTAAAGAAAAATAGCTTGGTGCTCAACCGTGATGAAAAGTGAGGATTGCTCCCCATGAGGCCACTTTAAATGGAAATGAAAGGCTCTGCTATCTTTCAATGTCCATAAATCCAAGATAGGGATGGTGTGGATGAGTGGTGAAGGAGTTTTGAGTCTTGGGATTAAAATAGGCTAACCCTAATTAGGGTGGTGATGTGACAGCTAGAAGATAAAAGAGGCCAACCCAATCCATCTTGCAAGGTAATCATTTTTATCTACCATCAAAGATGCATTGATGATAATGGAGGATATGAACTCAAAATCGAGCCTTGTTTCATTGCAAGTAATATGTTTTAGCTTTCCAAGGGCATTTTCCATATGCTGCATCTGAAGAAGATGCAAGTATTTTTGTTGAAACAATAAAGACCATTAATGAAGCATCTTCCGCTGATGAAGTTGGATAGTATTGATGAAAATGTTTTAAAGCGTTTTGCTAGTGGCTCACAAGCTATACTAAATCCAATGGCATCTATGTTTGGTAGAATTGTTGGACAAGAGGTTGTCAAAGCATGTTCTGGGAAGTTTCACCCACTTTTTTAGTTTTTCTATTTTGACTCATTGGAATCCCTTCTAGTTGAGCCACTTTGTCTAGAGGATGTTTCTCCTTTAAACTGTCATTATGATGCCCAAATATATGTATTTGGAAGATCACCCAAAAGGAACTTTTATTATGAGTTTGGCTCTTGAGAAACAAATGGATTGTGGTGCGGCTACAGGTTCTTATATCGCACTCAATAGCCCCAACGGTTCAAATGAAGTTATAAAACACCAACTGTGATGGACTCCCAATCTCCACAATCACTTTGTTGATGTTTTTGCATAACTTGGTTTAATCGGATAATAAAACACTGAAAGGAGTTCTTAGACCAGTTATCGTATTGCTACTCAAGCCTTAATAGAAGTCATGAAAGCTCATGATGGATGCAAGCCTCCTACTACTCTTACTTCTAAAATTCTACAAAAGTTTGGACTTTCTTCACGAGAAAAATGTTATTGGATGAAGATTTGCAGATCCTTCATAGGTTCATATAGTTGCTCTTGTACCTGTGGTGAAGGCTTGTGCAGAAGTAGGTGTTCAAGTGACAAAAAAAGTTTTGCATAATGATGTTCAAAAGCTTGCTAATAGTGTCAAAGATGTTGTTTGAAGATTGGGGCACAAGTAGGAAGAATGTTTTAAAATATTTTCCACTTGTCATGGTCTGTGCAGAAGTAGGTGTTCAAGTGACAAAAAAAGTTTTGCATAATGATGTTCAAAAGCTTGCTAATAGTGTCAAAGATGTTGTTTGAAGATTGGGGCACAAGTAGGAAGAATGTTTTAAAATATTTTCCACTTGTCATGGTCAATGGTGCACGCGAAAGTAGTAGTCACTTCAACCTTGAAATAGATGTTATTATAAACTCCATCAAATTTTCACAGTTTTCCTTGAACAAATGAGAGTCCAGCTCATGAAGACAAGTTTTATTCACTTGAAGTTGAAGTTGAAGCAAATTTTCAGTTCATGAGGAGATGTCAAATGTTAGAAGGATAACTCCAATACACCTATGCAGTGCAATGCATATGTTGTTTAATGGAGTCCAGAAGATGGTGCAGCATTGAATAAACCCAAGCTTGTGGTAATAAAATAATCAAAGGCTTTCTAATGGATGATAATCAAGGGGATTTTATTTGACAGTCCTATGTAACAGAGAAGTGATGAGGTGTATGATGCATTGTGACAAATTGTTTCAAAGCCCGAATCTCTCTAAAGTGATCCTACCACATACATTTCAATATTCATTCAAATGGTAATGGAAATAATGACTCTATGACCCAATGGACAAGCACTGGATAAAGATAGAAAGAGATTTTGGAGTTCTTTACATCCTGACACAGAATGCAGCCCCTAGAAAGAGCCAATGTTATCTAAGGTTTTGGAACCCTAAATATTTCCCCTCTGAGAGATTAGAAACATATAAAACTTACAAATTATTTTGCATTTATATTATTTAATTCTTTAATGAATTAAATATTTTAAATGAAAAGTCATTAAATATTAAACCATTATTCCAATTTCTCATATGATTAGTTCTTTAACGAATTAATTATTATTATTATATGAGGGTGAAAATAAAAGAGTTAATTCCAAGGGTAAGTTGATGGAGCAATTATATTTGGAAAAGAATGTTATAATAATTAATTCTTTTTAAAGGATTAATTATTATTATTGTAATTAGCATTAGTTAGGGTATATTGGAAAGTTCAAAATAATTAATTCTTTAACAAAATTAATTACCACTGTAATGGGAAAATGGGTTCGGCAAGAAGAAGTTAGGGTAGTTGCTAAACTTCTTGGCAAAATTTATTTAATGGGAGAAAATTATTGTAAGAGGGTTCTTCTCAGGTTAGGGAAAATGTTTGCACATTTTTCTAGATAGGACAGGGCATTTTGATTTCAAAAAAATTGTAATAGAGGAGGGGAATTTGTTTATCTTTTTGCAATTTGATTGTACTAGCAAGGACAAATTGATTCTATAGTTATTTTGTTATGTTTCTTTGCAATAAAGAGAAATATACCATATCATATCTTGACGTGTGGATGTTTCTGGATTTGGTACCCTAAAGTATGATGATGTGATTGGTGTTATTTTGGTGAGGAAACTTGTAGGAAAACCTCAGATGGATGTAAATTAGGAAGTGCTTTGAACGCACAAAGCAGAGGCAGAATGACTGAGAGAGGAAATAATTTTGGAAATCATGGGAAATCAAGAGGAAAGTCAAAGGGGAAGAGGTCTTAATCTAGAGGATCGAGAGATTGCTGGTACTGTGGAAAATCAGGGCATAAGAAGAAAGATCACTGGACTCAAAAGAACAATGAAGAAGATAAACCAAAAGGGAACAATGAGGAAAATATGGTAAGTAACAAATTTGAAGAGAATGCTTTACTTCTATCTTTAGAAAGTGTTGATGATTAATGGGTTTTAGATTTTGGTGCTTCATTTCATGCTACACCTCATAGAGGTTATTTTATTGATTATGTCCATGGAGATTTTGGACTTGTTTATTTGGAGGATAATGAACCCTGTCAGATTGTTGGAAAGGGAAGAGTTAACATTAAGTTGCAACATGGGAATAAATGGCTACTACATGAGGTAAGACATGTTTCAAGGTTGAATAGGAATTTAATTTTAGCACGGTAACTCGGTGATGAGGGTTGTGTAGTTACTTTTAATGATAAAATTGGAAGGTTTTAAAAGGTTCCCTTGTAGTAGCAAAAGGTGTGAAAGTAGGAACTTTATATCTTTGTACAGGTCATATTGTTCCTTCTACTTTGATTGTTTAAGGAAAAAATGAATGTTCAGGGACAATTGCTACAGTTGAGCAGGGAGAACAAATACCTACTGTAGATTCTAATACAACATTGTGGCAAAATAGACTTGGGCACATGAGTGAGAGAGGTATCAAATTACTTCATTCAAAGAAAGTTTTACCATGTCCAAAATGTGTTAATATGGATTTATGTAAAAGTTGTGTGTATGGAAAACAAAAGAGGGTGAGCTTTGTGAAGACTGGGAAGGAAAATAAAAGTGAGAAATTAGAGCTTGTGCATATAGATGTATGGGGACTAGCTCAAGTATCT
Organism: Cupressus sempervirens; assembly: GCA_028749045.1. Lineage (NCBI taxonomy): Eukaryota > Viridiplantae > Streptophyta > Pinopsida > Cupressales > Cupressaceae > Cupressus > Cupressus sempervirens. Next base: position 87,768,923 of record CM053791.1, on the reverse strand, counting down.
TCCCTTGGAGGCTCTCATTATTATGTTACATTTATTGATGATGCAACTAGAAAAGTATGGGTTTGTTTCCTTAGACAAAAATCTAACGAATTTTAAACTATTAAGAAATGGAAATGCTTGGTTGAAAATGAGATTAGAAGGAAATTACAATGTCTCAGATCTGATAATGGTGTTGAGTATTGTAGTCATGAATTTGAAGATTATTGCTCCACTAATGATACTCATAGATAGAAAATTATTCTAAAGACTCCATGGGAAAATGGAGTGGTTGAATGCATGAGCAGGACTATAATAGACCATGCAAGAAGCATGAGGTTGCATGTAGGATTGCGCTTAAACATGTGGCTAGAGGCTATTAACATTACTGTATATTTGATTAATAGAGGTCCCTCTACTCCTTTGTATTGTGGTATTTTTGAGGAAGCATGGATTGGTAAAAAGGTGAGTTATTCTTTTCTTGAAACCTTTGGTTGTGAAGCATTTGCTCATATAGATTCTAAAAATAGAACCAAACTGGAAGCTAAGTCAAAGAAATATGTATTTGTTGGATATGCTAGGCTTTGAGATTTTGAATATCATAAAATTATAAGAAGCAAGGATGTCATATTCAATGAGAAAGTGTTGAAAAAAGATCTTTTGCAGTAACATGAGAAGAAAGAAAATGATTATGTAGTTTTGGATGATACTCCAAAAGCTGATGTTCTAAAAATTTCTCATGATGTGCAACAACCGAAACAACAAATACCACACACCCCAATGAATGTTAGATGGTCAACAAGGATGAGTAGACCTCTAGAAATGTTTTCTCCTTCCTTGTATTTAATTTTACTTATTGATGCTAGTGAACCTAAATGTTATGATGAAGCTGTGCCGGTAGATACAAAGATTCAGTGGGAGTCTGCAATGAAAGAAGAAATGGAGTCTTTGTTAAAAAATAAGACATGAAATTTATACAAGTTGCCTACAGGTAAAAAGGCTTCACAAAATAAATGGGTTTACAGGTTAATAGAAGATGATGGAGGTAAGAAAAGATTTAAAGCCAGGTTAGTTGTAATTGGATTTGCACAGAAAAAGGGCATTGATTTTGATGAGACATTTTCTCTGATTGTTAAAATGACTTCTATTCGCTCTGTTTTAAGTATTGTGGCTACTAAATATTTGCATTTGGAGTAGCTTGATGTTAAAACAACCTTCCTTCATAGTGATTTTGATGAAGAGATATATATGGCTCAACCACAAGGATTTGAGGTCAAAGTAATGATAACTTAGTGTGCAGATTGAAGAAAAGTTTATATGGTTTGAAGAATGCACCTCGGTAATGGTATCTAAAATTTGACCATTTTATGCATGAGTATGGATATAGCAATTGTCATTTAGATCATTGTGTTATTTTAAGAGGTTGGATGATGAAAAATACATTATTTTATGTTTATATGTTGATGATATGCTTGCAGCTGGGTCTAACATGGATCATATTAAGGGGCTAAAACACCAGTTAGCACATGCATTTTCTATGAAGAATTTGGGGGCAGAAAAAAAAATCCTTGGTATGAAGATTTGTAGAGATAGGAAGAACAAGAAATTGGCATTATCTTAAGGTGATTATATTGAGAAGGTGTTGCAATGTTTCTCTATAGAGAATGCTAAAGCTATCAACAGACCTTTACTTGGTCATTTTCAGCTGTAGGAAGCTTGATGTATGCTATGGTATGTACTAGGCCAGATATTGCACATGCAGTGAGAGTTGTTAGCAGGTATATGAGTCAGCCATAGATTGAGCATTGGAATGTAGTTAAATGGATTCTCATATATTTGAGAGGAACATCCAGTAAGTGTTTACACTTTGGGGCTCTACTACTGATTTAAAATGCTACGTTGACTCAGATTTGGTAGGGGATATTGATACCAGGTGGAGTACTGAAAGTTATGTATTTACTATTGGTGGGGTGACCATGAGCTAGGTTTCTAGGTTACAGAAGGTTAATTCTTTATCCACTACAGAGGTACCATTTCATTTGGTCAGTTTTGGATGATGGATAGTTAAAGTTGGAGAAGATACATACAAGTGACAATCCAACATATATGTTTTCAAAGGTAGTGATAAGGGAGAAGCTAGATTCCTCTTTCACTTTGGTTGGTCTTCTTGACTAAACAAAATAAAAGAACAACAAAGTCCAAGGTGGTTTGCAATATTCCAATGGGAGCTATACGCTTAGTAGTGCAATGATCAGTCTCCAAGTGGGAGGTTATTGTTGTGGATCCTGATTAGTCTCCATGTGGGCGAATGTTTTGATATGGAGCCTACTCAGACTCATAGGTTTATTCAGTGCAATTTCCCTCCATATTATTTCTATGGGGGTTTGGGGCAGTGCCCCTATGGGGTTCTAGGGCAGAGCCCTAGGTGTGCTCCCTGTCACAGTTTAGGGTAGGATCGAGGGGCAATACCCCAGTGGGGGTATTTAGGGTAGCACCCCCAAAGCAAAAAATGCCATTATATTGTAAAAGGCATTGACTACTATTTTTCTATTATTCTAGCCGTAATTTTGTAAGTGGAAAAATCTTGTATAAAAAGGCTTAGGGTTAGGGATTTCTTAATGAATGGTGATATTGTAGCTTCTTGCGGTGATATTGAGCTATAAGGAATTACATATTTTAATTAGTTTGAAATCATTGGATAATAATAATATTGGACTTGCTCTTGGTGGACATAGCCTAGGGATTGGGTGAACCACATTAAATCTTGGTGTCTTGTGTTCTCTTATGTGGGATCTATTATTTTCTGATATTGGTTATTATTTCATGTAACTATTATTTCTGTCTAGGGTTAATCCTAACATGTAACCTATTTGTGCACATATAAAATTAGAGAAAAGGTTGGGTAAAAGGGGATTTCCTTAGTGAAACTCCTAATTAAGAATTAATATTGAAAATGGAAAGAAATTTCATAAAAGGAACGTATGCATAAAGGTAAATGTTTGATTCACCATGCTTATACCCTCATGGATGGATGTAGCAATTTGTCATACACATGAAGATTCTTGAACATGCTTGAAATAAAGAAGTTGAACTTGATTTTTAGAATAGGAGTTGATGATACCCTAACAAATATATGGATGTATGATTACCACTCCTATATCTTAAATGCGGATATGCTTGATGATCACTTAAAATGAAGGAGAGATAAGTGTAATGAAGGATCCTCTTGGGTGATTGGGAAATTCTCTACTTGGTCATCATGAAAGAGAAAATTGATTTAATGGAGAATACATACTTGGAATTGAGTTGAATAGATTCAGGAAATTAGATCTTTGTGTTAATCTCATATTGGTTTTGATATATGAGTGACAATATACTTAAGTCATTTACTTAGTTCATGTTGAACAAGCACTGCACACTGAGCATAAGCTGTTAGATAGTATATGCCAAGCGAGGGATATTTAGTATGTGTCAAGCAACTAGTAAGTGCCAAGTCACTCAAGTGCCAAGTAGATAGTATGTGCTAAGATATTTTGATGTTGAGTCATTCAGAGGCCAAGTTATAGAATTGAAGTTGTAGTTGATGCCGAGCATTAGAGACTTCAAGTGCTAAGTAATACACTTTTGACATAGTTGTTTGTAATGGAACAAACTTCTATGTAAACCATTTTTTAGCTGACTTAAAGATTTCTTTGTGATCTTAGATGATAAGAATGAATCTTTATTGTGAATCCCTATGCATTACCTGCAACAAATCTGAAAAAAAGGGAAGGATTAAGTGACAATATGGGTGAATCACAATTGTTGATTCATACCTAATCCTAATTCACCTAGGTCTTCTTAAGGAGGATAAACTATAATCCTTTTATGAATGTGTAAGGAGAATTGAAGAAAAGTTTGCATGTGCAAATAGAGCATTCATGGTGACTAAGGAGTTGTGATACATAGCAAAATCAATTAGAGGAGAAGAGAGAAAAGGATTTAGAAGAAAATAGAGATATATTTGATTAGAAAGGATCAAGTAGACATTAGGAAAGAGGTGATCTGTCATCAAGCAATAAAGTGCTAACTGAAGGATCAATACTGAGACATTCTAATAGGTGAATTAGTTAAATATCTTAACAGAGTAGTCTTAATAGGCTATTGTTAATCCTTTAACAGGATGCTTACTTCATTGTAAGTTAATGTCCTTTTTCTAGACACACTTCTAATAGGGTGATGAAGTTCTTTAACAGGGTAAGATCTCATGATCAAAAAATTGTAACCTTCATGGGGTAGATCATGTTTCATAGGGTAGATCATGTTTCATGATAAAAAAATTGTAACCTTTATTGGATACACTTTATTATTGCAGTAGTGGAGATTTGTGGTGTCATCCCCACCCCAATTTTACCTTCTCCTTGGAGGGTTTCTGGGTAAACAAATATCTTGTGTCACACATGTGTTGAATGCTTTTACTTTCATGCTATGGATTTATATGCTTAATTTGGTATTTCAATTTACATATATAAATTGTGAGATGGATGTGTGGTGAATAATTTTAAGGTTGAAGTTTGAAGTGCTAATTCATCATCCCCCCCCCCCCCCCCCCCCCCACCAAAGTTTACTTTCCCTATTGTATTTCCAACAATTGGTATTAGAGCGTAGTTCTCTGAAAGTTAAAGCTTTGCAACTTCAAGGAAAGATCTTAGAGATAGAAGTCTACAAGTTGGGAAAGACTATTGAGAACTAGACGATTGAAATACAACTTGTTCTACATCAACAAAATAAAGCATCAAAGAGATCATTGAAGAGAAGGAAGGAAATAGCTATTGAAAAGAATGACACACATTACCAAGAGATTGACACTACTGAATTGCTTGTAGGTGGAAACACAAGTGAATTTGATGCAGTAGTTGTAGATCTAATGGAAAAGAATGGAACCTTAATTGAAGAGGTCAGAAATCTCAAGAGAGAACAAGAAGTCCAATTAGTATTGTTGTGTGAGGTAACTGAGCAAAAGAAGAAAGCTGAAGAGGACAAAGTCATGATTGAAGATGACAAAAGGATATTGACTAATAGATTGGAAGAGAAAATATTTGAGATAAATAGGATTTCTCACATGCAATTGGAAACATTGAATCAAATGCTGATTGCAAATCATGAACTAAATGGAAAAGATATTGAGATCACAACACTAAATTTGAAGAATGAAAAACTGAGAAATGATCTAAAGAGAAGAAAAAGAGTTTGCTGAAAGTTTCAACAAACCTAGTGAAGCCATCAAGTATTTTGAGAAATTGATGAGATCTCCTAGATCCAATAGAGATACCTTTGGATTGGGTTATACTAGTACTAAAGAAGGAGAATCATTTAAAAGTAGTGAACAAAGGAATGCCAAAGGTAATAAATCCAAACCTACTTGTCATAATTGTGGTAAGATAGGTCATACTACCAATGTTTGCAAGAGAAAGAGTGTAAATTAAAATCCTAAGTAGAAGTTCATGGGTCATTGCCACAAATGCAATAAACAAGGACATCATACACATGAATGCGTAACTGAGACTATATGTACTCAAAGATTTGAAGGATATTTCTATAACTGTAAAAAGCATGGACATAGAGCATATGAGTGTAGATCCAAGCCTAAATGCTCACCAAAAAAGTAGACAAAGGTAAAGCACAATGGAAACTCTTATAATTGGGATTATAATACTAGGTATAGTTGTCACTATTGTCAAGAGTATGGACATGTTGCTGAAAATTGTATAATAACACATTTTAGAAGTGACTACAAAGATGGTAGAGTCAAACTACATGTTTTCATTGTTCAAAGACTAGTCACATATGTAAGAAATGTCGAAAAAGGTCAAAGGCACTAAGTAATGAGTTCAACAAAGGCAAAGGAAAGGTGGAAGTTGAAAATTTCATAGATGAGATGAACAAGACATGGAAGAGAAAGGAAGATTGCAACACATCAAGTTCAGATGAGATCACTTCACCCAATGGGTCAGGTGATCACACCACCTCCAATTAAAAAATCAAGAGGTATTTGTGGGATTGATATTTAAAAAACATACTATACATTAGTTCTGAGGATTCTCTTCTGAAAAGATTATATTTGCATGGAGAAAGATGCAAAGTGTTGTCAAGAATATGGAAGAAATCTTTAAATTTTTTTAGTTTTCATGTTACGACCGAGCATAAAAAGTTTCATTATGGTTGCCGAGGGAAATATAGTTAATACCAAGCTATTGCAAGAGATAGTATTGATCGAGCATGTAGTGGTTGCCAATCATAAAGGAAACTTCATGGAAGCCAAGCTTATAGCTGTGTAAGAACTGAGCATTAAATGCAAGGTTTTAAGGTCTATATGATCAATTTCTACTCATTTGACATCATTCAAATATGAATAAGAGCATGAAGAGATAAAGGAGAATTGAAGAGATCATTCCACGTGTTTACAAATAGGATACAATAGTTTCCCAATACTATCTTACCAGATTTATAAAGGTATTTATCGTATGCCAAGCTACGTAGTTTGAATATTTTACAAACTCTAGGTTTTTGTAATGACATCTAGTTCTTCAGATACTAAGGTAAAAGATGGTAAGGTAGTTTTGAATATATAATTGATAAGAAATAAGATCAAACAACCAAAATTTAGAGCTATTCCTGATATTGTTTACAAGCAAGATCCATCTAGTGCATTATCGATGATACTGCCACAAATTTTAATGATTCAAGATGTGAGATGTTGCTACATGTGCAAGGTGGGTAGAATAGGTGACATGGATATTAGAGAAACCTATGGGAAACTATGTGAAAATGGAGTATTGAAAGATGAATTTAAAATTGTAGAGAGAAAAGGGTTAACCCATGCCCTAGATTTCCCCAACATCTTTAAAATAGAATGGATAAAGATAGTTCTGAGCAGAATTCATGATAATTCTATATGGTTGGAAAATGGACCAGTGAAGATCACAAAGAAGATTGTACATAGAATAATGGGGTATCCAACCCTAGACCAACCTAAAACCATGAGGAGTGAACCAAAAGAAGTTATTGAGAAGAATAAAGGGGTAGTACAGAACAAAAGAGTGTAGGGCCCATTTGCCGTTGCACCAAAAGCCATGACTGTTAGTGAACATGGAACACCACATAATTAACCACCTGTGGGCAAGGGAGTGCGTCACATCACCCAACAATCTCCCCCTCAACATGCATACCAGGTGCTTACGCGGGTCGGGAAGGCACCGGGGAGATTTGAACCCATGACCAAGCCAAAACCAGGCTCTGATACCAATTGTTGGGCCCATTTACCGTTGCACCAAAAGCCATGACTGTTAGTGAACATGGAACACCACATAATTAACCACCTGTGGGTAGGGGAGCGCATCACATCACCCAACAAAGAGGAATGACAATTGACACTATCTCAGATCCCCTAATTGCTTTTGTAGTAAGGATTATAGCACAAAAATTCTATCAATCCAAGAGGCTCAACAATGTACCTTGTATTTCTTTTGACATGGGCTACAAGATAGTTAAGAAGGATCATACTTATGAACTTGTTGAGTTGTAGTTGCAACAATTAATAGAAAATTTGGGAACAATAAGGAAGTCCAAGAGTGCACGATGCAAATTTGGTTTAATTCTTGTATGCATATTCTTCTATGAATAGAATACATTCCCCACTTTTGGTAAAGTTGCATGGAAGACAAACAACTCTATTGTAGTGCAAATAGGTGAATTTATTGAGCAACTTGGAGAGAATTTTGAGTCTATAATGACTAGCTACTTTGAAGATTTTAAGTAGTCAATGAAGAAAAGACTGAGGATACCAGTTTCACTAGTTGAGAAACACTTCAACAATTTTTCTTTCTAGTTGACACTGGTTTAACATATGTACATGTTACAGTCCCAAGAGTAAGATGGCTAAGACCATAACACTATGAAATTAATGTGGATGAAGCCTCTACAACTATTACAACATTACTTGTAGAAGAAATAGATAAGAAGGCTATAGCGTTTGGAAATTATGATGTGGCTGAATCTAAAATTATAATGGATTTAAAGACCCTTAGTCATGAGAAAGAAGAATAAAATGGTCAAGAAACTCAAGGAGAAATTTGATGAGGGGGTAGAAGAAGAAGAAGATGATGATGATGATGAAGGAGAAGATGTACCTGCCCAAGTGTCATTGGCCATTACTCAAGGTCAAGGTGAAGACCAAGAAGAAGAGGTAGAAAATGAAGAAGATGTCGAGGGAGAAGAAGCTACTGAAGCACCTACAACCACTGAGAAAAAGAAGAGAAAACTTAAGACTCTAGTAGTGAGCAAGGAAAAGAAGGTTGCAAAACCCACACAACCTAAGCCTATAGTTCCTACTATAAGGGAAAGCACAAGAGCTACTACTAAAAAGGCTCAAGAAGAAGAAAAGAAAAAAGAGAAGAGGGCTAGATCAACCAGTAAAGAAGAAGAGCCTGAGAAGAGATTGAGGAGAAAGTATATAGCTCCATCTAAATTTGATGAAGAGAGGACAAAATCTGATGACAACAACCAATTCAAAGTGGTAAGTCACAGTCCTTCCTCAAATTTAGACAATATATGTGAAAACATAAAGAATAATGCTGACTTATCTAGTTTCACACACATTGAGCTTGATAAACATGGAAAAACTGAGATGAACTAAGTAGAGGAGTCAATATATGCCATGATGGCAACATTCAAATAGACTCTGATTGAGATTTCCAACTCATTACCAAAAGATCTATATGACAAAGTTGAGAAAAAGTAGCAATATAGTCACAATACTTAAAGATAAATTAGAGAGACTACACTTGCATAAGTGATGCCGAAATTAGATAGGGCAACAATGAAAAAGGTAATAAAGAAGAAAACAAGGAAATTTGCACCTAAATATAGAGCATTCAATATATTGTAGAATAATATTAAGGATGTTGGATAGAAGACCACCCAGTTGTGGAAGTCATTATATGGTTTAACAACACCCAAAGCAATATGGAAGACACCTATTGAGGTAGGTAAGGAAAAAGATGAACAACAACAAGTAACTAAGGTTACCAAAGAAGACACTAAAAAAGATACAGTTGTGAAAGGCACTAAAATGAACATAGACACACAAGCACCAGTTGAGGTTGAGCAGTAGATAGAACAAAGTGTACTAGATACACTAGTGCCTAGTGCTAGTCCTCAACATGAGTTGAATACAAACATTGATACTATAAAGATTAAGGATTGTTCTGATACTATCACTCAGAACATCAACCCCCTTACAGAGGAAGATTTGAAGAAGATACTGATAGAATCCACTACCCAAGCAAAAATTTGTGAATATCCTACATTGGTAAGTGTTGATGAGATTGAGAAGGAAGATAAGGCATCTAGAGGGGAGGAAATTCAGACACAAGAGACATCTTCAACCCCTCCTCAATCCACCATGGTACAAGATATATTACCTATTGTAGTATGTTAAAGGAAGGAGACAATAACTTCTACTGTCAGTACATTGGTACAAAGTGTTCTAGTCTCAAGAAATGAAAAAGAAAAATAAAATGACAAGGACGAGATGAATGGAGAACAAAATGATGAAAAAGAAGAGAATGAAGGAACACAAGCACAAAAATGATAGGATCTTACTCTTGCACCTACAACACAAGATCAAGATGCAACTAAGAATGTCGAGCAAGCAAAGGATAGGATTAAAGAGCTAGGTTTGACTACAAAACCTATGGAGCAATTAGCAATACAAACACTGGTGACTTTTCTAGAAACTACTACTCCTCCAAGTCAAGTTCTTCATAGGCCAAGTATAGAATCTATACCTATACAATCATCAAGGCTGAGTCCAAGCATATCCAAGGTAGATGAAGTTACATCATTTGGTGATGTGAACTTGGATGAAGTGATTGAGTTGCCAAAGTTTGATCTTGCGACCATCTCTATTCAACAGATGAGCATACTACAAGATGCTCTTGCAAAGAAGAAAAACCAAGAACTACTCAAAAGGGAGCATAGGTAGAAGAAAGCTTTGCTAGATATCGAGTAAATTTTTCTTGATGCATTTAGGCTACCAACACCAAAAGAAAAAAAGCCTATCATAGAGTAGTTAACCAGCTTAGTTGAGAAGGTTAATGATTGTAGTGCCTACCCCTAGTTTGCATTTCTGTTATCATTGCTGAACTCTTCTAGGCTAGTTTATGCTTATGATTAGTAGCATTGTTTTAAGATTATTAGATATTGTTTTTACATTCAGTTTATTATATGATGAGATTACTTGGTACTCTATATTTCATGTATGCATTATAGTTATTCAGTGTTTTTAGTTATTGATGATGTTTAGTTAGATGGATTATCATACGTGCTTTCTTATGGATACTTACCCCATATTGCATGTGTATGGTATGTGTGTTTGTTTTCTTTATGTATGGCATTTGTGATGTGGTTAAGGGAGTCGTAGTCACCTTCTAGTCAGGATCTACACAATGCACCACTTCTTGCCATTGCCTGTTTAGCTTAGAATATTGTGTTTGTACATGTGTGGATTTTATGCAGGTTGCAGGTACCGGGTATCAACTTCCCTGAATTGCCAGGATGAGCGTACCTTATCACATTATCTCAATGGTAAGAGAGGGGAAATAAATTCTTAAGTCCAAATCCTAAACCTTTAAGCCAATTGTCCTAATTGAAAATTAGGACAAGTATCTAAGTCGAGTACCCTCTAAATGCGTTGAATGACGTTAATTCATGATTATAACCCTTTAGTTTGATTTTGTACGTGTTTTTCTATGATGGGTTTTCATATTTTATTTTATGAGTCATTGGTGTATTTTCTATTAATTAAGTCTAATTAAAAGATTAAATTAATGATTTAATTTAATGGAGAATTATTATGATATTTTAATATTTAATTATATTTAATTAAATGAAGAATTAATTAAATAAAAAGAATTAAATTTGAAGATAAAAAGTTATAAGTTTAAAGTTAGAACATGATAATATTAATTTAATTTAATAATAATATATTTAGAGTAAATTTTTAAATACATGCTAAATAATATCATTATTTAAGTTAATAAATATTTTATCAGTTAAGTTTCCAAAATAAATTAAAAAGTGAAAACATATTAAATTATGAAAAAGTTTAAAGTTCGCATGATGCGCGCATGAGATTAAAATATAAGAAATTAATTAAAAAGATAAAACATGTGAACTTAATTAAGATATTTTAATAAAGTGTGCATGAGATTTAAAAGTTAATAAATTAATTGAAAGCGAAGTCAAGTGAAAATTAAATAAAGTCATTTAATAATTCAATTAACGTTCATGAAAAGATAAAGAAAAGATAAAGGAGAAATTAAGAAAAGTTAATTTAGAGTTGAAGTCTGGTAAGCACAGAGTTCTCCCAGGTGAATGCACGATTAGTGCCTCGATTTAAGGAGAGAACTCTCCTCTATATAATAAGATTGAAAGAAGAATAAATCAATTTGAAACCTCGTCCCTAGGTAATAGAAAATTGTAATTAAATCTGGGTAGGGTTTGAAAGAAAAGAAAATTCTAAAATGGAAAAAATTGAATGGTTGATAGTAATTCTTCTATCAGACTATATTTCGCAAATGTTATAAAAATAAAAAATAAAAATATGTTTTACAAAAGGAGGATTGTTTTGGTTAAATTTTATTAAAAATAAAATTTAAAATAAAATAAAATATATTTATATAATTTAAAAGGATTGTTTTAAAGTTTTTAATAAACAATAAATACAATTTTAAAATAATATTTAATTTTATTTAAATAAATGAATTAAAAAATAAAAAATAAAAATATAATAGTTTGGGGAGGGAGTTTAACACACACCCCCCCCCCCCCACTTACCTTTTTTTGCTGGCGGCTCCCACGATTTCTTGTAGTGCAAGTACTTGCAATGGGCAAACCATTCAATGGGCCGCACGATTGAGTTAATAAGCTAGCAACCTATTGACATAGGAGGTTATGTTTTTAGTTTTAATTTAAAAAATTAATTATTATTTTAAATTAATAATAATTTATTAATAGTTTTGTTTATTAATTATTTTTATTATTATTTTAATTATAATATTATTAAGCAGTTTAATATTATTATTAATTATTAATAATACTATTGTAATAATATTTTAATATTTCTTTATTATTATTTAGTAATTATTATTAATATGTTTTATTATTGTTTATTAATTTTTACAAAAATGCAATTATAATTAGTTAATTTTTAATTAATGAAATTATGGATAGTTTTATTAATTATTAATGATGAAATTATTTTACTTTAAATCAATGGATTTATCTTAGTAATTTAAATAAATATATACAATTATCACTTGATTATTTTTAGAAATTGATTTAAATTATTATGGGAGGGTAATTTTTATATTTTATTTGAAGAGATGAACGGGTTAACTGGAAGGGTAAATTGAAAATCTTTTACTTGAATCATATTCTGATACTCAAACTCAAACCCTACATTTAACCTAACCACGTGTTTTCAAACAAACCAAAATATGAAAACTTTACCTTACTATTTAACTCAACTGCACATTTTAAAATCAAACCAAAACTTTGATATCTACACTCTATTTTATGTGTATTGTTTGTGTTGGGTTTTGGGGTTGATTAGATGTTGACCAGTCTCAGGATGTTACCAGAGGCATGGGGGTTCTATGAATGTGATGATATGATGATTTATTCTCGATCTTTCCAAACCCAACCATGGTAATGTGATGGTATGATCTATGATATATTTGTATTTACTGTTTGTTATTACTTTCCAGTCTTCTTGTGTGAAGATGAGGTGTATGTTTATGAGATATCTGAGTTAACCATTTTTGAGTCCTTGATCAATTATACTTGGGTTACTTTCCAGTCGCTTTGATAGGACTAAAGTGTTTGCTATGTTCTTGATGATGTCATGTTGTGACATGTTTGACTTAACCATTTGAGTCTTTGATCAGTATTATTGGGATACTTTCTAGTTGCTCATTGAGAATTGATGGATATTGTGATTTATCATTTGATGCCTTTCAATTGCTCATAGAGAACTATTGTGATTATTATGATTATCTTTTGGTGCTTTCCAGTTGCTCATGGAGAACTGATGTGAATATTGTGGATTATCTTTTGATGTTTTTCAGTTGCTTGTATAGAATCAAGGTGATTTTTATATGATTATCAAATTGTGATCTTATGAGCCTAGGGCAGGTTATCTACTTGTAGTGTTAGGAAGTGGCTTGGAATGGGTGCCGGGGCCCTAAGTGGCTGCTAGGGTAACTCATTGTAAATTGTTTAATAAGTGAAAACATTACACTAAATGGGGATTAAAATGAACTTAATAAGAGTCTTTGTATGTTCTTACGCATGCCTCGAGTGCTAGTATAGACTAGGATGGGAGCAGAGAGAATGCTTGGTTGTGACCTTGCATTTCGTAGTATGCCTTGTCAATACGAGAGGATACTAGTGGCTGCAGTGGGATCACTAGGGACCCAGGAATCCTAAGGGACTGCTTGGGTAACTTTGAGCGTGATTCATGGGATGACATTTGCCCGCTTACATAGTAGGTTTCCTACGTGTCTTGTGTGCCTCTGGGAACTAGATGTTGATCTATTTTAGAGCCTTTGAGTTAGATTGCTTTTAGGATTTCTTGGACTTAGAGTGTATTTTTGATATGTGATTTGATATCTTGTTTGGGACTTGAGACTATCTCCTCAGCGCGGTGGGAGTGGGCCATTTAGGTTCCACGCGGTCGGGTGGCAGTACTTTTTACTCTTACCATTGAGATCCGTCCATAGTCACTGTGGTTGGAGCTTCTTGGGATGCTTGTTTATCATGTTTAGATGACGTTATTTAGATGATGCTATTTACTGATGTATTTCCTTATATTGATGATTAACATGTGATAGGTGATGTTATCTACTTTGTAGTATCATCTTATGCTTTATTCTAGCATGTTAGATTTCTTTATGTGTATGCTGTAGCATATTTTAGTAGTGACATCCCTATTATGATAGTATTGACAATCTGATCGGTGGCTTGAGATGTTACGCGCAGGGGATGGCTAGGGCCCACAATGGTCTTATGATGCTATTGATGGTTGGGAGGAACTGCATACTTAGTTAGTTGTGTTTTATGATGGATAGTTGTATTTTATGATGGATGTTATATCTTTTATGATGGATGGTTTCATTTATTTTATTGTACTTTGTATCATGGATTCGAGGAGGATGATGTATTTCTATTTCTACCTATGTATATTCTTTTAAACCTTTCATACCCTGTGACATGTACAATGGATGATTGAGCATTCCAAATTTAATTTGCCAAGAGGCATTCAGAACCAATGTATATTATGGACTTTGGACTTTTAATTATTCCTTTATGTAGATGTGGTAGTTGTTATGCTTAGTATTAATTAAATTTAAATCTGACTCAACATCTTGGGATCCTTAAGGAATGTAACTTGTTATGTATGCTTTTAGTTGATTGTATGTTATTGCTTTCGCTACTACGTGTTTGATGTGTATGATTAATCTTTCTTGTTATAAAAAAAAATGCTTGGAAAACTTAGAAAATCTTTAGGTTAATTCTTTTGCATCCCTTGGCAGGGCGTTACAATGACATAGACCTAGATTTAAATGTGCAATTACTTGAATTCTCTCAAAGAAAGTTTCAAAATAAGGTTAATGAAAAGATATCAAGTGCTATTGCATTATAATAGGTTGAGTTAGCAACCAAACTTGACAATGTGAAGAAGGTACTAGAGAACATTTTCTCTTTATACACCAAATTGTGTAATCCAACACTTTTCACATAGGAAGTCAGGAGCCACATAATAAATTTGTAGAGTCATATGCAGTCAACTAGCATAACTCTATCAAGGTCTCCAACCCATAGAGAGAAACATTTTAGGAATATCCTAAAATCCTAGAGTCAATTAGCAATGCTACATGCAAATGAAGCTAACATAAAGTCTAAACTGATCAACATCTAGTCTATATTGACTCCACATATGGAGATATCACACAAGGAACTAGCCTTTTCTGAAACACTCATGAAGAAAGATCCACATCTTTTTGCTCATGAAGGCTTAGTACACCTTCTTTCCAAGCTGGCCATCCAAATCAAATCATGGAGGTAGCTTGTGACAATTGGGATGCTGCTTCAAAAATTATGCTTGAGGTTCATAAAATATTTTTGGACAAACACACTATAAGTGTATAACCCTTTGACATAAGTATCAAAAAGGAGGAGAAATAAGGAAGTATGAGAGAGATAATGAAGAAGATAATATTTTTGGGGGAGCTACTATTTTTTAGAAAGGGGGACTCAATGACAAAATTAGAGTACATAGATTAGCTTATGCAAATCTACTCAACAAAAGGAGTAATTTTGGTTAAAAAATAGCCTACTATTCTAAGGCCCTATATGAAATTGTGGTCAGATGGTAAAGAATAATCATAATCACAACACAATTAACTCAAGGGGAGTTATTGAATTTTGAGGTATGACTGTTGAGTCATAAGTTTTTTACAAAATTTTGAAGTTTTAAAATTTTGTATGTAAATGGATATTATCCGAGTTATGCTTGAAAGGCTAAGGTTATTCATGCATGACCAAGTATTTTTGTGTTAAAGGGGGAGATTGTTAATCTTAGATTGGTTTTGACATATGAGTGACAATATACTTAAGTCATTTACTTAGTTCATGCCAAACAAGCAATACATGCCGAGCATACATTGTCAGATAGTATATGTCAAGCGAGGGTTATTTAGTATGTGTCAAGTAACTAGTAAGTGCTAAGTCACTCAAGTGCTGAGTAGATAGTATTTCAGATGTAGAGTGATCAATGGATGCTGAGTCATTCAGAGGCCAAGTTAACATTGAAGTTGTAGTTGATCTTGAACATCAGAGACTTCAAGTGCCAAGTAATACATTTTTGATAGTTATTTGTAATGACACAAACTTCTATGTAAGCCATTTTTTAGCCAACTTAAGGATTGTCTTGCGATCTTAGATGATAAGAAAAAATATTTATTGTGAATTCCTATGTATGACATGCAAGAAATCAAAAAAAGGGAAGGATTAAGCAAAAATATGGGTGAATCACAATCGTTGATTCATATCTTACCCTAAGTCACCTAGGTCTTCTTAAGGAGGACAAACCCTAAACTTTTTATGAATGTGTAAGGAAGAGAAGTTTGCATGCACAAACAAAACATTCATGGTGACTAAGGAGTTGTGATACATAGAAAAATTAGTTAGAAGAGAATAGAGGAAAGGAATTAGAGGACAATAGAGATACATCTAATAAGAAAGGATCAAGTTCACATTAGGAAAGAGGTGATCTATCATCAAGCAACAGAGTGCTAACTGAAGGATTATTGTTGAGACATTCTAACAACTGAATCAATTAAATTTATTAACAAAGTAGTCTTAACAAGCTATTGTAAATCCTTTAACAAGGTGCTTACTTCATTGTGAGTTAAAGTCCTTTTACTAGGAAAACTTCTAATAAGGTGTTGGAATCCTTTAATAGGGTAAGATCTAACAATCTTGTACGCCTTTAATAGGGAAAACCTTTCATAGGGTAGATCATGTTTCATGATCAAAATATTGTAACCTTCATTTGATAAACTTTATCACTGTAGTAGTGGAGATTTGTGAGTGTCATCCCCACCCTAATTTTACCTTCTCCTTGGAGGGTTTCTAAGTAAGCAAATATCTTGTGTCACACATATGTTGAATGTTTTTACTTTAATGTTATGGATGTATATGTTTAATTTGATATTTCAGTTTACATATATAAATTGTGAGATGGATGTGTGGTGAATAATTTTAAGGTTGAAGTTTTAAGTGCTGATTCCCCACCTACCCTCTCAGAGTTTATTTTCCCTATTGTATTTCCAACACTTTGACATTTTACTTTGAATCTTGAATCTATTTGGTCAATTTATGTAAGCATTTGCTTTGAAAAAATTGATCACAAAAATTGTAGATCATGAAGTATTAAAAAATGAGGAGATATGGTATGTTTATATTGTAGACACCCAAAAATGGACAGACTTGTGAGTTTACATTTAACACACTAATTATTCTTTTATTAATAAAGGGTTCTTAAATCATTAATTAATCATCTTTATTCCTCTATAATCAAATCTTTGCACCATTTAATCTTCCCTAATATTAATTAAATAATTAAACTTATTTAATTGATAAACCCTTTAATCAATTAATTATTACCAGATAATTAAACTCAATTTCTAAATTTCTATAATTTAAATAATAATTATTTATTATTTAAATTAACTAATTTATTCCTCTTTATTACATTATTTCTTTCAATTTCAATTTCTATTTAATTTCCATTTAATTTCTATTAGAGTAATATTTTTTTTTGATTAGTTGAACCATATTTATTTAATTATTAACTCACATATTATCTCTAGTTTACTTAAGCTAAACTTTAGGCATATAAAAATAAATTCTTTTATTAATTAGTATCCTGTAACCTAGGTTTTACCTTTTAGGTTTTTGATCTCCTTTATAAGTATTGATCTCTTTGTAATAATTCATTCATTCACTTTTGATAATAGCAATTTCTCTTTTTGCTAATCAAGAATGTCTCATCTATGGATCTGGGAATTCCAACCTCCATAACTTTTGCTTCTCTTTTTCTGTTGTAGGTGTTTGCATGCAAGTGATTCTTGGGAGCTCTAGGGTTGATCTTTCATCAACTTCAACATGGTATCAGAGCTCTAGATCTTCATGACCTTATTCTATTTGTAAGAGATTTGACATCATTTTTCAGATCTTTGGCCTTCAAAGGATTTTGTATTGGATTTGGGGATCTCCTATTTTTCAAAGCCATTGAGCCCAAACAAACACCACCATTGAGCTTAGAGCACCTGAAAACCCTCATTTTCATATAAAATATGTCTAGTTTAGACACTGTTGAAATTTGAGCAAAAAAATATTTTTGCACCTAGGTTGTTTTGACCTGGGCACGCAAATTGAGGCAGTGCATGGAATCCCATTTACATACAAATTAAATTGTAATCTTTTGGCATTTTCTTTAGTATTTGCGCATGCCCTTTTTGGCCTTCGTGCATGCATTTTGAATGGGTGGCTTGGTGATTTTCTTGGATCACTACATAATTCTTGGTGAGGCTTGTTTGTGTGCATGATTTATTTTGGATCTCATGCATTTTTGGAACATGCCCACATTAAGGAAAATCTTGGGAAATTTTTTAGAATGCAACTTTATTAATAGTTGCATGCAATATTTTACAAAGGAGGCATTGCCTTCCGTTTTAGGAGCCACACATTTGATTGGATGGGCTTGGGAAGCATGTCCAACTTTTCTCATAGATCTATCATGTGTGTACTTCTCTATCACTAGAGGACCCCTTAAAAATGATTATCAGACATCCCTTGGGTCAAGCATCATAATTTTTGGAGAAAACACTTTATTTTTGGAAGACATGCTTAGTATTTTGGCACCTCCAACACACTTTATACATGGGCAGTTTATCTCTACTGGTCAAGGTTTTGGTTTAGGTGCACTTGGGTGTTTAGCCACCTCAACCCCATCCTTTATTTGCAGGTGCCTCATGCGGGTTTTTTTCGAAAGAGGCACATTGTTTGTCCAATAGTGGCGGTATTTGTAACTCACTCAACAACTTCTAATTTTCATGTGGCATGACCCATGGAAAATTCCTTGGGAGGTGCACTTGGTCCACATGCCTTTAGTGTGATTATCAAAGCTTCCCATGTTAGTGTGTACCAGTCAACATGGGGTTCCCACACAGTTTTTTAGTTTTCGATTAACCTTTTTCAATGTTAGCGGCTCCATAAGCACCTTGTTCAAACTCCTTATCCTCTACAAACTTTTTTTTTTTTGCTTCCCACCAATGACCATCCAAGAGTTTTAAGGGATTCATGGATGATTACTGTGATTGATGGGCTCTCTTAGCCTTTATTGGGTCCTTTGCACATGCACCAACTTCCCTTATTTCTTGGGGCTATTTTTGGGCCTATACATTCTGATTGGAGGTTTGTTTTTTGGCCATCATATGTTTTTTCTAGCACCAACCCTTTCCTCGACATGTATTGTTGATGACCAAATATTTTTTCTAGTGGGGATCATTTTTTGACATTTTTTTTGCCTTGACGACCATTTTCTTGTCAAATTTATGTTTGTTACTTGTTGACATTAGCATTGCATCATCATTCCTATTTTCCCTTCTAGCTTTTTTTGGAACTACCTTCACATTTTTGCTCATATCACGAGTAGGTAGACTCCTTTTTCCACAAACAAGAAATTTCTAGAAAGCTAGTTCTTAGCCCATCACAACAGTACATGTATTTTTCAGTTTTGATGCTTTTTTAATGGCTTTATTTGCTGTCAAATCAAGGGTTCCTTTTTCACTTTTGGAGACACACCTTGAGCATCTGATCTTTGATTTGGGAATTCTCATTGGAAAGGTCTTTCTGAGACATTTCCAATGATGTTGGTTGTTTTCTTAGATTCTTCTCTAGGCACATTCTACGTAGTCTTTTGCATTTTGGTGGATATCTTGGTTGTTTTAGGTCTAGGGATCAATTTCATTGCCCAAGATGATTTATCATGGGTTGTACTATCTATTGTATTAGCCTTATGTCTCTTCTAGTTTATTTATACATCATTTTTATGTATTCTTGCAAACACATTGAGAAAACACACCATTTTGCATTTGTATTTTCATTTTAGTAGTTTTTCCTTATTTTGCCTTATGATTTGAGTAGTGTCATATGAGGACACTCGTATAGATTATTGTGTTATTGTTATTCACCATATCTTGTGCCTTATTGTACATGCACTACACTAATTAAAGTACCATGGGGGGTTGATATTTTGTCTTTTTTTGCCATCTTCCTTTGTCCAGTGAATTTCCTTTTATGACATTAGCCTCACAATGTGTATGAGATGGATCACCTCAATACACACATATGTACTCTTTTGTGCATATTGATCGTGATTCGTTTACATTCAAATCTTTTGGCCCACTTTTCTAGTTGCTTGTCACCTCACCCTTGTCTACATTTGGGGGGTTCTTCTGTTGTTTCTCATGCTTCCTTGGTTTGATGGAGTGAGCTATGCACTTATTATTTATTCCTATGTACTAGGTGAATGTAGTGGCTGGATACCTATGTATTTTAGTGAGATAGATCATTAACCATATAAACACTCTTCTTTGGTTCCTACTTTGGATGCAACCTTCTATGTCTAATTGATCAATTCTTCAAACTTTGATGTTTCACATTATCTGTATCTTTGAGTTCAGTTTTTTGCCTTTGTATGCCTCTTGATTCGATATAGATTATAGTCTTCTCTACCTAGTTAGGTTCTATTTTAGTGGAGGTTCTTTAGATCAACAATTACTTTTAACAGAGCTTTGCAACTTCTACATGCTTTAGTGGTCTTGACGACCATCTTTTATTCCTATCTTTTTGGCCATTCCCTAGTTTGGAGGCCTCTTAATTCTTTCACAAGTTCTTTTTAGCATTATTTCTACCTCTATTTGGAGTAGGGTTTTTCCCATGTGGTTTTCTCTATTTCTCCTCTTTTTAGAGATTTGGTTGTGCTTGGGTACCTCATTAGGCCTCGTTGCCAGGACCCAAATTTACTTTTAGTAGTAGTTTCTAGCTTTTTAGCTACTCCCTAAGTTTATCATAAGGGGGGGGGGGGGGGGGGTGTTAGAGTAATAATTTTTTCTCTTATTAATTAAATCATATTGATTTAATTATTAAGTCGCTTATTATCTCTTGTTTACTTAAGCTAAACTTTGGGTATATAATAATTAATTCTTTTATTAATTATTATCATGCAACCAAGGTTTTACCTTTTAGGGTTTTGATATCCTTTATAAGGATTAATTTATTTTTAATAAATCAGTCATTCACTTTTGATAATAGCAATTTCTCTTTTCGCTCATCAAGAATGTCTCATCTGTGAATCTAGAAATTCTAGTCTCGATAACTTTTTCTTTTATTTTTTTGTGATAGATATTTGCATGCAGGTGATTCTTCGGAGTTGTGGGTTGATCTTTCAGTAACTTCAACAATTTAAATTAATTTTATCTTTCTAATTTAATTGAATTTTAAATTCAATTAAATTGTATAAAATCTAAAAAGTCAGTTTAATAAGGTATTACAATTTCTGAAAATTAGGAAATTTCCATTTTTAGTTTTTTGAAACTTTATCTCTCCAAAAATTGAAAATATCTCAGATTTTATCCTCTGTCTTTTTTGGTTTAAAATTGGAAATTTTCCAATTATTCCTCCAGTCTCTTTCATCCTTTTCTGTTGATCATGATTTTTCCAAATCGATTTGAATCATTTACGGATTTATAGAAAATCTATATAAACAATAGTCATCCCTCTTAATTTCATCACTAACTTTCACATCGAGGCTCTATTAGTTTTCTATCATCTTTCTATCATTTGAAATCATATCATTTTATCATATTTCTTCGAGCTTGGAGTCTAAGTGCTACCAAAATCACACTTGAGTGCACACTTATTATAATCAAAGAATCAACAGAAGCTTGGAGTACTTGTCAGTTTTCATGCATTCATTTGTGTGTTATATTTTTGACAATATGCTTCTTATTTTGTTGTTTGTAGGGTTGAATGAGTTTACTAGTTTAGCATATAGATAAATTGTAACTACTAATCAAATTTTTTGAGTCTTGTTGAACCCGACATGAATCTTGTTAGAGTGGGGTTGTTGTTGCACCAAAAGATCAATCTATCAATGCTCAATACAAGCACTCAACTTATAGTACATAGGAGGCAGTTAAGCCCTTGTCATGAATCTTGAAGGGAGCTCTAAAAAATTTCCAACAATCTCCCCCTTAGCGTTACTCGAGGGTCTGAGGATTTGAACCTGTGACCAAGCTCTAATAGCACTTGTTAGAGTGGGGTTGTTGTTGTACCAAAAGACCAATCTATCAATGCTCAATACAAGCACTCAATTTATAGTGCATAGGAGGTAGTTAAGCCCTTATAAAAAATCCTAAGGGGAGTGCTAAACAAATTTCCAACAAATCTGATGTGAACTTGTGACATCGAGGTGCCAAACCTTCCCATCGATGTGAAATCTTAGGGGAAGATGGACCTTTTATCCATAAAGTAACTTTTATCCCTTCAACGATGACCCTTCCACTTGGCACTATAAAAAAACTAAGGCCGACTTTCATCCCTACTCAATGGGTCAGTCTTGCAGTCAAACTCCTTCTTGCTTTGCACTTGAGGAGCAATTTTTGGCTACCCCAGGAGGACCACATTATCAAGTTTCAAATATTTGGCCATATCTCTTAAACAATGTAGAATTTCTTTATGATTATTTTTGTAGGTTGCCATTGACATAAAGAGACTACAGAACACAATTTAGAAAATTTTCGGATCTTTTTTTAAATATACATTTTTAATGATTTTTCATTAAAAAATTATGAGCACAAACTAGAGAATATTTCTAAATTTCTTATGTTTCTGAAAACCTTTTACAATTATAGAGGGGGTATATTCTCTATGATTTTATTTTTTATGACAAATAATAGCTTAAATAAATATATCTTTGAAAACTAGTCTATTTTGCTAAATCAAGTCCGTAGGCCACAAATGAGCATATTTTTAAAAAAATATTACATTTTTGGAAAGATAACTAATTTTCAATAGGGGTTTCTTCTTTCAACTTATTTTTTTTTGGACTAGTTGTTGGAATAAGTATATGGGAAACAAGATACTAAGAGGGGACTAAATCGAGATCTTAAACTTGTAGCTTCAAAACTCGTAATATAAATTCACACCTAATTCATCTCACAGTTCTATTGTTACAATTGAAATATCCTAACATAAATGAAATACATCACACCCACAAATAGTTCAACACATAAAACAATGATTTGGTAACCCAAAAAAATCACTTCAAGATGAAGGTAAAATTGGGGTGGGGAGGAAACTCACAAATCTTCACTATTGCAACAATAAAGTTAACCTGTTAGGGTTATAATGTTTGTTCATAAAATGTGATCTACTCTATGAGGGGTTTTCCCTGCTAAAATCTTAATAGACTATTAGTCTCAGTTTGTTGAAGGATTTTACACTCATAATGAAGTAAGTACTCTATTAGGAAATTTACATAGACCTGTTAGGACCACTCAATTAAGAGATTTACCTATCTGAATTAACAATAACTAATTTAGTACCTGACCCTCGGTATGCTCTACAAGCTGATATTGGGTCTCCCCCTTGCTGTATCATTGATCTAATTCTCCTAATATGATAACTCTGTTCAATCTTTCACTACTCTAATTTCTCTATGTTTTCTCTTCTTTCAGACTTCACCTTCTTCATATGCTCACAATCTCTCTCTCACATGATTCTAGGGTTCAAATCCTCCTTAAATTGAGGTTTTGTAAAGGTTCTAGATCTTGATTGATAGTTTACACTTCACCATCTTTTGTCATTTACATCCCTTTTTATGATTGGTTGAATTTCTCATCTAGGGATCATTACCTTCTACAATGACATGTAATCAACATCTTAGCTAGCTCTTCAAATATTAGATATTGTAGAAAAGTTAGCCAAAATGATATACATATGAGTTTGTTCCATTACAAGCTCTCATATCAAAACTAAACTACTCGACACTTAAATTCTCTAACGATTAGTCATGCATAAACCTACTTGGCTTCTATATAACTATTTTTCAGCTCTTGATAACTTATTAGTATGCTTGGACTTCATTATATTGCTCGACTCATATCTCAGCTCAGTCTCTATTAAATGCTTGACAATTGTTGTTCTGCTAAATATAGGTGTTGTATGCTCAACTTTTACTAGATAACTCGGTGCAATGATGACCTTGTAATATTTCCTAGTAATTAACTAAGTGTTTGGACAATAATCAACAATATAGGCTTAGAGATAAACACTAGCAATATATGAAAAACTTATATCTTTATGACTAGATTAAAAATCATTAAACGATTACATTAAATATGGGGTAAAATATCAGTCTATGTGCTTATCCTTTCTAAAGTTCATTGGTTTTTATTTCATATTTATATCCTTCACTTTTTTGGTCTTATTTTGGACTAATATTCGTGGAAGATGCTATGGATGCTAAGGAGTTGGAATGATCATCCAAGTACATGCAAAAAATAAAACAATCTAAAAAATGTGCCTAGACTTTCCTAGCTTCGAATCAGGAACACCTCAAAACTTTTCTGTGTCATTTATTTGTGGAATTTTCATTTTCACAATCTAATAAATCACTTTGCCTTCTAACAAATGAACAAACATTAAAATTAAAGCCTTCTATTTTCTAGTAGATAAGGCTTGGAAAGAAAAACCATGTGTGTTGTGTTTGGAGGCTAAAATTAGTAGGGATATGCTCTCATCCCTTTGGATGACTAGAATCCTATACCTACTCTTAGTTTCATTTCTTTTATTTTAGTAAGTGGCATAAAACCTTTGGGGAAATACCTACTGAGACTTGCCTTAACGAGGTTGGTGAGAGGGAAAGTTGAGAGTAGGAACAACTACTTTAACCATAGTATTCTAACAAAGAGCATGGAATAGCCCTCCTCTAATAGTCCTCACAAATTGTACAAAACCTCCCTAGCATTGGTGGGAAGCTCTCAAAAGAGATATAAAAGTAGGCTCTTTGAATGAAAATCCTAACTAGATCCTTGTTAATCAAAAACTACCTTTTTGGACATGTCCAAACCCAAACCTCAAGACAGCATAGATCACAACATTTTCAAGGATCCATTACAAAATCATAATAAAGGAAAGTCCCTTACTTTTGCTAACCAATCCAAGAAAGTTAGTTACACCTACCCTTCTTCTAATAATGTGATTAACTATGTTTATCATATTGCAAATCAAATTGCTACAATCACTATAAAAAATGACAATTCAAAATGTGTAGTCACAACTTGTCACTCCAAGGTTGTCCTACTGGGGGCACCCAACTCAACTTCTATTGCATGTACAAATGCTACATTTCCTCCCAATGCAATGCCCAACATAGTGGACCAGAAATATTTTAAATTTTCTCTTTTCAATTTTTGTAAACTTTATCTCTCCAAAAATTGAAAATATCGTAGATTTTATCCTTTGTCTTTTGTGGTTTAAAATTGGAAACTTTCCAAAGATTCCTCTATTCTCTTTCATCCTTGTCCGTTGATGATGATTTTCCCAAATTTATTTTAACCATTTATGGATTTTCAAAATTCTATATACAACCCTCCTATCTCTTAATTTCATCACTGGCTTTCACATCGAACCTCTATCAGTTTTCTATGATCTTTCTATCATTTGATATCATATCTTTTTATCATATTTCTTGGAGCTTGGAGTCTAAGTGCTTCCAAAATCATAGATGAGTGTACACTTCATACAATCAAAGAGAAGGAACAAAATATTGGGGAGTATTTGTTAGTTTAAATGCATTCATTTGTGTTTTTATATTTCTAATAGTATTCTTCTTATTTTTTTGTTTGTAGTGTTAAATGAGTTCATTAGTTTAGCATATCAATAAATTGGTGCTACTAATCAATTTTTTTGAGTCTTGTTGATTTCCCCTATGATATATATAAATCATCCATAATTTTTGGATTCAAAATCAATTCATCTCTAGCATGAGATTTTTTTCCCATTAACACACTCACATAGGGCTCTAAGCCAAATTTGGGCTCAAATCCTAGGGTACAAAATGACTGAGATGATTTCTACATGGATACAAAATTTAAAGATAATATATACATAGGTACAAGATGGTTGATTCATTCTATACCTACAAATTTAATGATGAATTTTAACTAAGTTCTAGGATGGTGGAAAGGAAGTAGGTAAAGAGGAATCAAGTTGCAATGATTAAGCATGAGAAACATCAAAAATCAATATCACCAAAATAGGGCCTAATAGATCATTCAATTATGGGCTCTAAATTTTTAGGATGATACATTTATCCCCCAGATTAGTGGTAATATGAGACAACCTCATGCTCATATCAAAGTAAATCGATGGATAAGAATGGTCTTATCAAGGTTGATTGGAAAAAGAAAGACCAAATCCCTAAGTGTGTTAAGTTCTTATCAAACCCAAAACCATGAAGAGGCATCACTTGAGAGAGAGAGAGAGAGAGAGAGAGAGAGAGAGAGAGAGAGAGAGAGAGAGAGAGAGAGAGAGAGAGAGAGAGAGAGAGGAGCAACCAATATCATAGTAAGGTATTCACCTACTATGGATCATGCAAAGAGAAATTATTGCTACAAAAGGTGGGATTGGTAGTATATCAAGATACATTATTCTAGTCAAACCATCGAAACATAGGGTGCAATCTTTAAGGAAATTATTGTGAGAGCATTATTTTCATTAAGGGCTTTTTTGAATAATGCACAAGGGGAAAGATTATGAAAAGAAGGATATAAAGAAAGCATTGTATCCTTAACCATATGTAGAATAGAGATTGCAATCAATTATTGTGTGTGTGTTTTCAAAATGTGAATTAAGGAGTAGAGTTTATGCCCCCACAATGAAGTGATCACAAATTCCTTAACATGAGAAATAACTTTAATAGAGTATACATACATCTATAAAACACATTTCAAATGAGATCCCCCAAGAAATGACAAATCAAGGGAAATAAACACATAAAAAAAGAGAGAATGAAAGGGACCTACTAACTTAAGTTTATGATCATTTTATAATTCATACATATATTAGAATCATATCAAAATTAACTTTCACAAATTTCCCCAAAGGTAGTAGGACTATAAGCCTGATGGAAGAATGTCACATAAGAGTTATAAGAAGAGTATTCTTGGGCCGACATCATGGAGACCAAAAAGAATATATAGATATATTTGTGTACCATCCCCAATCATATTACATCAAAGGAACATTTAGGACTAGTGGAGCATGCATGACATAAAAATATACAAAAACATATAGAAGAAATGAGATACGTATATAGGAATTCCATATAGCTACATTTCTTCAACAACTTGTGGTAGCAAAGAAATCAAGGGTCATCTAGAAATATCTTAATGAAATACATAGCAAGCAAAACATCATGAGGGAAGTATATTGCAACAAGCAAAAAAAAAAGAATGCATTAATGTACAAGAGGAGATAGTCAATCATATCATTTGTCACCCATCTTGACCTATAGTTAATGAATGTGAGAAACACTCGAAAATAAGGACCGTGTTATAAATACGAGTCACTTTGTTCGTCACTAGGACTAAGAGATAATAATTTTACAAATATATTTGGTAAATCATGATTAACATCAATAAAATCATACATATCATTAAAATCATCAACACAAATCTTGTTATTTGTATTAGAAAGTCTGAAATTGTCATAATCAAGCATGTGTTCTTCATCCAAATTAATTGTAATGGGATCTAAGATACAAATAGAATTACCATGTTTGTTCAATTTTATCTTTTGAAATTACTTCTTCCCTTGGGCTACACATAGGTTTTTCAAAGGGAATAAAAATATCAATAGTTATCTTAGAGGAGGAAGGATTTTGGGAATCTTGATCAAGGGCTCTAGCATGATGTTTATGATGACGATCATGAGCACAATAATTATGTTTGGTTTTTCTTGAGAATTAGTTTGGTTTAAGATTGACAGACATTAGGTCCTTTTCTTCTTTAGGGGGAAGAATGGAAGGGAACACACTAGGTTGAGATATAATAACAATTGAACACTTACAAGATATGTGAGCTAGAATGAAAGGATATAGAGGAGGTGTAGTAAGAAATCCAACTTTGGGACAAGGAGACAAGACATCCTTAGGATTTCTAAGCTCATAAATGTTTTTGATTTTGAATTGCTATTAGGATAAAAAAATAGTCTGTACAAGGTTGAATTGGTTTAGGAACATAGACTCTAACATGAGGAAATATTTGTTTCTATTTTGAACTCAAAAATCAATGAGTTGATTTGTTAAAAAGATGAGATGATATAAATTAGAAGATTTTTCAAGATTTTAAAGAGATTGATTTCCAAAAATGCAATATTAGGAAAATTTTTAGGATTCAATACAAATTTGAAAATGTTTTTTTTTTCTTTTTTTTTCTTTTTTTCCATTTTTCATAAGTTAATGAGAAATTTGATTTGATTTTTGCATTTTCAAAAATAAAATAAAATTAGAAGTGAAAATAGAATGATGGATTTGAATTTGGACGAATTTGAAATTAAATTAGTTTAGGAATTTAATTCAACTAGAGGAATTAATTAGTGCATTTAAATCATTTGGAATAATTATTTAAATTATGGGACGCTAGAAATTGAATTAAATTAAATGATACATACCACTTTTCTTTAGGGGTAATGGGTTGAAGCTGAGATTAAATATTATTATTTTTAAAGCTTGAGTAGACTTACAACTTACCATTGTCTTCTATGCTATTGTCTAATGATAAAGACCACTTAATTGAAGGTTGATTAATTAAATAATATTAATTATTTAATTAATATTACGAGGTACTTTAATTATGTAGTGAGATGGAGAATATTAATTAGAAGAATAAATTTTAATTAATTAAATAATTAAAGAGCTATTTTTTATTAAATATTTATAATCAACTTTTACATATATTTCTACGAGTTCTCAACGAAAAAAAAAAAAATCACTATATACAATACATCATCAGAGGGTTTATTTATACAAGAAGATAATATAACATGTCATTTTCCTAGTACTCAATTATTTATATCCAAGTTTTTCATCCCATAAGGTCATCAGACTATAGCAACACTCTATACAATAAATTCCATGTAGGGGTTCTCTACCAACTCTCCTGCATGAGATCATCATTTTCCAGAATAGCCATGAGAGGGATAGCTATCTCTAGTACTCCTTCTCTTGGGGGGATGTTATATATCACCATGTCTTTGGCCTATGATCTTAAACTTGAAGTTTTATAATGTCACCTCGAATGCTATTATTTCTTTGGTCTATCTAATCTAGATGCAACCATGTGAGATCTCTCACATGAATATCTTCATGGTTCCATCTTGTAGAAGCCTCTTTAATGTAGGAGCACCTATGGAACGAGGCTATTCGCTAAATAAATTTGGCTTGAACTTGATTCTATCCAAGTCAATGAGATAATAAGGACCACAAGAGAGTCCAATGTGTGTCTTAAATTGGTGAGATTCTAGTTTGAGAAAGAATTGCAACAAGTTGCTCAATGTTGTCAACATGTTGCCAAGTAGGGAAATTAGGACCTAGTATGTGAATAGACCCCAAAATTCATTCCAATGGAAAGATTTGAGATAAATAGACTTAAAATAGCATAGGGAATCATTCTACATAATTTGGGAGTGTAATGGAGGAAGTTTGGAGTTCGATGCATAAAAGTTGTTGAAGTCATCAATGACAATTTCGCAACTTTGTAATGTTGTCATGACAACATTTGGGCAAAACTTGTCCCAACACCAAAATTCAGTTATTGGCTTAAACCACCACTTGGAACAATTTAAGGAGGTATATTTAAGGCAACCTAAGTCCTTATGTATAAGTTGGATCATGTAATGAGTAAGTTGCAATAGTGAACAAAATGAATTTTCTCTAGAATTTATCAGAGTCAAGCTTGTGATTTGAGTAGCTACCCTTCAATGAATTGAATAATGTTTCTTTTCATGTAGATAGTTAGTTTGGATTATTATATTTGTGCGTGTGTGTGTGTTTTATGGTGGATATTAATAGATTTTTTTTGCTAAACAAAATTCCTTTTCCTGGAGCTAGTCTATTGTGCTAATCAGGGTTAAGGAGAAACCAATGGATCTTTATTGATTCTCCATAGTGGGATCATCAAAACCCTTTGCAATTTGAAAGAAATGTTAATGTCCAATATAAATATTCATTTTGAAGTTTAGGGATATATGTTTACTATTTTAAAATTTTTTCCCTAGGTGAGATTGTGAGTGCTCGGCTAGGTGCGAACTGATGAATAATTCTTGAGAAATGGCAACGTGGGATTGAACCATGAGATCATAAGGCATGGTTGTGAAAAATAGAGTATAAAAAAGATGTGGTAAGGAGTGTTTGAGTTATTGAATCCATTTACTTGTATTTTGCACACCATATTGTCATTCCAAACATAATGAGCTTGAAACCCTTAAAATAGGCCTAATTCCAGTAAAGTGGAATACAAATGACTTGGGAAACCTAAACCCCAAAAATATTGAAGGTCCATGAAATAGGTATCTGGAACCTATATTATGTAGGGCTCATTTGGAAAATTTTAGAGTTATATCAATAAAATCTAATATCAAGTCCTAATTAGGCCTAAAAAGCTACTAGGCCTAATTGTGAACAAATCTTGGAATCAGTAACAAAAGGAAACCCAAATCTATCAAATTAGGGTCAAGGATGGACAAAGTAAGTTTTCAAGATGAAAATACATATTTCCATTACAATCTATTGTTATGGAAGTATTTGAAAGACTTGCCCCAATGAGTCTTGCTTGCAAAGGTGAATGTTTAAGCTGGGTAGTGAGATCCTTGCATAGAAGGGAGTTAAGTGAGTTCTCCTCAAGGTGAGGGTTAAGAAAAGAATCCTAGCAGACCTAGGAAAAGGTCTAGTGAAGACCTAGATGAAATTATATGAAGGAGTCAAGTGTGGCTTATTAAGGGATCTCTTTATCAAATTGGTATCAGATTCAACAAAGACTTGGGAAAGAGGAGTTTATATCTAAATCAGTTGGAATGTCAACTATGGTGACCAGTGTAGAGTTTTCCAAGGAGGTGATAGAGTAGGAGGAAAATAGACTCCTAAAAGAAGAAATAACAACCATTAAGAACATGCAAGGGGACATAGAAGAGAAAACATAGAAGGTCAATGAGAAAATGGAATATGATGAAGAGAGGGGTAAGGCAATGGATATAAAGGATGAAGTCCTTGAACTTGACCCACCATTGCAAGAGGAACCATTCCTCAAGGCTACTAAAGTAATAGGAGAAAAATTCCTTGAAGGTGTTCCCCTATTTAGCAGCAAGATGGAGCTAGAGTTAGATATGAAGTGGATAGAAGGGATGGATAATCACTTTGAATGTGAAGGAATCAATGAGGCTCCAAAGGTGAAGGTTCCAAAATATAGAATGAGGGGACCAACCCTGACATGGTGGAAGTTCCTACAATTAGAAAGAAATTAAGAGGGGAAGAAACCAATAGCTTCATGGAAGGCTATGGAAGCAAAGGCCAAAGAGAAATATTTTCTCGAAGATTATGAAATACATCTCCAGAAAAGGAGAGAAAATATCAAGTAGAGAGAGATGGATATGGTAACCTATACAAAGGAGTTTTACAATCTATTCTGAAGGTCCAAAGTTCAAGAAGATGAAAGGATAAAGGTGGTCATGTATCTAAATGGACTTAGATGGAATATATAGGAGGAAATAAATCTTATAAGCCCCACCACTATACACAAATATTACCAGTTAACCCTTAAGGTAGAAGAGAAGGGAAAAAAAAATAAAGAATCTAGTAATAGAGTAAGAGGAAGGGACAGAGATTCAAGAGGCTATAGGGGAAACTATGGTGGTAAAGGAGGCGAATAAAGATACCAATGAGAATCTAGGCTTATAG
Source organism: Cupressus sempervirens (assembly GCA_028749045.1). NCBI lineage: Eukaryota > Viridiplantae > Streptophyta > Pinopsida > Cupressales > Cupressaceae > Cupressus > Cupressus sempervirens. Next base: position 87,737,257 of record CM053791.1, on the reverse strand, counting down.
AAAAGAGTAGTGAATCCAATGGAAGAGGGAATCCAAGAAGAGGCATAGGTTTTGGAAGGAGCAGAGACAGATTTGGTGGATCTAGCAAAGGGTCCCAATTTTTGAACATTAAATGCTAAACTGTAGTGAACTTGGGCATCCTACCTATAGATATCTTGACAATTTTTAAAAAAAAATCTCAATTAGAGAAGAGGCTCAATTATGTCCAAGAAGAGATAGGTAGTGTTAAATCTCTTGAGGTAGGCCTTGATTCAGAGACAAGGGAAATTATGATGTTTAGGAGAATTTTGATCAAGGAACCCATTAAAGAGGAGCCTAAACAAAGAAGGGAAGTTCTTAGAATAAAGTGAATGATTCTTAGAAAAGTGTACAAGGTGATCATAAAATTAGGTCTACTAATAATATAACCCCATAGGATCTAGTTAACAAACATGGTTTGGAAAATTTCCCTCATGCTCACCCTTACAGAGTTACTTGGTTGAATAAGGGATAAAATGTGTTAGTGAATGAACAAGCTTTGGTTGAGTTCACCATAGGGGGACATAAGGAGAAGATCTGATGTGATATTGTTGGAAACTACAATTGGAACAATCATTATGTTATCATTGATGCCAAACCTAATGGTGAGATAGTTTGCTATTTGATAGGTTTCATATCTATATGATTGATGAAGAGGATTTGCAAAGTTGATCATGATGAAAGAACCTAGAGGAAAGGTTGAGTTATAAAGAGGAAACTACAAATGGACAATTGATTAGTTAGACTTTGACAAGATAAAGTGTTTCTTTAAATTATGTTATGGTAGCGAAGATATTTGTACTAAAGCCTTAAAGAAGTGATCAAAGATAGATCAAATGCATAGGATTGATCGAGCAATAGAGAAGAAGATTAAGGAATTTGAACTATATTTCAAGTGATGCTAGTATCGACTGAGCCACAACAAGTGCCAAGCAGAAATAGTTTTGACTAAGCATAAATATTGACCAAGTGATAGTATATGTGCCAAGCAAGAAATCTAGTAGTGACTGAGTAATCTAGTGATGATTGAGTGTTAGAATATAGTGTTGGCTAAGGGACAACATTTTGATAGTTTATTAGAAATTATAATTTCCATCTGACATAGTTGATTTCTTGGAATATAGAATGCACATTGAAGATAAGGATAGATGACCTAGAACATTTAAATCAAGAGAAACCATGTTTGTGCATTTCTATGTAAGGATTTGTGAAGAAATTTTCTAGAAAAGAAAAGGATGAATAAAAAGGTGGAAAAATTCATTGTGTGTGTTAAATTCAATTGTAACCCTAAGATCTACGGTGGTGTTTAAGAGGCAAAAGATTAGAACTACCTATTTAAGGAGGTACAAGGGATAACTTGGAAGAGTTGTTGAAGGTTGGAGTAGTAGTTGATGTTATTGACTGAAAACCTTAAGAAGAAGGCTAAGAAGATTTTAGAAGAGGAGAAGTGTGGTTGCTTGGAAGGGTTGCCAAGAGAATCAAAGACTGAGATGATAATGAAGGCCTATTAATGGATCAACTTGTGAGCTAAAATAAGATTTGTACTTGCAAAGTGAGTTATATTTGTTAGATCAAAAACTAGTGTTACTTTCTAACCATTATATAAGTATTGAAAGCCTTTAATCAAGGTTGACCTAATAGTTATATGTAAATCCTTTAATCAAGGTGACATTCTAATGAAAATTTTAAAGTCCTCTAATAGGGCCACTCCTAATAGGGTGATTAAATCCTTCAATAAGGTCACACTTAATATATATTTTTTGTAACCTTTAACAACATTGGCTCCTAACAAAGCTCACTTTAGAAGAGTGAAAATATTGGTGACATGTTATTGGTGGTTTTTCCCAAATTGGGTCTCCATTTTAAATCCTAGTGTCAAAATTGTGTGGATGTTATATGTGGTGATTTACTATTAATGTTTACATTCTAAAAGTCTCTTTTATTTAGGATAGTGGACAACTAGTTGATGTTACTAAAATCAGACTATAAAGACTAAGCTAGTGAACAATAAGATCTAAAGTTGTTAAGTGTTTGTTTGTTTAATTGGTACATCTAGACCTTGGATAACTAATTCACCCCCTCCTCTCAATTATTCTAAACATTCCAACAATTGGTATAAGAACATTGGTGTTTTTAGAGAAAAGTGTGAAGGTACTTAAAGCTAAAGATAATGATTACAAAAAGGATGTGTCAAGGTTGAACAAAGAGAACTTCACCACATGAAAAGTTTGAACATTCTACATCTAGAAGGAACTGAAAAAAGTGCACTACATTTTTTGGACAATGCATATGTGGAAATAACAATAGTTGCTCTAACAACTTAGTAGCTAAAAGAGAAACAAGAACACAACCAAGCTATGTTGGAGATTGCATCAACTCTAAGCTATGCTGATTTTGATGATATTAAAACTAACAAGAATGCTAAAGAAATGTGGGATACACTACAAACCATTTATAGAGGAGACAAGAATGTCTTGAGAGAAAAATCAAAGAGCTTGAGAGGCAAGTTTGATGAAATGAGAATGACAGAAGGTAAAAGTATAGTCTAGTACTATACAAGAATCAAAGAAGTTGTAAATGCTATAAGAGGTGCTGATGGAAAAATTGATGATGACACTATAATAAGTAAGGTATTGAGAACTCTACTTCCTATCTATGCTATTAGGTTTTCTGCAATACAAGAACTAAGATGTAGTCTAGGTAATGACTTAACTTTATAAGGTGGGATTAGTAGGATTACTACTTTTGAGATGTCCAATTTTGATAATTTCACTCCTACTTTTATTGAATCTTCTTTTAAGTCACAATTGGTTCTTAGTAAGAAAGGAAAATGAAAAAATATAAAAAGTGACAGTGATACTTCTGATGATGAAATTGATGATCTTGAAGCACTGATGGCTAGAAGATTTCCAAGAGGTGAAGAGAAATACAAAGGGGCCCTTTCTTCATATTGTTGCAAGATGTCTTGTTAGAGAAGACAGGGATGATAAGAGAGAAAGAAAGTGCAAAGGGAGAAGACATGAACGAGATAACATGAGAAACAATGACTACAAAGATAAAGGTAAGAAATCTTGTTACATTACTAAAGAAGAAACTAATAATGAATCTAAAAGTAATGATAAAGAAGTAGTCTATGTTGCTACGAAAGAAGATTCTAATGAAGATTTGAAAATTGCATTAATTTCATATGTGAATAAGATTGATAGGTGGATAATTGATAGTGGTTGTTCAAAACACATGACTGGTGATAAAAGTAAATTTGAGAACATTGGACCATACAAGGGTGGTTATGTTAAATTTGGTAATGATGTACCATGTCTTGTGAAAGGTAAAGGATCAAAATAATTGAGTGATAAGATCAAATGTGAAAATGTTTATTGGGTTAAAGGTCTTAACTATAATTTTTTGAGTGTTTTACAAGTGAACAAGTTAGGTTACAAAGTTGAATTCCATCACAGAAAGACAAATATATTTGATGTTGATGGTGAACTAATTGGAAGTGGTGATCAAACAAGTGGCAACTTGTTCTATCTAGATTTATGTAGTGAGACATGTTTGTTTGCATAATATGAAGATATTTAGTTATGGAACAAGAGGTTATGTAATGTAAATTTTGACAATTTGGTTAGCATAAGTAAGATTAAAAGAGTAAGAGGTTTGCCAAAACTGAAAAAACCTAATGATACTATGTGTAAAAAATGTCCATTGGGAAAAATGAAAAAATATAGTTTCAAGAGAAAGACATATTTATCCGATGATATTTTGGAATTGGTTCATTATTGACCTGTGTGGACCTATTGGTGTTCAAAGTTATTGTGGAGACAAATATTTTATTCTATTTGTTGATGACTACTCTAGAATGATGACTGTGATGTTTCTTAAAGAAAAACTGATGTTTTTTAGTTATTTAAGTAGTATTTGGCTAGAGTTGAAAAGGAGACAGAAAAGAGTTTGAAGTACTTGAGATCTAATAGAGGTCTTGAATTCACTTCCAATGAATTTAACATATTCTACAATGATAGAGGAATTAATAGACAGATGTCAACACCTAGGACCCCTTTTAAAAATGGAATAGATAAAAAGAGAAATAGATCAATCATGGACTGTGCTAGAACAATAATGATGGAGAAAAATGTGTCATAGAAATTTTTGAGAGAAGTTGTAAGTACAAATCTTTATACTTTGAATAGAATGCAAACCAAGAAAGGTAAAATGCTACACCTTTTGAATTATGGTATGTATATGCACCAAATGTAAAGCATTTTAAAGTTTTTAGAACCACATGATATATAATTAAGGATAATAGAAATGGAAAAATAGATGCTAAAAGTGATGAATGCATATTCATAGGTTATTCCACTAAGAGAAAAGCTTATTAAAGTTTAAACTCTAACACTATCAAAGCTGTGAAAAGTGCAAATGTGAAAGTTGATGAATATGCACAACATATTGAAGTTGAATGCAAAAAAAATCTTGAAGACTATAGTTCATTCATAAATGTGAATGATGGTGCTACGAAAACCCCACCTCAACAAGAGAACAAAGCTACAAATCAACAACATAATGGAAATGCCAAGTTGCAATAACTAGTTACTGATCAATAGATAGTGGGTGTCGAGCAACAACAAAACAATGTTGAGTCATAGGAAGAGGGAGATGAGCATAAGGAAGATATTGCCGAGAAAGATGAAAAAGAACCAGAACCTGAACCAAAGAGAGATAGTGAGCTTGAAATCATTTTTCAGGATGAACCTATAGAAGAAAAGAGAAGAAAATAACATGTACTAGCAAAATATGTAAGAAGACATAATGCACCTAAGAAAATTACTAGAGATAAATAATTTGGCATTATGAAAAGAAAGAGACTTAGAATTGATAAATGTTTAGTTTGTGAGTTTGAGTCTAAATCTATAAAAGATGCTTTGGAGAATGAGGCCTTGATACAAGATATGAATGAATAAATTGAGTAAATTGAAAAGAAAAAAACATGGACATTGATACCTAGATCTAAAGACAAAATTGTTATTGGAACAAAGTGGGTAATTAGGATCAACTTGAATGAAAAAGGTGAAGTTAAAAAGAACAAGGCTAGACTAGTATGCAAAGGATATGCACAAGAATAAGGTATTGACTATGGGGATACATTTTGTTGACTTGGTGGTCATCACATCCTTTGGGGTTCGTGACATCGCTTAACTACCTCTTGTGGATCTGGGTAAGTCTAGTGTTTGTGATGTTCATTGACAACTTGAGCTTTTGGTGCAATGGAAAACATACAAACAACTACTATTAGAGCCTTGGGTCACAGGTTCAAATCTTGGGAGGTCTCCTTCATTTTGTCATTGTGGAACCCTCAGTTGGTGCTGAGGGGGAGATTGTTGACTTGGTGGTCAGCACCTCCTTTGGAGTTTGTGACATGGCTTAACTACCTCTCACGGATCTAGGTAAGTCTAGTGTTTGTGACAGTCATTGACATATTGAGCTTTTGGTGCAATGGAAAACATACTAGCAATTGTTGCCTTTGTAGAAAGACTAGAAGGAGTTAGAACACTACTTGCATCTTCTTCTTACAAGGGATTTAAGGTATATCAAATGGATATCAAATCTTTTTTTTTTAATGGGATGCTTGAAGATGAAGCATAAATAGAGAAACCTAAAGGATTTGTTGACCCCATCAAGAAGAATATGGTGTGTGAGCTGCACAAGGCTCTATATAGTTTTAAACAATCCCCTAGAGCATGGTATAGAAGACTGCATAATTATTTGGTGAAGATTAGATTTGAAAGAGCTAAAGTTAATAATAATATATACTTAAAGACTGGCAAGAACAATGAGGTATTATTGTCTAAATTTTTTGTTGATGATATCATATTTGGAGGTAATTAACATTATGCAAATAATTTTCTAATTAGATGACAAAGGAATTTGAAATGTTTATATTTGGTGAGATCAAATTTTTGTTGGTTTATAAGTATATCAAATGAAGAAAAGTATCTTCATTACTCAATCCGTATATATTAAGGAGATACTAAATTTTTTTGGAATGGAAGACTCAAGATTAGTTAGTACTTATATGTACACTGGACATAAGTTATCTAAGAATGATGATTCTATTGATGTGAACCTCAAGTTGTATAGATTAATGATTGGAAAATTATAATATGTTGTTCACAACATACCTGATATTGCATTGGCAATTGGGATAGTTGCAAGATTTTCTGCAAGTCCTAAGGAAAATCACATGATGATAGTAAAAAGGATACTGAGATATTTGAAAGGAACAAAAAACTATGGATTGTATTGCAAGAAGAATTGTAAGTGTGAACTGAAGGTGTGTATTAATTCTGATTGTGAAGGAAATGTTGATTGTAGAAAAAGCACAAGTGAAGGTGCATTCTTTTGAGGAAAGAGACTAGTTTCATCGACGAGCAAGAAGCAAAACTACATTTCTCAATCAACAACTAAAATTGAATATGCGGTAGCAACAATAAAGTGTTCAAATATCATATGAATCAAAAAATTATTTAAAGGTATGAAGGAAGAGATTACTAATCAAGTTATCTATTGTGATTACACTAGTTCTATTAACATATCAAAGAATCCTATAATGTACACAAACACTACTACATTTGGGCTCCAATTGTGACAGTCACTCATTAGACAAGTGACAGTAACAAGAATTGGCCATCGTCGGATGGGCATCAAACTTTTGTTGTCACAAATTGTGATGACATGGGCTTTCATCACAATTGTGATGGACAAAGCCATCACAATTTGGAGAAAGGAAAGGTGAAGAGTTCCACTTCATGCCATCAGATGTTCGATGGTATACCATCGCAACTACAATGGCCTATAGTTTCAACCAACTATCGCAGGTCAAAAAATATTGCTGCAGGCTCAATGACCATCTAGCTGAAGAAGCGTCGCAACAATGATGGGTGTGCAATGGAAATTTTGTTGGATTGATGCCCAACCATTGGTGGTTGCTATTGTAGTGGTAATAACATGTGACAGTAATGCTATCAAAGTGATGGTTGTCCGTCAAACAACTCGTTGTAACTATGATGGATTTTTGCATTATCAAAAAAAGGTTAAAATAATCTCAGTTATACAGTAATTAATCAAAAACCAATTACCAACTTCATACACTACAACTAAATTTTACAAATCAATGATTTTGACTATGGCCTCCTTTTGCATTGCCTAAAACCAAGAGATTCACACAGTTAGTTGTCATGCAATCATACGTTAATATTGAGATTCACTTGGCTTTGAGAATAGTTTAATATTCTCTACTAATCAAGGCCAACCATGTGAAGGTGGAAGCTCATCTGGCCCCATCCCCCCAACATCTAAATTTCCACTACTGCATTTTGACTTGAATTGTGACGTCAACCAATCACCAAACTAACATTAGTTAGAATTGGCTCTCGTTGGATGGGCATTAGAGTTTGGCTATTTCAAGTTGTGATAGAAAGGGTTATGATCACAATTGTGATGACCACAGGTGTCATAAATTGGGCTACCATTCTGGAAAATCGTTCTTTTTTATCGTAACAATTGTGATGAAAATCTGTTGAAGACATTGTCGTAATTGTGATGTTTGTGCAATAGAAATGCTATGGGACCCACGACAAGATGTCAAAAATATCCATTGTAATTGGGATGGGCATGGGGTAGGAATACTGTCGGATCAATGACTAGCCATTATAATTGCGATGACAAGTTGTATTAATAAATAAAAAATTGGCGAGAAATGTTGAATAGCTATGATGCAATCATAGATTAATATTGTCATGCAATCATAGGTTAATATTGAGCTTCACTTAGTTTTGAGAATAGTTTAATATTCTCTACTAATTAGGGCCAACCACGTGAAGGTGGAAGCTCATTCCCCCCACCCCCCCATTAAAATCTAAATTCCCCATTAACATCTAAAATCTTTAAGAAATAATCAATGTTTAAAGTAAAAAAAGGTTCCAGACCTGCAAAAGTGACATCATTTTCCCATCTTCTAGTGCATGTCATTTTTTTGTTGCATCCAAAATAAGATTCTACCTCTCTTGATTGAGAATGTACATGTAACTACATACTGTATGCATGGCCAATAGAAGGAGATGAAAAAACCTAGTAAATTTATATTTATTTAATAGGTCTATGTAAACATCTAACAAAAATGAAAAACTTGTTGGGTTTTTTTAGGTCCACCTAATGTCATATGCATATGAATTAAGATTTCATATTGAACTATGGCATCCTTCTGCATTGCCTCCTACTATTCTTAGGGGAAGTCCATCTTCATTGCTCATGAGCAATTCATCACATAGGTACATCCAAGAATGTCCTCATTGCCTCCTACATAAAATGAATCCTAAGAAATAATAGTTCAAGTGGAATAAACACATAAAAAATGAGAGAGAAAAAGAGGAATCTACTTACCAATAGGCATTGTCATCAAATCTATGGCCATGCTACCTATTGAGTGAGTTTTATTATTTTTCTGTTGTGCCAAGATCTCTCTATTTATATACATACATACATACATAAATATACACATATATATACATATGCATATGTATACATACATACATACATACATATACAGAGATCACAAGGGCACGACAATGAGATGCAGAGATCACAAGGGCATGGCAATGAAATGCAATGATCAAAAGGGTGCGCACACACACACATACATAAATAAATACATATGTACATGAATACATACATGTATTTATGTATGTAGATATATATATATATATATATAGAGAGAGAGAGAGAGATCTTTTTTAAGGTGCTAAGTGACTTACCTCAAGATCCTCCACATAAAAAATGCAAACCAAGAAAAATAGGTAGAGTTTGCAAGAAATTTTACAAAAACATATCAGAGAAAATATTTTTAGAAAGAAAAAAAGTGATAACCTAGTTAGATAGGTCTAGTTACTAATTAGATGAGTTTATATATACATATATTTAATTGGGTTATAGCTTCTGAAAGGGAATGGGCCTTGTGATTATGGCATTTACACATAAGCAAAACTTGCTTCTTCAACTCCTTACACTTAACTCTTCACTGAAGTTATTCTTCCAACAGTGAGAATAGCTATGAAAAATTCTTGGGAACGAAGGGACCCTAAACCTATGCTACACGTTCTAGAGACATGGGAGAAGTTACTTCCAACTTCAATATCTCATAAAATTTTTGATCATATAGTGATGCCTAGATTAACAATAATAGTAGATACTTGGGATGTAGAGATCACAAGGGCACAACAAAAAATTCCTATAGAACTATCATCATATTAGGTACAATAAAATGAATAATTTGTAGAGATTAGAAGGGCACAACAATGAAATCCCAAATCTACACATGTTACATACATACATACATATGTACATACACATACATATACATACATACATAAATACATACACATACACACATATATACATACACATACACTCATACATACATATACATACATACATACATACATACATACATACATACATATATACATACATATTCCAAAATCCAAATAATTAAACAATAAAACTCACTCAACCTGTGCTAAGTGACTTATCTCAAGATCTTGCACAAAAATAATGTTGATTTTCCCTTTTATTGTACCTAATCTAATGACAATTCTATAGGAATTTGTAATCAACCTAGGTAATCAACAACTAGACCCATTAAAGTGGGTTGTGGCTTGTATATATACACATATTTAACTGGGTTATGGCTTCTACAAGGGAATGAGCCTCGTGATTATGGAATTTACACAGAACAAAAACTTACTTCTTCAACTCCTTACACTCAACTCTTAACTAGAGTTATTCATTCAGCATTGAGAATAGCTACTATGAATTCCTAGTTTCCAAGAGACACTAAACATATGATACATTTTTTGGAGACATGGGAGAAGTTACTATCGGCTTCAGTACTTCTTTACATTTTGGATCATATTATAATGATACCCAAATTAACAACAATAGTAGATACTTGGGATCCTCGTAGGGAGATCGTGCTAGTACATGCATGGTTACATCCTTGGCTTTCTTTGTTGGGTCAATATATGGAGCCTTTATATCTAACCATTCTTTATAAATTGGGGAATGCACTTCATGCCTGACATTCAAGTGATGCATTTGCATATGCAATTTTATCATACATACATACATCTACATATGCAAATTTATCACCTTGGAAAACTATATTTGATCTTTACTTAATCACTAAGAGATAATATAATTTGTAAGTACAGATTTTTGCATACTTAGTTTGGTATGAATAGTTTCAATTGAATTTGTTCAAGGAGAGCGAGTCTACTCATGATGATAATGGCTCCATGTATTGGGTCTTTAGAGGAGAAAGACTTACAAAAGATTAGATGTTGTTTATGAATATGGGATGACTCATTTGTGTGAAAGGTTGATCAAACAAGTTGCAAAAAATTAGGGTGTTGATTGCAAGTAGTTTAACTAGTTTGATAAGGGAATCAACTTTGAAAGTGGCATGATCAAAATTAGCATGTCCATCCTTATGATAGATGTCTCTATCTCATAATAGAAAATTACCTCAAATGACAAGCGACAAATTATTAAATATATAGGAAATTTGAAGTACATTCACCTATAATATTTTTGAAGGAAAAAAATATAATAAAAAAATACTTTGGTGGAAAAATCCATGAGCTATGTGGCTCTGCACTGTGGCTATTCCACTGTCCAGTGGTGGAAACTCTTCACGTTAAATATGAAGATCTTGAAATGAAAAAACATAACTATCAGAGATCTATATTTGTGTTTTAGTGATAACAAATATACAGTCTAATTTTAAGAAAAATAATAGTCTTAAATGTATATAATAAAATAAAATAAATAAGAGTATTAGTTGTAGCTATATAGTTTTAGTATTATTGATTATGTTCAATAAAACAAGTATGAAGTAACATAAATGGACCATTTGCTTGATCCTATTATGACTTAATGTGAATGCACTTGATTATTACCTATATGAGATCCTTGAATCTAACCAAAGCTATTATATATGAACAAGAGATACATGTTTAGAAGGAAAAGAATTGAACATTTACATAAGTACCTCTTCTCTCCTTAAAGAAAATCATAGAGCAAGGGCACGAAGATTACAAGGGAACATCAACAAAATCCTAGATCTCCATTGATCTCCACCAATGTTTAGAGTTCTCCACCCTTGTTTAGAACTTTCCACCCTCTTTCATGCACAACTCTCCACAATCAATCAAAAAAATGGGAAATTATTAATGTCACATTTTTTGTTTTGTTTATAATCCATAATCCACAATCCACAAGATCTCTTTGTACACACACACACACACACACACACACACACACACACACACAGATATACAAACATGCATATATACATACATACATACATATATACTTACATGAAAACAACAAAGCACTTTCTAACAGTTTACAATTATTCAACAAAATTAATGTTTTACAAGAAAATGCATCTAAAGAACTGTTAGCTTAGAAGCAAGAACATGTTGTTGAAATAGTACAAAAAGTGTTTGACATGAGAGGTCTGCAAGTGAGGGTGTTGACCAATCTTGAAAAGTTGAATGCTGGAATGAAACTTATCGATCATCAAACTCCTATGCCAAAGTTACAACAGACTGTGAAATTGATTTTAGATAAGGTAGAGGGAGATATTTAGAAGTTTGATAATCAAAATTTAAGGCATGAGAGTGAAGAAGGAGTGGCTTTAGAAAGAGACTGCATGACAGAAACAACAACTAGACAACATAGAGAATATTATGGGAGCCATTGGACAGAATCCAAGAAAATGTTGCGGTAGGTACTATGACATTGAAATCACTTGCAAGTATCTTTGAGAATTTATTGTCCAAATATCAAATGCTTATAAGAGTGTTTCAAGATTGGGAACCACTTCAACATCCTTTGCATGGTTTAGAGGTAATATCATTATGGCAGAGGATTTTGGAAGGGAATGAGCCTCATGATTATGGCATTTATACAAAAGCAGAACTTGCTTCTTCAACTCCTTACACTCAACTCTTCACTAAAGTTATTATTCAATTCCTTGCATATGCAATTTTATCACCTTGGACATTTGTATTTGATCCTGCTAGTTGGGAATAAGTGACTATTCATTTTATTGTACTTGATTTGATGACAGTTCTATAGGAATTTGTAATCAACCCAGCTAATTAGTATCTAGATCCATATAACATGTTATGGCTAGTTTCTTTCTAAAAATATCTGCTATGATATGCTTTTGTAAAATTTCTTGCAAACTCTGCCCATTTTTCCTAGTCTACATTATTTTTGTGGAGGATCTTGAGGTAAGTCACTTAGCATGGGTTGAGATAATTTTTGCTATTATTATTTGGATTCTGGAATATGTATACAACAAGATCAATTTTTTTGTTGTGTAGCTAAGATATAATAAGCACCTTAAAGAATATCTCTAAATATACATGTTCAAAAGGAGATATAAATAGATGCCTATTTAGAAGGAAAGAAACCAACATTTACATATCCTTGAAGAAAATTGTAGAGCTAGGGCATGGAAATGAAATCACAGAGCAAGGGCATAACATGACAAAAATATCATAGAGCAAGGGCACGACATGGAAACAAAATAGCAGAGCAAGTTATGGCTTGTTTCTTTCTGAAAATATCTACTATGATATGTTTTTGTAAAATTTCTTGCAAACTTGACCCATTTTTTGTAGTCTGCATTTTGTGTGTGCAGGATCTTGAGGTAAGTCACTTAGCACAGGTTGAGTGAGTTTTAATGTTTTATTATTTGGATTCTAGACTATGTATGCAGTTGGATCATAAATGTAATAAACCCCTTGAAAAAGAGCTCTCTGAATATATAAAGAGATACATGCTTATAAGGAAATATAAAGACATACATGTTTACAAGGAATTTTTTTATTTTTTTACATACATACCTCTTCTTGCCATTGAAGAAAATCATAGAGCAAGGGCACGACATGGAAATGAAATCACAGAGCAAGGCCATGACATGACAATGATATCATAGAGAAAGGGCACAACATGACATTGACATCACAGAGCAAGGGCATGATAACAAAATGCAGAGATCATGAGGGCACAACAACCAAATCCATCAATCACAATGGCCACATCAACATTCATAGCTCTCCACCCTTGTTCGGAGCTCTCCACCTCTTTCACACACATCTCTCCAAAATCAAAACAAATGGAAAATAATTGCTGTATTTTTATTTTGTTTATTTTGTTTTATGCTCACAAGGGCATTGCAATTATGATCCAGACATCAAAATTGCGATGTCTCCGGGGACATTTGCAAAAAGAAACATGAAAATGATCACAAATTACACCAAAGTTGCAAATTGTCATCACAATTTGACCCCAAATGTTGTAGTGTTCCCATTAAACATCTAAAATGTTTAAGAAATAATCAAATCTTTAAAGTACAAAAAAGGTTCCAAACTTGCAAAAGTGACATCATTTTTCTATCTTTTGGTACATGTCATTTTTTATCACATCCAAAATAAGATTATGCCACTCTAAAAATAGAATGTACATGCAACTACGTTCTATATGCATGAAAAATAGAAGAAGCTGAAAAAACCCAACATGTTTTGCCATCGCAATTGGGACGCCCCTGCAAGCATAACCACAAAAACGGAAACATGACATAAATCATTTTCCATTTTCTTTGATTGTGGAGAGATGTGCACAAAAGAGGTGGAGAGCTCCAAACGGGGGTGGAGAGCTGTGAAGATTGTTGTTCCCTTTTGATTGGTGCATTTGGCTAATGTGCCCTTGTAATATGTACTTTTCATTTCCGTGCCCTTGTTCTTTGATTTCATTGTTGTGTCATTCCCTTTCTATGTGATTTCATTGTCATGTCATGCCCTTGTGATTTGCGTCCCCTTCCTTTGTGATTTTCTTCAAGGGGTGAGAAGAGGTACATATGTTAAAAAAAAAAAAATTATTTTCCTTGTAAACATGTATCTATTCATATAGTTAGAGACACCTCTTTTAAGGTGCTTATTACTATCATCTCACAATAGAAAAAGTGATCCAACTACATACATATTCTAGAATCCAAATAATAGAATGATAAAACTCACTCAACCTGTGCTAAGTGACCTACCTCAAGATCCTGTACAAAAATAATGCAGGGGTAGAGTTTGCAAGAAATTTTACAAAAACATATCATAGTATATATTTTTAGAAAGAAACAAGCCATAACCTAGTTAAATTGGTCTAGTTGCTGATTAGCTTGGTTGATAACAAATTCTTGTAGAATTTCTATCAGATTAGGTACAATAAAATGAACAGTCAACTTTACCAAAAATGATCCAACTGCATACATATTCTAGAATCCAATAATAAAACAATAAAACCCAATCAACCCTGTTAAGTGACTTACCTCAAGATCTTGCACAAAAATAATGTAGACCATGAAAAATGGGCAGAGTTCATAGTAAATTTTTCAAAAACATATCATAGCTGATATTTTTAGAAAGAAACAAGCCATAACCTAGTTAAATTGGTCTAGCTGTTGATTAGCTAGGTTGATTACAAATTCCTATAGAACTGTCATCATATTAGGTACAATAAAATGAACAATCAACTTTACCAAAAATGATCAAGCTACACACATACTCCAGACTCCAAATAATAATAAAATAAAGCTCACTCAACCCATGCTAAGTGACTTACCTCAAGATCCAACAAAAAAATAATGTAGACCACAAAAAATGGGCAGAGTTCGCAAGAAATTTTACAAAAACATATCATAGAAGACATTTTTAGAAAGAAAGAAGTCATAACCTAGTTAAATTGGTTCAATAGCTGATTAGCTAGGTTGATTACAAATTCTTGTAGAACTGTCATCAGATTACACACAATAAAATAAATAATCAACTTTACCAAAAATCATCCTATTGCACACATATTCCAGAATCTAAATAATAAAATAATAAAAATCACTTAACCCATGTGAAGTGACTTACTCAAGATCCTACACAAAAATAATGCAAACCATGACAAATGGGTAGAGTTCGCAAATTTTTTTACAAAAACATATCATAGCAGATATTTTTAGAAAGAAACAAGTCATAACCTAGTTAAATTAGTCTAGTTTCTAATTAGCTGGGTTGATTACAAATTCCCATAGAAGTGTCATCAGATTGGGTACAATAAAATGAACAATGTGTTGTTCCCAGCAAGCAGGATCAAATACAATTTTTGAAGGTGATAAAATTGCATATGCAGATGTATCACTTGTATGCCATGCATGAATTGCATTCTCCAACTTAAAATGAATGGTTGGATATGAAGGCTCTGTTAGTCTCAGAATGGTTTTGACATTTGAGTGTCAACACACTTAACCAATTCTCAAATTAATGCCGAGTATAATATAGGTGCCAAGAAAGTGCTGAGCAATCTTCAGGTGTCGAGTGAAGTTCAAGTGTTGAGCAATATTCAGGTTCTGAGTAAAGTTCAAGTGCCAAGCAATCTTTAGGTGCTGAGTGAAGTTCAAGTGCTGAGAAAAGTATAGGTGCCAAGTCACTATAGAAGCCAAGTGGAACAAAATTGCTATAGGAGCTAAGTGAACTAGTTTTTCTATATGTGCTAAGCATTAGCAAATAGTATGAGCCAAGTAACACATAATCAACATATGATTTTGTGCCTTTACAAACTTAGATGTAAACCATTTTTGGAGCCAACATAGGATGAATCTCAAAGGATCTTAAAGATAAGAATGAATGTTTTGCATTACTTGTGCAATCAACATGTAGCCAATAAGAAAAATGGAAAAGGCATGCAACCAATAAGAAAAGTGCATGAGTTGAGTGGGAAATGAAGAATGAATATGGATCGTAGATTCATACCTAAACCTAAGTCTCTGAAATCTTTAAAAGGAGGATGAAACCCCATTGTATGCATGCAAGAGAGAAGTGTATGGGTGAACTATAGTGAAATTCAGAGAGAAGAGTAAAAGACTTAGTGAAAAATAGAGAAGCATTGCAACATTCAGTTGACCAAGAATGGAGTATCAAAACTTCAAAGAGTGACATATCAAATCAAGAAAGGATCAAGTCAATTAGAGCAAAACAAGGACCTGGAATTAGCAATTGAAGATTGCAAAGCTATCAGGTCAAAGACTTTCTAATACTCTCTAGCAATTATATTAGATAATAGAAATCTTATGGACTTAGGTTGGCCTAGCAGCCATTTGTAAATCATTTAACATGGTGGCCTTCCAAGTGAATGTACTGAAGTCCTTTAATCAAGCCTACTTTTAGTAGGGTAGTGAAATCCTTTAACCAGGTCACTTTTAATAGGGTGTAAAGTCTTTAATAGGATAGGCCTTTCATAGGGAAGACCATTGGAAGTGGTCAAACATTGTAACCTTGAATAGTTACACATTGCTGCAATTATGTTTTGTGGGTGTCATCCCCACCCACTTTTACCTTCTCATTTTGGAGGGTTTCTGGGTTACCAAATATTGTGTTATCTATTTTCATGCATGTATTATTAGATGGATTAGATCCATGTGAATTTTTTTTTCTAAAAAGGTTTTAGAGGTTAAATTTAGATACTTCTGATTCACCCCCCCCCCCTCCCCCCCCCCCCTCAAAAGTGTACCTTCCCACTTGCAAATTCCAACAATTGGCATTAGAGCAAGGTTCTCTCAAGAAGGAGCCTTACAACTTGGAGAAAAGATCTGGAAATGGAAGTCTACAAACTTGGGAAGATCATAGAGAATCAAGCAATTAACATACAACTTGCTTTGCATACTTTAGAAGAAGCTAGAGAGGAACTAAGAAAATCCTTAAAGAGAAGAAGAGAGATTGTCATGGCTGAGAATGACACACAGTATAAGGAGATCACCACCTCAAATCTATTTTCAAATGGAGATTCCAAAGAGTTTGATGCAACAATAGTAGACATGATGGAGAAGAATAGAGCTCAAGCAGAAGAAATTAGAATACTCAAGCTTGAACAAGAATCACAAGCCATAATGCTTTGTGAAGTGATTGAATAGAAGAAAAGAGCCATTGAAGAAAAAGCCATGATAGAAGATGAAAAGAGAAACCTTACCAAGAGACTAGAGGAGAAGAAAATTGAGTTTGAAAGAATTTCTAACATGTAGCTAGACACCCTAAGCCAGATGATGAATTCATATCATGAGCTGAATGTCAAGGATATTGAGATCTCCACACCAAAGATGCAAAATGATCAACTGCACAATGATCTAAAAAGAGAAAAGGAGATTGAAAAAAGCTTCAACAAACCTAATGAAGCAATCAAGTACTTTGAGCAGCTACTAAAATCACCAAGGGCAAGCAATGAAACTTCAAGACTTGGTTACATCAACACTAAACAAGGAGAGTCATCCAAGATTGTTGAAGAAAGAAGTAACGAAGGTAAAAATACTAAACCTAATTGTCATTACTGTGGTAAAAAGGGACATACTTCTAATGTATGTAGAAGAAAGAATGCCCATTAGCATGACAAGCCTAAAAATGCAAGTTATTGTCACTAGTGAAAAAAACAAGGACATCAAGCACATAACTATAGGACTGGGACTATCAGAACACCCACATTTGGAGGTCACTATTACAATTTCAAGAAGTATGGACATAGAGCTTTTGAGTGTAGATCAAAGCCTATGTGGATGCCAAATCAGTTAGCAGGAGAAAATCATGGACATCACTACAATTGGGATTACAACACTAGGTATAGCTGTCATTACTATCAAGAGTATGGACACATTCCTAAAAACTGCATAAGGACACATTTTAAAGGGAACTACAATAGATGGTCAAGCCAAACCACATGTTTTAGTTTCTTGAAGAGTGGTCATATCACCAAGAATTGCCCAACAAGGTCAAAGGCACTCAAGTCAATAGTCAACAAAGGAAAAGAGAAGGTAGATGTTGAACACATCAAAGGAGAAATCAATAAGACATGGAAGAAGAAATATGAGTGTAGCTCATCAAATGAAGGGATCACTTCACCTAACATGTCAAGTGATCACATTTCATCAAACTAAGCAGATAGAAGGTATGAGGGACTAATTTATTAAGCTTCATCATACATCAGTTCCTAAATAAGATAGTACTAAAAAGAAAAGATCAGCATGATTAAAGATGTAAAGTTGAAAATTCAAGTTTTCACCAATATTGCAAAGTTTTCCTTAGATGCCAAGTGAATGTTAGTATATGTTGAGTTTCTAGTAGGAGTTGACTGATTGGTCACAGTCGAGTTGGAAATGGAAGCTAAGTGAAGAGGAAATCTAGTTGGAGTCGAGTGATGGAAAGCCAATGGAAGCCGAATTATGTTGAAATCTTTAAGGAGCCGAATGTACAACTGTATATGCACTAAGCATTTAATGCTATGTTTTGAAGAGTATAAGGTCAATTTTTTGATCATTTCTCATCATTCTAATGCAAAGAGAGAACGAGAAGAGAACATCAGTGATGGATGAACAACAATTGAAACTTTTGAATAGATTTCAACAAAGATCAAGCACCATTTTCATCTATCTAAGGTATTCTTCAAGTTCCAAGTTGTGTAGTTATATTAAAGTTTAATATCTTTTGAAACCCTAGATTTGCAATATGGTTTCCAATTCTAAAAACCCTAAGGAAAAGGAAGGTTTTGAGGTTCAGTTAGTTAGCAATGAGGTTAAACAACCAAATTTTAGGCCAATTCTACAAGTTGCATATAAGAACGACCTTGTGAGCACACTATCCATAATTCTGCCCAAAGTTGTGATGGTGCAAGATGTTAGGAAATGTTACAATTACAAGGTAGGAGCAATAGGAGACATGGAGATTCATCAAGCATATGATAAACTATGTGAAAATGGAGTGTTAAAGGAAGAGTTTCAAATAGTTGAAAGAAAGGGCTTAATCCGTACCATAGTTTTCCTCACAGTTTTCAAAATTGAATGGATAAGAATTGTCCTAAGAAAAATATATGATGGTTATTTATGGTTAGAAGCAGGACCTATCAAGATAAAAAAGAGAATCATGCATAGGGTTACAGGTTTTCCAACCCTAGATCAGTACAAGACCCTGTGAAGTGATTCTAAGGAAGCTATTGAAAAGAACACATGGGCAAAATGGAACAGAAGGGTCATGACTCTTGATACAATCACAGATCCCCTTCTGGACTTTGTATTAAGAGTTATATCTCACAAGTTCAACCAATCAAGTAGATTGAATAGTGTTTCGTGCATTGCTATAGATGTGGCCTACAAAATTGTCAAGAAAGATCATACATATGATCTAGCAAAATTGCTATTACAACAGATCATCGGAGAATCTGGGAGCAATAAGAAGATCAAAAGGTGCTCAGTGTAAGTTTGGATCAATTTTGATCTGTATATTTTTCTATGTTCTGGAAGAATTCCCTCTTTTGCCAAATTAGATTGGAAAACAAATAAGTCAGCTATTACTCAAATCAATGAGTACATTGAGCAAATGGGAGACAACTTTGAATCTCTAATGACCAGTTATTTTGAGGATTTCAAAAAATCCATGAAGTAAAGACTAAGGATACCAGTTTCCCTAGTGGAACAACACATCAATGATTTTTTTTCTTAGTTGATATTGATCATACATATATCTAAGCAATAGTTCCAAGGACTAGATGGCTAAGACCATTAGGATATGAGCTAAACATTGATGAAGCATCGGTAGCAATCGTAACATTGCTTGTAGAAGAAATTGATAAGAGTGCCCAACCTTTTGGAACATATGATGTTGTGAAATCCAAAGTGGAAATGGAGTTGAAGACTACCTCCACATTAAAGAAAAGGGATAAACTAGTAAAACAACTTAAGAAAAGATTTGTTGAAGGTGCTGATGTTGAGGAACATGAAGATGATGATGATGATAATGAAAAGGAACATCAACCTCTTGCATTGATACAAGGCTTAGGAGAGGATGAAGAAAAGGAAGAAGGTGCCGAGGAAGAAGAAGCTGAGAAAGCACCAGCTCAAGCCAAGCCCAAGAAGAGAAAGGCTAAAGCTCAGCTTATAGGCTAGCCTAAGGCAAAGAAGGTTGCAAAGCCAACCCAAGCCAAGCCAACTATACCAGTGATAAGAGCCACCACAAGAGCCTCAACTCAAAGAGCCAAGGAGCAAGACAAAGAGAAGAAGAAGGCTAATAAGCTGAATGATCTTGTGCAAAAGAGAAGATATGTTGCACAACCAAAGTCAAATGATGAGGAAAGGATAGAATCTAAAGGTATCAGCCAATTTAGTGTGGTAAGCCATGCTCCTAAGTCAAATATTGATAAATTTTTTGATAATGTTAGGAAGAATGCAGATTTTTCTGAATTGAAAAATATTGATTTTAATAAATTGAGTAGAGAAGATCAGAATAAAGTTGAAGAATCAGTATATGCCATGATGAAAAAATTCAAGAACGTTCCTCTTGAATTAGAGAATACAGTGCCCAAGGAGTTATATGAAATTGTTGAAAATAAGTGGCATTATTGTTTAAAAATGGAAAAAGAATTAAGAGAATCCACATTGGCACAAGTGATGCCAGAATTGACTAAAGGTCAAATAGCAAAGGCAAGTAAGAAACATGGGAGAAATTTTGCACCAAAATATAGAGCCTTCAACATCTTGCAGAACAAAATTGAAGAAGTTGTCAATAAATCAACAAGATTGTGGAAGTTGATATATAGCTTGACTACTGTCAAGGATGGAGAAGAAGATCCCTTTGAGGGATAAAACACTGAAGAGGATGAAGATGCAAATAAGGCTGAGGCCAGTAAGAAAGAGAAGGAATATAAAACAATAGAGGAGGAAATGGAAAAAGAAGATGAAATGGCAACAACTGAAGAGCAGCAAACATATCGGAGTGTGCAAGACACACAATTGCCACCTCCTAGCCCTCTACATGTCATCTCTACACCTATAGATACCATAACTGTGAAGGATGTTCGCTACTGGAGAGGATCTCAAAAAGATCCTTGACCAATCCACTCAAAAAGCAAATTTATGTACTAATCTAGTATTGGTCAGTGTGGATGAGTTGTAGAAAGTAGTAGCTAACTCATCTAGAGATAAGGTGAATCCACAAGAACCACCTTCTATGATCTCTACAAGTACTAGTGTTCAACTTCTAATGCCTACATCAGCAGTTCCATCAGCCAAAGTTGACACATCCAGAATAGTTGATACCATGCTGCAGAGGTCGACTACAAAAGAAGATAAAGACACATCAACAAGGCAAACAGGATAGATTGCGACATCTATTCCTATAGTAAAAAAAAAAGGTACACCTCAAAAAATTATAATTGATCTAGGGAGATCAGATGAAGATAAGGAAACTCCAAAGGAGAAGGAGCAGGTTGCCATATAGACATTAGTAAATCTAACAACTACTCGCACTCCTACAAAAGTCCTTCAGCAACTGAGCATTTGTGCAATGCCATTGCAAATTTCTATACTAGGCTCAAGCTCTACCAAGGTTGCAAGGGTACTTCACTATAGATACCCTACATTAGATGAAGAAATAGAGATACCCCAAATTTGATTATGCAACCATGAGCCTTGAACAAATAAATATCATGCAACAAGCATTAGAGAGGAAGAAGAATCAAGAAATACTCAGGAAGGAGTACAAAGGCAAGCATTACATGAAATTAAGGACATATTTTTGGATGTCTTTAGCTTGCAGACACTTGATGAAACCAAGCCCATATTGGAACAAATGACAAATATTGTAGAACAGGTGACTAATGAAGACTAGGAAACCAATGTGAAACTGATGGAATGGTCTGAGAAGAAATTTCAAGGAAAAATAAATGAGAAAATATCAAGTGAAATAGCACTTTCACTTGTTGAATTGGCAAAGAAGATTGAAAAAGTAAAGAAAGTACTTGAGAATGTATTCTCATTATACAAAAACTTGTGTGATTTCTCATATTTCACATAGGAAACAAGCCAAAGGATATTGAGCTTGGAGTGAAATCTAAAGATTTCTAGCACTCAACTACCAAATGACCCAGCTCAGAGTGAGAAGCATTTTTCCCAAATGCTTCACACACAGAAAGAGTTAATTGTGTTGATAGCAAAAGAGGCCAATATCAAGGCCAAACTGATACAAATTCAGTCTTCCATTAGCCCACATATGGAAGTACTCCATAAGGAACAAGCCTATGCAAAAACTATTCTAAAGAAAGATCCTAATCTTTCTACTTTAGAAGGCCTTGTTCATCTTACAGCCGAGACAACCATCCAACACAAGTCATTGGAAATAGCTTTAGACAATTGGGATGCATCTCTCAAGATGATTATGCAGGTCAATAAAACATTTTTGGCAAAATATGGTCTTAATCCTTAGAACCCTTTGACATAAGTGTCAAAAAGGGGGAGATTTGATAAAGGGGGAGACATAATAACAAGAGTGAAGACATAGTGTGTAATTAGAAAGGAGGAGATATAATGTTTTGGGGAAGTTGTAAATAAGAATGGAAGGTAACACAGATACAGAGTACATGAAGCAGAAATAGGGTACACAAATATAGAAACCAAGGCAAAGAGTATCAGCATGAGATAAATCTAGCACAAGAATTTTGGTTATATGAATAAAAATGGCATATTAGCTTAGAGGGAGTCACAAGATTTTAACGTATACAAAATTTTGAACAAGTTTTGAAGTTTTGAATAGAATATGTAGTATACTCATAGAGATCAGATGCATAATGGTCAGTTAAGTTTTTTTTCCACTCATGTCAAAGGGGGAAATTGTTAGTCTCAAAATGGTTTTGACATTTGAGTGTCAACACACTTAACCAATTCTCAAGTTAATGTCAAGTATAAAATAGGTGCTGAGAAATCTTCAGGTGCTGAGTGAAGTTCAAGTGCCGAGCAATCTTCAGGTGTAGAGTGAAGTTCAAGTGCCAAGCAATCTTTAGGTGCCAAGTGAAGTTCAAGTGCTGAGCAAAGTATAGGTGCTGAGTCACTATAGAATCTGAGTGGAATAGAATTGCTATAGGAGCCGAGTGAGCCAATTTTTCTATATGTGCCGAGCATCAACAAATAGTATGAACTGAGTAACATAGAATCAGCATAAGAGTTTGTGCCTTCAAAAACTCAGATGTAAACCATTTTTGGAGCTGACATAGGATGAATCTCAAAGGATCTTAAAGATAAGAATGAATGTTTTGCATTACCTATGCAATCAACATGCAACCAATAAGAAAAGTGCATCAGTTGAGTGGAAAACGAAGAATGAATATGGAACGTAGATTCATACCTAACCCTAAGTCTTTGAAATCTTTAAAAGGAGGATGAAACCCCATTTTATGCATGTGAGAGAGAAGTGTATGGGTGAACTATAGTGAAATTCAAAGAGAAGGGTAAAATACTTAGTGAAAAATAGAGCAGCGTTACAGCATTCAATTGATCAATAATAGAGTATTAGAACTTTGAAGAGTGACATATCAGATCAAGCAAGGATTAGGTCAGTCAGAACAAAACAAGGATTTGGAATCAACAACTGAAGATTGCAAAGCTATCAGGTCAAAGAATTTCTAATACTCTCTTGCAATTGTATTAGATAATGGAAATCCTATGGACTGAGATTGGCCTAGTAGCCATTTGTAAATCCTTTAACATGGTGGCATTCCAAGTGAATGTATTGAAGTCCTTTAATTAGGCCTACTTTTAGTAGGGTAGTGAAATCTTTTAACCAGGTCACTTTTAATAGGGTGTAAAGTCTTTAACAAGATAGGCCTTTCACAAGGTAGACCATTGGAAGTGGTCAAACATTATAACCTTGAACAATTACACATTGTTGCAGTGATATTTTGTGGGTGTCATCCCCACCCTAGTTCTACCTTCTCATTTTGGAGGGTTTTTGGGTTACCAAATCTTGTGTTATCTATTTTAATGCATGTCTTTTCCTTCATGTTTATTAGATAGATTAGATTTAGACACTTCTAATTCAACCCCCCCCCCCTCAAAAGTGTATCTTCCCACTTGCAAATTCCAAAAAACTCCATACACTAGCCCAATAATGAGAGCCAAGGATGTAACCATGCATGTATTGAAGATTCCCTGTGATGATCCAAAGTATCTAGTTCCAATTTTAATTAGGGGTGGTTTCATATTGAAATGTGGTTTGAAGGTAATGCTTTATAAGTATCAGCACTTTGTTTGTTAAACTCTCTTTTTTTAGTTCTTATAGATGGCTATATCTTGAGAGTTGTTGGATATCATTATGTATTTGGATATGGCCTATTCAGACCCTTCCTTTTTCAAAACTTTATGGACATAGCTTTTCCAAGTAAGTCTTCTGAGTGAATGAGATACATATAAAAATAATGTAATCTTTAAAATTAACAGTACGATATTCTTTGTACTATTATTAATTTTGGTGTGGAATAACAAAATACACAGAATGATATTACATTGTAAACATGGTTGTCTTTGATATTATGTTTAATTCATAATTATAGTTAGATACTATATGACTCCCTATTTGAATTTTATTCCCTCTATTTTTGCTAAAATTTTATATACCGAGATCCTACTTTGTGCATACTTTGATTGTTATATGTATATGATGATTAGCTATTTCAGTATTTCATTAAATAGCATTGGACACAAATTATTTATTTAATTTAACTCCTTTTTGAGTTTTTTATTCATATACTTGCAACCACTTTCCTTAGTGTTATCCTAAGATGATATGTGCTTTTCTATGCATCATAAAAACATAGATAAAGAAATTAAAAATCTATTCTACAATATATAACAATAGAGAAATAATACAATTGGGAGAAGTACGGATTTAGGTTAGTTGAAGATGGAGAAATAATCATTCAATTGAAAATAATTTGAACAATCAATTGTTCCCAGCTAGTAGGATCAAATATAATTTTTCAAGGTGATAAAATTGCATATGTAGATGCATCACTTGCATGCCAGGCATGAAATGTATTCCCCAACTTATACCAGTGGTTGGATAGAAAGGCCTTTATATTTTGGCCCAACAATAGAAGCCAAAGATGTTGAAGAATAACTTCAATGAAGAGTTGAAGAAGCAAGTTCTACTTCTATGTAAATGCCATAATCATTAGGCTCATTCCCTTGTAGAAGCCTTTGATACAATGACATTACTTCTAAACCTAGTTGAAAGTAAGGCACTTTCAAATGATGATCAAATAGGGCCCAAAGACACAAATGTCTTGGACATTAATTTGAGCACCCAAGATTGTGATTAAGGACTTCAAAGTCATGAAGATGAACTAGGTGAGATCACCTCCCTAACATGGCTGTCAAAGTGAATGTGAAGGGGGAAAATAATAATAGCCCAACCCATTGGGAGTTAGCAAGGTAGATCTAATATCAACACCATGTTCTTTCTTTTGAGCTAACAGTTCTTTAGGTGCATTTTCTTGTAAAACATTAATTTTGTTGAACAATTGTAGACTCTTAGAAATGCATTCATATTTTTTATTACTATTGATGGGCTTCCCTTGAACAAAATCAAAATGAAGAGGCATAAATACAACAAAATTTTCTTTCAAAACGATATGTGCATATATAAAAATTAAGTACATGTCCAATATTTTTGCAGATATATACATTAATTACACCAAATTTTTATTTCAAAACCATATCTACAAATATAAACATTAAGTACAACATGTCCAATATTTTTGTACATATACACATTAATCACACCAAAGTTTTCATTCAAAATCATATGTGCAGATATAAAAATTATGTAAAACATGTCCAATATTTTTGTAGATAGACACATTAATTACACCAAATTTTTCTTTCAAAACCATATGTACAAATATAAACATTAAGTAGATGATGCTCCTAATGCAAATGATGCTGTCACTGATCACGATGATGATTCTTCTATTGATTATGATGATGATGATGATGAGGATGATGATAAGGATGATGGTGATGATTATAACCTTTTACTACTTATAATTCATATGTGATGCTAATATTTGATGTAATTTTGAGTATATGTATCATGAATTTTTTAGCTAATTTAAGACAATTGATTTACTATTATTGAAACATGAAGCCCTTTCATGAGCATCCCATACAGTCTCATGGATCATCAGGTATAAGTCAATACACCCCATAGAGATTAATGTCTTTTACCATTTAGAAAATATCTCTCTCAATGCCACCTATCTCTCTTATTTTATGGAGTGCAGGTACCAGCTAATAGGTATTAATTAGATTTTTTTGCCTTGAGCGAGGAAAATGTAAGAATGGAAGAAGAAAGTGAGACATTTAGTATGTCTAAATCAAGGAGATCAACTTGAGGTCAAAATATCAAAAAGAAATTCAATAAACCCATGAAATTTTTCCTTGCTTAAGGGGGGTCATATTCTTATGATGATGAGAACAAAGATAACTCTGATGTGCCCTTTAGGTAACATCTACAGAAACAATGGGTCCCCGATGAACTTCCTCCAATAAACACTAATTTTTGTGTTCGAGAGAGGATATATCGCATAGCACCATCCTCATTACATGGTTTGGACCTATTTTCCATGGATGGCATAAAGGCCTCTTAAACAAGGTTGTTTAATTAATGGAGTATGTTGTGCCTTGCTCTGATTGCAGTAGTTGGATTTAGATTGTTAGATATAAAAAAGGATGTGTATGTATGCACTCGTGGAAAATTATATACAACAAAAAGTTAGTGAACAAAGTAAAATGATAGCTATATACATTGACAGAAGGCCAAAAGCATCCAGGAATATTGTAGGTTTTATAAATAGTACATGACCTGTGTCAACTAAGAAGTGACCCAATTTTAGATTTGAGGAACATGAGGAAAACCATGTATTTGTATGTGCGATAAAATCAATATGTGGAGACGAAGAAATTTTTATTGATTACAATTAGAATCACATAGATAAAAACAAAGCCACTATCATGGGCAAGGTGGTACATACTATGCACATTTAAAATCAACTCCAACCAATGAAGATAAACATACCATTCAATTTGTTTTTTTTTTTTTTTTGCTAAATTAGAATAATAACATGTGTTTTAACATGTCTCAATGATTTCTTTTTGAAATGTAGGGCTACACTATGGATTAACAGCCAAAGGATACACATGGCGATGATGCTTCTTCTTCCTAATAAGTAAAACTCATTATTGTTGTACAAATTAGATACAAGAAATATGTTAATGCATATTTTTACTTATGTTTTATTCTTCACTACTATTTTGGATTGAATTTAAATATATAGCTAATAATATTTCTCTCGTAAATGAGTGTTGATTAGGACAAGGGAAAGGAAAAAGTAGTTTGCAAGGACAAGGAGCTGCACAATGAGCTGGCTGAATTTATTATTGATTTTGATTCCATCTCTGCTGCTGCAGTTGCATAGAAAAAGTTGATTAATGATATAGAAAGAAAATTATCACAATTGGCATTAACTCAATCTCGAACTTCTGCATCACAAGATACATGACTGATAGGTTGGTGAACCTAGTTCACACATATACAATAAGTATTAATGTAGTTTTTAATTATAACAAATATTTAATAATGGCTTTTATAGTATGCTCTTTTATTTATGTCATTATATAAAATGAATGCCTTATTTTTTTAGAGGATGCTAAGGATGTTCAGGGGCAATCCCCCAAAGGATGATTTTTCAGCTCCTACCAATGATTCTCTATTCACTACACCACCTCCTACAAGGAACAAAATTGAAGAGGCACTATTGACTATAAATTTGGTAACATGTAGCTCAATGACAGATGTGGCAGCACCACCTATTGGTAAGTTGATTCCTCTTTTTCTCTCTCATATTTTATTTATTTATTTCACTTGAACTATTATTTCTTAGATGAAATTTTGTAATATTGGATTCATTTTATGTAGGAGGTAATGGGGACCTTCCTGGGTGTTCCCATGTTATATGTAGAAGAACATTAAAGAATTGTGATCAATTTTTTGTTAGCAATGAAGATGGTCTTCCCTTGAAAGTACCCCAACTTCTAGATACTTTAAAGATTGATCCTTTCTTTAACTATACAATCTTATACTCATAATCAAATGTACTAACCTCCTATGCAGTCCTTTACAATAATTGCTAAACATATTATTATTTTTAGGGAATAATATATTTTATGAAAAACTTAATTATGAATGTTTGCAGCTGAAGCAAGAAAACTAAAGCACAAACAACACAAGCTTGACTCGGGTGGATATTCAAAAATTGTTGCACGAGTTGTAAGTATAAGTAAATGAAAAATTATATGCAAATATTTATAAATTGTAAACAATTTGGTCTTTGATGAAATTGATTACAAAAAAATTCATGATACCAAGTAAAAATGTACGCCATGGAGTTTTAAAAAAAAATCTCTGAAGAGAACAAGAAATTAGGCTACACAAAAGGATATACAGTCATGGCTAAATGACTTTGAGCAATGTGTGCACAAGGTTCTTCTCTTGGATTTATTGATGAAGTAAATAAGTAAATTGATTTTGATTTCAAATTGAATACTTTAGCAATTATTGTATTTGATATTAAGTTCCAAAAATATAAGTTGTTATATTTGTATAAAGTAAGGAAACAATGATTATATATTTGTTTAAAACTTTAAGGTAAATATATTTATATGTATTAAAATGAATGATTAAGATTTCTTAGTGTTTGTGTTGTATTTATATGTACATAATGTTGATAAATGCACTAATTATTTACATTAGATTATAGCTTGCCAATTCTGATACATCAACCAAGCACCATTGAGGCGGCGGCTCAAATGTGGGTCCTAGTACTCAAGGTATATATTTTCTATTCATTTTTTTAATTTCAGAACTATTAATACAAGTAAAAAATTTAAATTTAATTTGGTGTAGTAATACAAATTTAACTATAATATGTGTTGGATTAAGAAAACATATTGTATTGTAGTTGTAGGGGATGCAAAGGTTGTTCCTGATGAGTGTGTTGAGGTCCAAGCTAGTGGGCAAGATGATGTGGTTGGACAAGGTAAAGAGCACTAAAATGTTCTTTAAAATCTTTAAAGTCTCAATTTTTTATGATTTAACCCTTTTTTTTTATTGCAAAGGACTTTTCTTTGCAAGGAAAACAAGTTCACATTCACGAGTAAGAAGAAATGCCAATGATGACATGGATATGCCTATGCAACAATATAGGGAAGGACAAAAAAAGAAAAAGAGAAAAAGAAATGATTCATGTAACTTATGTGACTTATTTATGTAACTTATATGATAATAATTGATGTTTATGTATAGATGTTTTATTTATGTTCTATTGAATGTTCATGTGATAATTCATGAATGTTAAATTTTATTAATAGAATGAATGAATTTTAGATGTTAACAGGGAATTTAGATGTTGGGGGGTGGGGGAGTGGTGCCAAATGATCTTCCACCTTCATGTGGTTGGCCCTAGTTATTACAGAATAATAAACTATTCTCAAAACCAAGTGAAGCTCAACATTAACCAATGATTGCATAACAACTACCTATGTGAATCCCTTGGTTTTAGGCAGACGGATGTCATAGTCAAATGCATTTATTTGTGAAATTTAGTTGCAGTGTATGAAGTATTCAAAAGAATGGCTTACTATGGGATTGCCTCAAATTATTCATCTCTAAGGTATTCTATTATTTTTATTTATCTACAATCACATTTAATTGCATTGATAACTTTTTTTGTAAATTGGGAGACATGAAGAAGAATTTGAATAGTTAAAACAAATGATATTAGATCATTCACAAGTATACATTCATTCATGAACTATTATTGTTATTTATTTTGAGTGTGGTTATATGTTGAATAATATTATTAGGATGAAGTAGAGGATCCTAAAGTCTTGTCATAGATTTGTCTTCAAAACATGGCTAAGTTAGCAAAGGAGGGTCCCACAATACACTGTGTACTTGAACATATGTTTCATTTTTTTTGATAGTGTGGAACACTAGTCCCTTCAAAATGGACTCGAACTATGTGTTCTATATGACATGCAATGCTTAATGGATAAAGTAAGTAACATTTATAATTTCACAATTTATAATCCTTGTTGCAAATTACAATATGCAAAAGTCAAACTTCATTGGCTACATCTCTAGCTAGGTTTATATATGATATCTACTGATTTGAATTTTGAATTTTACTTTCAAAATACTTTGGTTAAATTATAATTTATACACGAATATTTTAGTTACTATTTCCAAATGCCAAGTTCACCTTTTCATTTTTATATTTTTTGATATTTCATGCTTTTCTACTAGTTAATTTGTAGAACATTCTAGTCATTTTCTATTGTCCATGCTCATTAAACATCTTGATCATAAGAATGTTATAATACTAATGAATTTTTTTAGAAACTTTGGCCAATGTTGAAACTTTGGATTCTCAAATATTTGTAGGGATTGTGGTTAAGTCCTTGTTGAATTGGTGCTTAGCCAAGAATAATATTAGAATGCTACAGGACTATCATGCTTCATATAATATCATAAGCATTTACTTGGTAGCACTGGTGTTAATGACCTATTATTATTTAGTGAGTTGGAAGAAAACATTGTCATAATTCTTTGGAACTTGACAATTAACATGCTTCCATGCAAGAATGGCATCTTATCTTGCGATGATTACTCAACGGTGTGACTATGACTTTGCAAATAATGTTAAGCTTGATTCTTCCTTCATTATAGAATAGAATCATTGATTACCTTCTTTGTCAAGCTAGAAATGAATATTTTAATATTCCTTATATTAATTAATTCACACATGCTTCATAGGAGGGTCTATTCATATATTTCCATGCCTCATGGTTATCCGTCCTACACCTAGGTTACTTTGTGATCTTGCCTACTATTATCTAATTTTGGAGTATAGGCATTGTCTCAAGAAAGAGTAGAAAACTCTTGAGATAGTCAAGCTTGTATCATCAAACATCAACAGAAATTATTTGAAACTCCACAAAACTTGCCATTATCGAAGAGGTATCTCTCTAAATAAATATGATCTTTCTCTTAACTAGGCTCTAATACCATGTTAAAGATCCCATTTAAGATCAGAGTTTTGATTATTCATTAAGTGTAAAATCACCAAACACCAAAATAAGAGAATATTAATAGATTCTAATATCTCTCTTAGCTTTGAGAAATTGGTATAAGTATGTTATGAAGGAGACATGTTATGAAATGACATGTCTCCATGATGTGGATCCATGTCCATTCATGGAATGGCTTCACTATTAACTAATCAAATCATAGCAATGGCCCATATCAGATTAGTTAACTTTAACGAATATTATTATAAGCTCTAGTCATTGACATGCATAGATGACTAATGGATAATATACCTGATCCCTTTCATCTATCAACTTTATTGTATTTGATCCTTTCTTGACCAATTCTATGCATGAATATCATATCATTACTCGATTTGTAACAAATAAAGGATAACAATCAGTAATATTTTGATCCCCTCCTAAATTGCATTTATGGGACTTGTTTGAAAAATAGATGTGGTTGAAGCTCTATTAGAATAGAAAATAATCTTAAACATGAAGTACACAAATAATTATATAACACAACACAACTCTGTTACAACAGAAAAAAATCTCTTTTATTCCATGCCCAGCCAACATAATTTTCTAGAATTTTCTAGGCACATATTGGAGAAGACTAAACAAAGAGTGGTACTTTGTATGTTCCTTTGTCATACAACATATATGTATAAGATTGAAGAAGAGATTCCCAACATTGTACTTGTGCCCTTTCCATATGATAATTTAGACATTTTCAGTCCTTGGGATACCACTTTCTCCATTGGCTAAGTACTGAAATAAGATTATTGCATTCTAATATTTTGTCATTGTGTTGGCCTTTGATATTTCTAGAAATAATGATTCTTTGGTGAGATCCAATAGTCTACTCATTAGTGGTCTTCCTAAGGAATCACTTAGGACTTGTGGTTTAACTAACCAAACACATTTTTTCTTAACAAGGTCTTAATGAGCATCCAATAGTCTACTCATTAGTGGCCTTCCTAAAGAATCACTTAGGACTTGTCCTCCGCCTTCCTAAGATATCTAACAAGACAATCCAAAAATTCTTGGTAGACTTACAAACTCTCCAACCAAACAAACCTTGAATCCTATTCCTTCCCAAGGACTACCTTTCCACAAGTGCTTTACTAACTAGGATATAGTCAAATTAGAGTTTCTCATAGATAATGAATGTGCTTATATGCTACTTAGACCGAACATGTAACCATAGATACTTTGGTTCTTATCCATGAAAAAAACCAGAATCCCATTTTCTGTAGTAAGGGCTAAAAGAGACATGATAGAATTAGCCCTCCTAATGAGGTATTTGAGTTTTTTCTCCTATAAATCCTAAATAGTACTAAAGAATGGGAATTTGGGTTTTCTCCTAACTCGCTCTATATGTTACTATTGAAAATATCAGCTAGACATCTTTGTTACTAAGGACAAAATCCTATACCCTTGATGGTATGATTTTTATGTATTTTCATTATTGGTAAAAACCTTTATATTATGTTGTATGACATAGGGATAAGTGTTATCAAAGAAGTGTTACTGATATACTTATAATTTGGTCCAACTTCCATTAACTTATGATATAAAAAGATCACCAAATTCTTCATCTTGTATTTACATTCTCACAAGCACTTATTTTTAGTTTTCTATTGATTGTTCATTGTTATATTTTCCAAATTTTTTCCAATGTTTTCATATCATCCTTTCTTGGTTTCTACCTAATCGTCTATTTGTTCTCATCTCGAATGTATCCTTTTGGCATAGGGTGAAATCATTTGTTAGAAAAATGGTTTGTATTTTGTGGAGTAATATGTTTACAAGAAAAACTCCTTGTGTTGTTTCCATTGTAAAAAAAAATTGCATCTTTGATCTCATGCAAACCTTGATCCACTATTTCCTTTTCTCCCTCAAGTTTTCAGGATGGGGAGGATGGTAAGCAACAATAATTAAAATAAAGAAATTGATAGAAGTATAGAAAAATTTCAATTATTCACATCATAATATTGTTAAGTCATTCATCATTAAACATAAGGAAAGCTTAATTTATAATATTAGACTTGAATTGAGATTTCACATGAGAATTGGCAATAAAATCAACAAAAAATGGTTCAACTATCAATATGCATAACTCTCATATAACAATTACAATAACAAAATGCCCATGGAGACAACATTGAGGCCCAAATTTTGGGTAATGACATTAGCTATGCTGCTACTGAAGGAAAATATGGTACTGGTGAGCTAAAATAATTTTCCCAGCAGATTGAGGATAGTATCTTTTGCTAAACTATAAAATGTTACTAGTGAGCTAATAATCAAAATGGTTATTAGTAACTCGTGCAGATTGCAATTGTTTTCAATAAAATTAAATTGATGGAACAAAAAATGACCTTACATGGCATGGAAATAAATTAAAGTCTCAATTGATTTTGATTTGGTGGAAGCATCTTGTTAGTCCTTTGCAACAGACTTGTTGTCTTTTGCTTGTTAAGTCATTTGCTAGATGGGTGGCCCCTATTTTCATTCAAAAACCCATTTTGTTGCATGTTTGCCCCTTTATGTTTGGTTTGGCCCAATTATTATCATGTATTTAATGGCAAGAAAATAATAGCCTTCGTAAATGAATTATGGTCAAAGGGGGCAAATGCAAGGTTCATTGTGGTGATTGTGAACCTTAGCATGTGCTCAAATCATCACCTTTTATGCTTCTCCCACTCTAGTTTAAGCTAGTTTTTTTTATGTCTATTCTATCTCACTTAAACTCCTTTGAATTGGGATCTCATACTATTTATGTATTTTATAAGCCTTTTCTTGGGTTTTTGTTCTTTTGGAAATTTGGTATGTTTAGCATATTTGAGCTCATACAAACTCTTGGGAAGAAATTTATTGTAGCTTATGTGCTTTTAAGTTATAATACATTTAATACAACTTTTGCAACATTTTTACAAACACATATGAACTCAACTCCCTTCAGTATAGCTTAATTTTCAATTGTGATAATTTCAAATAGCTCGAAAGCTTCTTTCTCAACATTGCTAATAGTTGCAACATTTCTTTCATCCACTTTAGTGTCAAGTTGGTCCTACTTTTCCCATCTTCTTTTGAACTACAGAGGGGATTCTTT
Organism: Cupressus sempervirens; assembly: GCA_028749045.1. Lineage (NCBI taxonomy): Eukaryota > Viridiplantae > Streptophyta > Pinopsida > Cupressales > Cupressaceae > Cupressus > Cupressus sempervirens. The sequence goes on along the minus strand of CM053791.1, from coordinate 87,703,004 downwards.
AGTTGACTGAAGAGGACATGAAGAAAAACTTGGTCCCTAAGGATCAACTTGCACCAACAATTTATTTTACATCTTGGATCACTTTTAGTCCTGTGTGGAAATTAAGTTTTTACTTTTTATAAAGTATCATGTTATCCTAGAGTAGATTAATTGTTAGATATGGTGTAACATATAAATTTTCTTGTTTTACATTTTAAATGAGTTGGTTTTACAATTGGATTAGATATATGTTAAAAGAAAATCAGTCGTAGAGCAAACCAAACCAACCAGAAAGCACCAAAAAAATGGAAATCAGTAAATCAATAAGTTTTCTTTTGAATTGAGAAAAATTCCTTCATCTAAGCACTAAAATCAAGATCAACAAGTAGTGAAAAATTGTAATATATAAGAATTCATTTTTTTGCTTGAAAGCAATAGGAAAAGTTAGTTTATTCAATCATTACTTTGACGCACTTATTTTTCTTCTAGTTTTGATTTATTTACATGTAATTACAAAAAGTGCAAGATTTGTCATTTTGTTTATTTTAGAATTAGATTTCTTTTTTTGGATGTAAAGAATTTCCTTACATGCAAGCATGAATATAAGAACATAGAAAATAAGGGTTTCCTTTTATGTAAAGTCACTCTAACCCAAAATTGTACTTTAGTCATTCATCTATGACATCCTAAGAACTTTTTTGATCAACATGCAATATTCCAATGGAAAACATGATCGTTAAAGTCCCTTACGTCTTTGACCATTCTAATGACTCGAGTGATATTCGTAGCTTGCAAGTTCAAGCATTCTATGCATAGTCACAATTATGGACCAAATATTTTGATCCAAACCATTTTTAAAATTTTTTTTGACAAAAATTAGTTGATTCTCTTGATGAATCATGATGAAAAGGGTCTTTGGAAATGATGAGTTTGGTTCCTATATGGAGTAAGAGTTGGTCCTTGGAGAATAGACCAACAATAGGTGATCTAAAGGAAAAGGCCAATGTTCTTTTTTTTTTCCAACCTTCATGCACGTTGAAGATAAAATGAAACACATCTATGTAAGGATTTTTTAAATGTTGATGAAATGATCCAAGTGAAAATTGTAGATTTGTGTTGAAGCCTTTACACTTGGCTGTACGTTTTAAAAATACCATCAGCTAAAAATTGACACTGATTCTCATAAGTAGTACTATGCCATCAAAATTAAAACAATTTTAAAAAATAAAATTTTAAATCATAAGTCCAATTTTATTGTAAGTCGCAAATTTCAAAAAATTCATAACACTGACCTTCAAATAGTTATCAATTTTAGTCTAAAAGATATACTTAATGTTTGTTGGATCCACAGTGAAAAAGAGTTTGAAACCTATGGGGCTCACCTTGAATGTGGGTATTTGTATTGTAGGTGTGTGGTCTAGTCATGTTGATGGTGGAAGTTTGTTGTAAGTTGAGAAATAGAAAAGATTAAGGGTCAATTTATTGTTGTTTATACCTAGTTAGTTAATCAACAAGATTGTAAAATCCTCATCCACACCATCATCGTTTGAAGGGTCCTCCACTTCCTCTTCTAGAAACAATTTTTTTTAAAAAAAAATTTCAATAGGTCATTGCAATTGTGACAGTCTGATCCAACATAACAACATTAGATGAACACCATTTCTGTCACATGGTCATTGCCATTGCAATAGATAAATCCAATAGATATCCATTGCACCCTTGGAACTGTTGTCATAAATCATCATAATTATGATGCCACCTGTGACGAACTCTTGGCATTTCCTTTCGTAAAATTATGATGACTTTTGGCATCCCAATTGTGATGGATGAGCTTGTCATCATAATTTGTGATGCCAAAAATTTGACACCCGTTCGACAAGAAGTAATTCTTGGTATTTTCATTTGGCCAATAGGAGGCCATCGCAATTGCAATGGACTACCATTGCAACTTAGGTCCAAATGTAGTAGTGATTACTACTTTGTTACTTGAAGAAATAGATAAGAATTTCCAACCCTTCAGAAACTATGAGTCATCCAAGATCAGAATGCTAATGCAAACTAAAGTGCCCAAGTGTTGAAAGAGGAAGATTAATGAAAAAAATTGATATAAGTATGATAAATGTGTTTCAATCATTGTTTTATCACTAATGTCAAACTTTCTTTTTACTAGTAAGACAATTGCTTATTTGATTGATGAAGAGGATTTGATCAAAAAGATGTAACAAAAGCACCTAGAGGAAAGGTTGAGATATGATATACAAAGGAGTACAAGAATCAACTAAGACTGTGATATCATAGTGCATTGATAATCTGCTTAAGGTTGCAAAGGTTGGCTACACTAAGCAAGTTTAGAAGAACAAGTTAAACTAGGTTTGTCTACCAAGCTTGACTAAATGGATAGTAGATGCCAAGAAAAGTTAGTGTAAGCCGAGTAGAGAATTAGTTTACAGAAAATGCTAACCATAGAAAGAGTCCAGGTTGAAAATGCAGAAAAAGAAGATGCATTTTTTTGGGATTGATGGAGAAAGTTCATGAGGATGGAGTACAAATGGAAGGGAGAGAGCTCTAGGCAATGTTCAATACAGAATGAGCTCGAGTGTGATTGCTAAAAGTGGAATTGCAGTTGGAACAAGAATGAGTAGAGGGAAATGAAGTGAGGATCTAGGTTGAGTGAGTGCAAGCATAGAGGTTATAGGAGTCACTGAGGATGGTGCAAGTAGGTTTGAAAAGTGCATAGAATGAATTGGTGGTGTTGCTGGTGTAGTGAGAGTCTTTTAGGAAGTGGTGTCAAAAATTAACATTGCGTCCTTGTAGTTGCAAGAACGGTTAGTGGTTAGTGAGTCAAAGATTATGTAACTGCAGCAGTGGTTGAATGAGGTGAAAGTAGATGTGGAGCGCTAGAGAATGATGACCGATTAGATGCAAAAAAAGTGGGACATGGTTGAACAAGCAATTACTGTGTTGGGTATAAATAAGTTGGTGGATAATATGTTTGTGGTTATACAATAGACTATGAAAGTACACTAGGAAGCTACCTATTATATGGGGCTTTATTATCTGTCGATCCCCTTGGAGAGGTGACGAGAGTCCCAATTCATGGATAGATAATTTACATAATTGTTGGACATGCAATAGTGTAGTGGGAGGTTCCTGATACCAATGGATGTTGTTTAGTTGCAAGGGGGATCTACGCTAGGGGCCTCATCTTCTAGGACTAGGTCAAGGGAAATGCCCCAAGCCAGAAATCCTAACCCACCACCTCCATAAGGTAGGCTAGAATAAGTGATATTCTAGATGTTTCATTGAATGTAATATTGTTGTTGTTTTCATAAAAGAATAAAAAAGTGTGTCAAATATATGGCAAGAAAGAGGATGATTACTGCTCATTTATAAACAATGTGATTGAAAGTGTTGATATTTATTGTCATTTCTACTTTTGATATTTTGTTGATATGTTTTGGATGTTTTTGATATTTTGCAAATGATTTGGATGTTTGTGGAATTTGTGGGAATATTCAAATATTTTTGGCATTTTTGGAGATATTTGGATGTTTTTGGAATTTTTGCAAATATTTGGAAGATTGTTAATATCCATAAAAGAAGGAATGATGGGATATTTAAAGGAAGATTAACCTTCACTTGTGTGTGGTAACTGAATGCTGGTTAGGTCTCTCAATGAAAGATGAGTACAAACTTGTATGACATTTTGAGAGCAACAGTGCACAATGTGGAAAAAGCAAGAAGTGCTAAACCATGAATTGCAAAGCACAATGGAAGTGTAAAATTCTATATACATTGATAGTCTTTATAGGCAAGCTGAGAGCCAAAGCTAGGATTATTCTCTAGGTGTGTGTTGAGATGGATACTCACAGTGCCTGTGTAAAAGTGTTTAGGCTTATAGAAGGCTCTGATGGCCAAAAAAGACACTAGAGGGGCCTTGAAAAAGGCATTTGGGCTTGAAACGGTGAAACAAGGCCTTGAAAAAGGTGCCTGGGCCTGAAAAGGAGAAATGAGACCTTGAAAAAGGTGTTCAGGCCAAAAAAAAGGTGTTTGGGCCTAGAAAGGCATTTGAAGGCCTAAAAAGGCACTATGGGGCCTTGAAAAAGGTGTTTGGGCCTAAAAAGGTGCTATGAGGCCCTGAAAAGGTGTTGGGAAGCCTGAATAGGTGGGGAAACTGTTGCGATCTCTCAAATGTACGATTACTTATTTTGTGCCACTGTTGAGTGGTGAGGATATCTATGGCAATCCAAATGGTGTCCAGATTACCAGTGTGTCCTTAAGTTTTAAAGATGAGTCATGAAATCATAAGGACCTTTTAGGATAGCATTGATATATTTGTTGAAGGGTATTGGATCAATCATGGTCTCTGCAACATAAATAAGGTTGGAAAACATGTTTGGTATTGTTGTGTGAGAGAGACAAAGGCAAGAATGCTTCAACGATGCATGTTGTGCCAAATTTTTCAAAGCCCAAAGATATGGTTCAAGACATAACAACATTGGTTCTTAATCAAATGATGTACTTGTTTATTGTCTTTGCTAGAGGTAATAAAGCAAAAATATGTCATAATATATTTAAATATTTTTCAATGTAGGGGGCCTCACCATTGATTTCATATAAAATCGATCGACGTACACAAACCTGTCCAAAAGGAGCAACAATTATAAATGGACACCAGCTCGACATGAAATCAATGGACCATTGGATTGATTTTTTTTTTTAAAACGTCAAAATGAAGACAACATTTGTGGCATGTTTGTGATCACTTGTCTAATTTTTTTGGTGGTATTGTTTGTTGATTTTTTATTGTTTTTTATGATTTTAGAGATTCCTGACTATTTTTGAGGATTTTTGACAATTTTTTACTATTTTCAATGAAATTTTATTTATTTTTACTGTTTTTGATGATTTTTTTATTCTTTTTCAATTGTTTTTGATAACTTGCAACTATTTTTGATGATTTTTTATATTTTCAATTAATTTTTTTATGATTTTTGAAAATTTTTGACTATTTTTTATGATTTTTGAATTTTTTTTATTGTTTTCGATGATTTTTGATTTGGTGGTAGTAAAAGGAGCATGTGAGTGAGATTTGTTGGCATACGGGGATCACTGGGGCCAATTCAAAGCACATAAAAGGTTAAGGAGACCCAAAAGTGTGTTGTGAATGCTAAAAGGGAGCTCAAAGGGCTATATTTGAAATAATGGATGGAAAAAGGATTTTTGGGACTTTAAATGGATTTTATGAAGGCTAAAAAGGATGTTGGAAGATATTGGTTGCAATAGATATTTGAAATGTGCACTGATTTTCCTATAATTCATGCTTGTGATATCTTAGAACATAATCAGACTCCATGTTTCCTCTGTGTTTCCTATCTTCCCTTTGTTTCTATTTTGCTATCTGTTACTATTGTGAACTATTTCTAATGCCAAGAAACCACTTAACTATAATCCACAAGTGTTTCTCAAATGGATATGTGTAAATTTTACTCAACTATGCTACGTAGTGTGGAGATATGAAACGAAAAGGCCACAACAAGCAAAATTTGGCTTAAAGAGTGTTGTTTGAGACAAGCCTTGTTGTACTTTCATATTAAAGGACTTGTGTTGTTGAGGGAAGTCCAAAGGTGTTATCTCTCATTCCTCTCATTCCTTTTATACTAGTATTTTATTTATTATTATTTTTTTGATGTTTTCTAGGTTTTTTGCATTAATGAGGTGCTTCCTCAAAGCTTTTATACATATAACCATTTGAGATGGATACTATTAATGGGTTTTGCTAGTTCCTCTTTGTCACAATTTGAAAGTCTATAAGTATCAATCCCAAAGGATTCTATGATAATGTAAGGACCAATCCAATTGGCCTCCCATTTTCCTCTCTTTTTCCTGGTTGCCTGATTCTTAGTGTTTTCCAAGAGGACTAAGTCTCTAATTTGAAAGACATGGGGTTTGACCTTTTTCTTAGTGTTTTCCAAGAGGACTAAGTCTCTAGGAATTCTAGCTATTCTAAATATGCCACTCTATAGTCTTCATTTGATAGGATATCATGGAGGGTGACTCTAAAAGATGAATTTTCAAACTCTAAAGGGAGAATTTCTTTGTTGTCATAGACCAAAGAGAAAGGAGTAGCACCCGTAGGCATTTGAACACTTGTCCTAGGCCCATAAGGAAGGATTTAGCTATAAATGCCAATCTCTACCAATATCATTGATGGTTCTTTTAAGGATTTTTTTTTAAATTTTATTGGTGGCCTTTGCTTGGCCATTGCCTTGGGGATAGTAAATGGATGATGAATGATGGATAATGTGAAAAATTTCACATAGCTCATCAACTATCTAATTTTTTAAATACAAGGTGTTATCTATTAAGATAGCATGAGGTATGTCAAATCGACAAATGATATGGTTTAGGATGAATGAGAAGATTTTTTTACTGGTGGAGTCTATGAGCAGTAATACTTCAACCTATTTGGTAAAATATTCAGTTGTTGTAATAATCCATTTATGTTCACTAGAAGAAGGTGGGTGGATTGCACTAATCAAATAAAATCTCCATTGATAAAAAGACCATGGCATGGCCGATAGTTTGAGTTCTTGTTTTGGTGCATGAATGAGGTTGCCATGGATTTGACACTTTTTACAAGTTTTAACATAGTCGATAAAATCCTTTTCCATGGTGGGCCATAAATAACCCAATCTAAGAATTTTCTTTGCTAATGTGAATCCATTGGAATGTGACCCACAAATGCTTGCATGGATTTCTCATAGAGAAACCCTAGACTCATCCTTTTCAAGACATCTAAATAAAGTTTTGTCGAAACCTTTCCTATACAATTTATCAGCCACCCAAGTGTAATGCGAGGCTTGTCAGATGAAGTTACATTTTTTGGTTTCATGAGAGGTTAGAAGGGATTATGTTATCATAGAGGTAGGTGGTAATGGATTCATACCAAGGGGATTTAGGGGTGTCTAAGTGGAAAATAATGTGGGATTCAAGTTGAGTAAATGCAGCTTTGAATCACCTCCTCTACTAAGAACTCATATTGCTCATGTTGATCTAGTAGCTAAAGCAAGTAGACCAGGGTAGCCATGGCATCCATTGCCCTATTCTTTTCTCTAGGAATTCATTGAAAATTAATGTGAACAAAGCATTCCTTAAGTGTATCAACCATGTTCTTGTAAGGTAACAATTTATCATCTTTGGTTTGATATGTGTCTATAACTTGATTGATGATCAATTGAGAATCCCCATAGACTTCAAGTGTTGTTAACTTCCATTCCAAAGCTAACTTGAGACCCAAAACTAATGCTTCATATTCCACCATATTGTTTGTGCATGGGAAGAGTAGTTTTTAAGACTTAGGTATGGTGATGCCTAGATGTGTGATGAACAATATGTCGGCACTTGAATCATGATATGCGTATGAACTGTCAAAATAAAACTTCCATGTAACTAGCTCTTTCTGGAGGATGTGAGTGTCTAGAAAATTTTCTAGGATAGGGTTTGAACTCTCCATGGGTGCATTTTCCAATTGATTTGCAATGGATTGTTCTTTTATAGCTTTTCTATCAATATAATCAATGTCAAACTCACTTAGGATTATCAGCCATTTGGCCAATCTGCCTACTAATGTTGTTTGGCTGAGAAGATATTTAAGAGGGTCAATTTTGGATATGAACTTGACTTTATGTGCCTGGAGATAGTGATGTAGCTTTTGTGAAGAAAAAACTATTGTCAAACAAGCCTTTTCAATGAAAGTGTAATTTAGCCCATAATTGACCAAGGTGCAACTTATGTAGTAGATAGCTCTTTCCTTGCCTTGATCATTTTCTTGTGCCAAGAGGGCTCTTATTGATTTGTTTTTCAAAGAGATATAGAGAAATAAGGTTTTTTGTTGCATCAAAGGCATCAAAATAAGTGGATTTGTCAGGTAGTTCTTGAGAAGATCAAAGGTCATCTGACATTGGCTATCCCATTTAATTAAAAACTATATCCTCATGAAGGAGATGAGTAAAATGAACACATTTTTCTGCTAGCTGAGATATGAATCGGCAAACTGGCTGAAGTCTCCCCTGGAGGAAGCATAACTAGCTCAGGTTCTTAGGGGTTTTATGTTAGTAATAGCTTGCACCCTTTTGGGATCAACCTCGATTCCTTTGGCAAAGACAATATAACCTAGGAGCTTTCTAGATTGTATGCCAAAGGTATATTTCTTAGGATTTAGCTTGACTTTGAAGGCTTCTAGGTGTGTGAATATCTTATCCAAAATTGGTAGATGGTCTTGACATGTATGATTTTTGGTGAGAAGGTCATCTACATAATCCTCCATAAAGATATGCATCATGTCATGGAAAATGGTAGTCATAGCCCTTTCATATGTAGCCCCTACATTCTTAAGACCGAAAGGCATGATGTTCCAACAAAATGTTCCACATGCACAAGTAAAAATTATCTTCTCTTGTTCTTCGGGTGCTATCCTTATTTGGTTATAACCCAAAAAACCATCCACGAGTTAGGTATGCAATGGTGTCAATGTTTGGGAGGGGGAAGTCATCTTTGGGGCATGCTTTGTTGACATCACAAAAGTCAGTGCAAATCTGTATCCTATCATCATTCTTTGAAATGGGTACAATGTTTGAGATCCATAATACATAAGCTAATGGCCTAATGAAGTTGGTATGAAGCAATTTCTCCAATTTTGTTTTCACCAATAATGCTATATGAGGATGCATTTTCCTGGGTTTCCATTTGACTAGCTTGGCATATGGAGAAATGTTGAGATGATGAAGGATTAAATTTGGATCTTACCTTGGCATGTCAGCATAGGACCATGCAAAATCTAGTTTCCTATCTTTGAAGAAGTGAATAAATTCATTTCTTTCCTCTAGAGTAAGGACTATGCCAAATGAATTATTCTGGGTTCATGTTGTGTCCCAATGTTAAACTTTTATGTTAGTTTAATTAAGACTTATGACCTTTCCTCTAAATACTCGGGAAAGGGTTCAATCATCTCTTCTCTGGATGCCACAGTTTGGTTTTCACCATTAGATGCATCACTTCCTTTTTTCTCTATTTTTTTTTTAGGCCAGCCAAAATGTGGTGCGGGTCATTAGTTCTTTGGTGTGTTCAACCTTTCATCATGTGACTAAGATGATTGATACTTGACCCAACCATAGGTATTTCTCATGGTCCTTATCTAGAAGATGGTTCAACCATATTAATCTACATGAAAATTTCTTGATCAGTGTCAAAATTTGGGATATTGTGGGGTTCAGTTGTATTTGAGTTGATAAGCTTTGGTTGGACTAGAGGTAATGAATAGGGGTATAGATAGTGTTTAGTAGGGTTCAAAGACATGACCTAATTTGGTGACTCATACATCATACCAGTTAAGTCTATGACATGTGCTTCCTCAAAATTATCTAGAGAACTAGAGGTGTAGAATCGTTTGCTAAACTCATCTTCAAATTCTTCTTGGAAGAAGTCTAGAAATAAAGTCTATAACTCAAATCTTTCATTATGTCCATCATTTTCCCGTGTCCCAGTTGACGTCATTTTCCCGCCCTCCCTATAGTTAGGTACTTGATGAACCCTCAATGTTCGATGTGATTTGATCCATAGTTGGCATTATGTCGCTATGGAAAGTTGTGAGAATTTTAACAATAGCAACATAGCGCCTAGGGGACACGTGGCACAGATGACGTAATGGTCCTACCCTTCTCCAAAGTGATAGTACAGCTCATCCTCAGTGGCAATTTTCAAATGGGTCATAGTATGGTGGCAATTTTTCATTGGTCCATTAGGCCAGCTTGATGCATAGTGGTAGAATTTTGTGGCTCACCGTAGATCTAAAGGAAGATCCATGGTAGGTGCTATCTTGCTATGGAGAACTACGAGGATGTTAATGTTAGCTACATAGCACCCTTTCGCCATGTGGATCAGTGGGGCTGAGGGTTATGAACTGCAGGGATGGTACTAGTTCGGGTTGAGTTAGATGCTAGGTATGCTGAGGTGTTTCATGGGCCCAAAATTTAGAGAGGATAGTGCAGCATTACGACGAGTCTTCACAATCGTCAGATCTAAGAAAATTGACGGTTGGCACTATGTTTCCATGGAAAGCTCCTTAGAGGATACGCATAGTGACATAGTGCCTAGGTGACACGTGTCTCAGTGGGTCCAATGCAAGCAGTAACAATTAGCAGGTGGCAGTTAGTATAACGTCGCGATCAAGATTTTTAGAGAAAAGATGGCACATTTAGTTAAAAAGCATGGTCAACTCGGGAAGACCTTGTGAGGTGGCAGAAAGAAAGGAGGTTCATTGGACCATGTGGCTCCTCCTGCTTATGGGTCTCATTTGACTTGTTGACTGTGTTGATTCCCAGTCTAGAAATAGGGGAAATTAAGAGTTTTACATGAATCTGATCTTCATGATTGATTCCAGCTACCAGAAGTGAATGCAAAACATATAGGAACACTCTACCCCCCAACCCAACCTATCTACTTGGTCAGAGCATAGTTATGGCGCCATTTCTATTTTCTCAAGGCATTATTTGACACAAAAAAATCAGATTTCTTCAGATCCCCATGATTGTTCTCTACAAGACTTAATGGTAGGTGCTTGGGGAGTAATTACAATTGGAGGGAAAATCTCAGTTATGCCTGAACTATAAACACAATTTTTTAAAATTTTGAAAAGGTCAATCTTTCTCTATTTTCTCTGCTATTGCTCTGCAATTCCACTGTAAATTCCCCTGTGCCTCTGAACTGTATGATTCTCTACTTTATCTCCTTGAGCCATTGGTATGAAAGTGCAAGAACTCTTTGCCTTTGCCATTATTTTGTGGAAGTTTGTAATCTGCATGACTGTATCTCTTCTAGCCTGTGAATGATATATAAGTGAATCTTCTCTTTCCTTGTGTCATTCATTTTGGTTTTCTAATCTGCATGTGATTATTAGATTAAAGCAAGTCTAAATGTGTATATCCTTAGTTTCATTCTGGTTCAATAGTGTATATATGGGTAGAGATTGGTCTGAACACTCTATTTTGGTGCATCACCTCTTTAGATTAGGTTAGGTAGATTTTCTTTCATGCTCTCCTTCTCCCTTTTCCTCTCCAAGAGTAGTTAGGTGCATCCTGATAGTAAGAGGAAGCCGGCCTTCTCCGAAGACTCAAACTCACAGTTCAAGTCCCATAGCTTGGAGATTGTTTCCATGTTTCACTAGGTTGTCCTCATGCATAGGCTTTGGATAAGGGTGCAAACCTAAGTGACAACAGTTTTTGGCACGCCCGGTGGGACAACATATTTCAGAAAATTTCAAGCCTATTGGTGTCAAAAGGGAAGATTTCAAGATCAATATCGAGTAGATAGTATTGGCTTCGGTGTTTAAGCCTTCAAGAGGCTCATTCTTCAAGTACTTGGCAACTTTGAGCTTCAATACATATCTGGTTCCAGACCAAAGTTGCAGTGATTCATGCCCAAAGCTGAAACAAGGGCATCTTCTAGAGGTAAGTTTCAGTATCAAGAACTTTCATTTTCAAACCCTAGAAGAGAGAAGACTAGAATATCTTTATCACCAGTTAGGAGTGTAGTAGCAATAAATACACCTACAAGATCTATCTCTACTCCTCCTCCTGTTATATCTCAGCCTAGACTGCCATCGATAGACATCAATAGATCACTTTTCTATATGGCGTTGCCTAGAGCTCATACTTTTTCCAACTTTAATGGTGGGAGCCCTCTCTTATTAGCCCAAAGACATGACATACCAATAGCTGCCCTCAAAAGTCTACCAGATTTTATTGGTGAAACTTCTATCTCCCCCTCAGAACACATTCAAAAAGTTGCAAATGTCTGCAGTATCCATGGTATTACTGAGGATGATGTTGCAGTTAGGCTCCTAGCCTCATCCTTCAAAGGAAAAGCACTACAATGGTATAGAGGTTTAGCTCATGGTTCTATAACAGATTGGGATGGATTGGGAGCAGGATTGTGCAAACATTTTGAGGATAAAAGTGACTACTTGTCACTTTTAGAGCAGTTGACTACTATAAAAAGAGCCCCCCATGAATGTATGACTAATTTTAATTATAGATTTCAAAAGACATGGGATAGAATACCTACTCTAGTGATGCCTACCCCTGGTAATGCCTTCTTGCATTACCTTAGAGCTTTTAACAGTGATATTGCCACTACAATCCAAACTATGGGAGGAGAAACCTTGCTTGATGCTTATGACATAGCAATAAGGGCAGAAAATATATTGATACAAGGAGGTAAGCTAGCTCCAAGGCCTCCTATGCCTTTCTGCCCTAATGTTCATAATCATCAACCAGCAATGGCTCCTCTTCCCACAACTTCTACATCACAAGCCCTTGTCCTAGTCCCCTAAGCTTCCACATCTTCAAATGGGATAGATGAAATCAAAGAGATGATGCAATCTCTAATGCAGAACATGGATAAAAGAGAAAAGAGCCTAGAGAAAAGATTGCAAGATTATGGGAAGAAGCTAGAGGATAACTCCTCTATGATGCAAAAAGTAAGCAACAAGGTGTTGACTTTAGAAAGACAAACTCAAGGTAGTAAGCCTCATCAATTGCAATATCAAACTCCAAGCAGTGGTAGGCCTCTGAATCCTAATCATTGGAACAATTCTTTTGATTAGAGTAGGCAGGGTGGCCATGCTTCAACCTCAAATGTAAATCAAAGTAGGGCCATAGTCCCTCAAAACAACATGGCTAAAGATCAGGATTTTTGTCCATCCTACAATTACTCCTATGCCTATTGCATGTGTCAAAAGGCTAAATCTTTTATGGCCTTGACAGTCCAAGAACCTGCAGCAAAAAAATCATACAAGGAGGACCAATTTAAGGATGCCTCATATGTGCAAGGACAAGGTGATTGTTCTTTCATGAATCATCAGATGGAGGAGCATTGTAATGTAAACCAGGATTCCATTGCTCATAACACCAGGAGCAAGAGAAGAGATATGGAATATGCTATCCCTCCTCCTCCCAATCAGGCCTCAACTTCAAATGCAATATCTCATGAGCAAATAGCAAATAATCAATCAATTACCTTTCAGCAACAAAGGCAAAATCATGGCATAAAGGATGCAAGTGAACCTCAGGTTATTCCATCTCAACCTCATACAATTGGAGCTCCCAAAGTTTCTACCAAAGCACTTGCTATGCCATTCAGTGTGGTAGAGAAAATGAAGAAGACAAATGTGAATATCTCCATGTGGGATGCTGTTGCTACTATACCCATGCAAAAGAGGTTGATGTAGCAAGAATTGGAAAGAATTGTACCAAAGGATCAAACACTCAGCATGGAAAGTGCCACAAGCCTAGTACAACCATCAAGGAAAGTAGAAACAAGCAAAAAGGTTAGACCTCATCCATTCTATGTTTGTCTAATTATAGGGGGCAAGCTAGTCCATAATTGCATGATTGATTTAGGGGCTAGTAGTTCAGTGATGCCTAGGTGTGTTGCTGATGCTTTGGGAATGAAATATGAGCCCATTGTTAGGGATGTATTACAGTTGGATGGTAGCACTATCAAGACTATAGGGATCCTTAGGAATGTGGAGATGACCTTACATGCATGCCCTAGTTGTACTGTAACCCCAAATATCTCTATTGCTGAGGTCAAGCCATATTTTGCCATCTGTCTGTCAAGAGACTTTACTGCCCAAATAGGTGGTTACATATCTTTTGACTAGTCATATATGTTTTTTAGAACAAGATATGGAGCCAAAGCTTCAATTAGAGTAGAGCCTCAAGCCCTCCATCATACTGAATCTTACACCCCCAACCCCATCAACCTGAATTTCCCTATCCTAGAGATGGATGAGAATGACATAGTGAATGAGCCCATCACTTCCCTAGCAGAGATACCTGATTTTTTCTTGTATGAATGGGCTAATGCATATCAATTTGATTCTATATTAGAGATCCTTGAGACAGGTCTCACTACATATTGTATATTGGAGAAAGATGCTCTAGTCCCATATCTTGTGGGTACTGAAGAAGATATGAGTGGGATATGGAGTATGTACTTTGATGGATCAGGAATAAAAATGGGTCAGGAGCTGGTGTGATGTTGGTTTCTCCTACACAAGTAAGATACTACTTCTCTTTTAGGATCCAATTTAGTTGCACTAATAATGTAGATGAGTATGAATCCTTGATTCAAGGTCTCCTACTTGCTCAAAAAAGAGGAATTCAAGCCTTAAGGGTGTATGGGGATAGCGAGTTGGTGGTTAATCAAGTGAGAAATCAGAATACCACCAAGAATGGTTTGCTCAAGTCTTATAAACATAGGATATGGGATTTTCTTGAAGGTTTCATTGCATTTAATATTCAAAGCATCCCTAGAAAAGAAAATAGACATGCAGATAGACTTGGAGTAATTGGTGCATCTTATGATGTGCCAGGGAATCTCGAGTAGGAGAAGAAGCAACAAATCAAAGTGGTAGTAAGGCCTGCTATCCCTGACACCAACATACATTGGCAAGTGTTTGAGTCTGATAAGCAAATTATGAGCTTCTTGTAGAATGAGACAAAATTTTCAGAGAGAAATTAGTCAAGACTGTAGGATCAGTATGGTGATCAGATCATTAACCTCACCTCCAACAAGCTGCCTAAAGGTCTCATTACTCTAGAAAGTGTCTTCAATCTTGATGATCAAGCAAGAGGCAGGGCCATGAACCTAGCTGCTAATGAAAGTGACTACACTCCAGTCATGATTGCTGATGGAAAGTCCTTAAACATGGGGAAGGTATGTTCTGAAATTGAACAAGAAAATTTTATTCATCTACATCAAGAATTTAATGATTTATCTGCTTGGACATATGATGACTTAAAGAGCTTTGACCCAAGTTTGTTTCAGCATACCATAGATTTAGTTAATGATGTAAAACCAGTAAGACAAACATAGAGGCTAGTGAATCCTAAAATTGAATTCTTAATGAGAAAGGAGCTATCAAAGTTGATTGAGGCCAACATAATTTTTTCCATCAAACACTCATCATGGGTAGCAAACCTTGTCCTTGTTAGGAAGAAGAATGGAGAAATTAGATTGTGTGTGGACTTTAGGGACATTAATCAAGCTTCCCTTAAAGATCACCATCCTCTCCCTTCTATGGAGTAGATTTTGTCCAAAGTTAGTGGTTCAAAGAGATTATCATTTCTTGATGGATTCTCTGGTTACAATCAAGTACTGGATAAAGATTCTGATAGGTACAAGACTGCATTTACCACTAAATGGGGTACCTATGCTTATTGTAAGATGCCATTTGGCCTAACCAATGCAGGTGCTACATTTCAAAAGGCAATGGAGATGGCTTTCAAGAATATGATTAAAAAGTTTGTATTAGTCTACCTTGATGATATCACTATGTATTCAAAGGATGTAGATGATCATTTTGATAATCTCAGACAAGTATTCTTAAGGTGTAGAGAGTTTGGGGTTTCCCTTAACCCAAGCAAGTGTGTCTTCGCTACTAATCAAGGAAAATTATTAGGACACATTGTATCTAAGGATGGCTTAACCATTGATCTAGAGAGAACAAAAGCAATACTTGCCCTCCCTCTTCCTAAACACAAGAAAGGGTTGCAAAGTTTCCTTGGTAGGATAAATTTTGTGAGAAGGTTTATCCCTAATCTTTCTACCATGGTGAAACCCCTTACAGCTACGCTCAAGAAAGATATGGTCTTTGCATGGACCAAGGAAGGAAAGGAAAGTTTTGAAGAAATCATGGCAGCCATAGCCTCAACCCCTACTCTCATGAATCCAAATTTTGAGAAAGATTTCATTCTTTATACCTTAGGTGGTGAGTCAAGTATCTTTGCTGTCTTGACTCAAACAAATGACAAGAATGAAGAGTAGCCCATAGCCTTCTTTAGTGAAGGGCTCAAGGAGTATGAAGATAGCTACAGTTATGTAGAGAAGCAAGCCCTTGCAGTCATCAGAGCTTTAAAGAAATTTAGACACCTCCTATCTCACAATAAGATCCATTTGTTGGTACCCCATGCCAATGTGAAGAATTTCCTTTTAAGCAAGGATATTCATGAGAAAAGAGATGGCTGGATTACTAAAGTGATGGAATATGATGTTGACATCCAAATCACTAAGTCGGTAAGAGGGAGGGGGCTGTGTAAATAGATGTTATCATCTCAGGAACCTGATGAGGAAGTTGTTATGATACTAATAGAGCAACAAGAGGTAAGAGATGGTGACCCAAGGAGTTTGATGGATGACATGAAGAATTTCTTATTAGGAAATGGATACCCTCAGGGATTAGATAGAACTAAAAGGAGACAATATAGATTGTAGTCGATTCCTTATGTCATAGCTAATGGTATCCTATTCAGAAGATATTTCAATGGAGCCCTACTAAGATGCATTGACAAAGACCAAGCTGAAAGGGTGATCAAAGAGCTTCATGATGGTCCTAATGGTGGTCATTTCTTGGCAAGGACAACTGTAATGAAAATCATGAGGGCTAGTTATTACTGGCCATCTTTGTTTCATGACTGTCATAGGTATGCGAGGAAGTGTGAAAAATTTGTCTTCTTCTCTGGCAAGCAAAGGCTTGTAGCTCTTCCCCTTCATCCTATTCAGGTGGACCAACCTTTTTCTCAATGGGGATTGGATTTCATAGGCCCTATCAATCCTCCCTCTAGTTCAGGTCACAAATGGATTTTAGCTACTACAGATTACTTTACCAGATGGACAGAGGCAGTTGCATTGAAGGATGCCACTAAATCTTCAGTTGTTGAGTTCCTTGATGGAATTGTGACCAGATTTGGTGCCCCTTCAACCATCATTTTAGATAATGCAAAGTCTTTTGTTGGAGCTCGAATTTGTTCATGGGCAGTGGATCATAATATCTATTTGAGCACATCCTCAAATTACTATCCTCAGGGTAATGGTTTGGCTGAGTCCTCCAAGAAGAACCTGATCAGGATCATGAAAAGGATAATAGAAGATAACCAGAGGTGTTGGCATAAAAAGTTGAGGATAGCACTGTGGGTTGATAGGATAATGCCTAAAAGGTCAATAGGGCATTCACCATTTGTGTTAGTTTATGGTAGAGAAGCAAGGCTTCCAATTTCATTGGAGTTCCCATCCCTAGAGCTAGCTCATCAACTAGAGTTGATTGAAGATGATGCCATGACAATAAGAATGGAAAAGTTGATGGAGCTGGAAGAGAAGAGGAGTAAGTCCGTGCAAACCCTAGAGATGCACCAGCAACAAGTAAAGAAGAGTTTTGACAAAAAGGCTAGGGTCAAGATCTTCAGGGAGGGAGATTTGGTTCTAAAATGGGATGCAGATAGGGAAAAACTAAGAAGACACTCAAAGTTTGATGCATTATGGAGTGGCCCCTATCTAATTATCAGTTGCAAATAGGCCAATGCTTTCCAGTTAAGCAAGCCTGATGGTGAGATTCTGCCTATCCTAGTCAATGGGATCTATCTTAAGCCATGTTTATAACAAGGTTTGAGATTCCATGTACATAGTTAGTGTAGTTCTATTCTCTACGTGTCTCCTGTTTTCCAAAAAGTGCATGAGCATAGGCTATCTCTCTGTTAGATAGCCAATTTTTGAAGTTTTGGGGGTTGCAGAAGGGGTTTTGGTCTCTGGTTCTAGTTGCAGAGATAGAGATTTCTAGGTTTTCCTCTCAGAGGTAGGGTTAGGGTTTTGTAGTGCACAGGATCCATATCTTCTCGACTCTATAGCCCAATGGATTCTTTAAGCCACTGGTCTTATGCATAGTAGGCTAGCATCCCCTGTGAGTCACCAGAAATGTTGCATTTTGTGCCTCCCCCCTAAATATTTGAATTTTGAATACCTGACTACCAACGGCTAGTTCCCAGGTTTAATGTTATTTTATGTTTGAGAAATACCAAAAAATTAAGCGATTAAACCTTAGTGTATTTCACTTTTTTTCTTCCACTAGCCTACAACTTTCACGCAGTCAAATCTTCCCCATATCAACAGTCGACGCTATGTCGCTATGAAGAGTTGCACATTGTTTTGCGTTAGCGACAAAGCACCTGTTTGCCACATATTAGGTGGGTCCTAGGTATGCCCCGTCGGATATTAGTGATGTAACTAGGTCCTTATTGGTAGTTGATTAGTCTTTTCATTGGCTAAAGAATGACTGTGTGGAATGTAGGCCCTGCGAGGATTTGTTAGACAGTTTGGCACGTGGTCAATTCTCATTGGTTGGTACGTTGATAAGTCAGATCTATCTTGCTCACTGTCAGATCTTCCCTAGATCCACAATAGGCGCTATCTCACTATGGAGAACTGTGAGAATTTTAACTATAGTGACATAGCACCTTGGTGATGCATGGCAAGTGGGTCCATTTTTCTCTTGTGGGCCACAGGACAAATAGGTGGTGGCTAAGCTAGTAGATTGGTTGGTGCCTGCTTCCTCACATTCTGAGCTTTGTTAGACCTTCTGAAAATGCGAGAAAGTGGGTTGTTGACACGCGTCAAGATGATGTCACGATAGATGGTTGCAAAGATCCAAAAAGTACGAGTTACAAGCACCATTGGAACTTTACAGATCAAGGGTTGGTGCATTCCCACATTATCAAAGTGTAAGGAAGTTAAAAAATGTAGGAAAGTGGGTGGAGGGCACGTGTCCCAGTTGACATCATGAACCCTCACTATCTGATGTGATTTGATCCACAGTTGGCATTATGTCACTATGGAAAGCTGTGAGAATTTTAACAATAGCGACATAGTGCCTGGGCGACGCGTGGCACAGATGATGTAATGGGCCCACCCTTCTCCAAAGTGATAGTATAGCTCGTCCTCGATGGCAATTTTTAGATGGGTCATAGTATAATGGTGATTTTTCATTGGTCCATTCGGCCAGCTCAATGTATAGTGGTACAATTTTGTGGCTCACCATAGATCTAAAGGAAGATCCACGGCAGGTGCTATCTCGCTATGGAGAACTGTGAGGATGTTGATGTTAGTGACATAGCGCCCTTTTGCCATGTGGATCAGTGGGGCCGAGGGTTATGAACTGCAAGGATGGTACCAGTTTGGGCTAAGTCAGATGCTAGGTATGTTGAAGGTGTTTCCTAGGCCCAAAATTTTGAGAGGATAGCGTTGCATTACGACGAGTCTTTATGATCGTCAGATCTAAGGAAATCAATGGTTGGCACTATGTCACCATGGAAAGATACTCGAAGGATATGCATAGTGACATAGTGCCTAGGTGACATGTGTCCCAGTGGGTCTAGTACAGGCAGTAACAGTTAGTAGCTGGCAGTTAGTATAATGTCGTGATCAAGATTTTTAGAGAAAATATGGCATGGTTAGTTAAAAAGCATGGTCAACTCGAGAAGACCTTGCAAGGTGGAAGAAAGAAAGGAGGTTCATTGGCCCATGTGGCTCCTCCTACTTACGAGTCTTGTTTGACTTGCTGACTGTGTTGACTCCTAGTCCAGAAATAGGGGAAATCAAGAGTTTTACATGAATCTGATCTTCATGATCGATTCCAGCTACCAAAAGTGAATGTAGAACATACAGGAACACTCTACCCCCCGACCCAACCTATCTACTTGGTCAGAGCGCAGTTATGGCACCGTTTTTGTCTTCTCAAGGCATTATTTGACACACAAAAAATTAGATTTCTTCAGATCCCCATGATTCTTCTCTGCAGGACTTAATGGCAGGTGGTTGGGGAGCAATTATAGTTGGAGGGAAAATCTCAGTTATGCCTGAACTATAAAGGAAATTTTTGTAAATTTTGAAAAGCTTGATCTTTCTCTATTTCCTCTACTATTGCTCTGTAATTCCAGTGTAAATTCCCCTGTGCCTCTAAACTATATGATTCTGGTTTTCTGATCTACATGTGATTATTAGATTAAAGCAAGTCTGAATGTGTATATACTTAATTTCATTCTAGTTCAATAGTGTATATATGGACAGAGATTGGTCTGGACACTCTATTTTGGTGCATCACCTCTTTAGATTAGGTTAGGTAGAATTTCTTTCATGCTTTCCTTCTCCCTTTTACTCTCCAATAGTAGTTAGGTGCATCTTAATAGTAAGAGGAAGTCGGCCTTCTCCGGAGACTCAACCTTACAGTTCAAGTCCCATAGCTTGGAGGTTGTTTCCATGTTTCACTAGGTTGTCCTCATGCATAGGCTTTGGACAAGGGTGAAAACCTAAGTGACAAAAGTAATCATTTTCTTAGGGTCCACAATATCCTTTATACACCCTAGTGCCTTTACCAGGTTCAAGGTGTAAATGTTTAGACTAGCCCCTCTATCAGCGAAAGCTCTTTTTACTCTATTTTAGTGGATGAAGACTTCAATGTGCAATAGAGAGTTCTATGGATGTGTGAAGGACATGCCATCTCCTACTGAGAAGGACACACAGTAAGGGGCAACTAGGTTACTTACCATATTTTGAAATCTATTGACATCCAAATTGTGTGGCACTAAGGCTTTAGTGAGAATCTCTTTATAATTATGAGATATTTGTAATAATTTGTAAATAGAGATATGGGAAAGAGTTCTCAATAATTGGTTGACCATACTATATTTGGATATGTGGGCACTTGTGGTGGCTTGGTCTAGACTAGTGGTTAGCCTTGATACGACTACTTTGGAGGCTTGACCTTAGGTAATAGCATTTAACAGTTGCTTCTTATCTTTGTCTTTGACAACGATGACATTAACAACATCGTCAAACCCATAGATCATGTTAATCATGTTATCATAGTTATGGGCATAGTTGACTTTGTTATTTTAGGATGAGGCTTGGTTGTTTTTGGATGATTCTCTCTTCTCATGAAAGCATCCTAGAAGGCTATGTGGTCCTCATTGTTATGAAGGTTGTTTACTTCAATAGTCCCATTATCAATTAGTTTAGGATGGCTCCTTTTAGGGCATAACAATTATTGGTAAGATGCCTTCGATTGTGGTGGTAGGCACAAAAATTATTTTCACTCCACCACTTGGGTTTGACCTATTGTTTATAGGGCTTGGCTTCTAGTAGTATGATGAGCTTATCTTCTAAGAGTATTTGCAACACTCTTCATAAGTCTCTCCAATGGGAGTACAGACTCTAGGTTGATCAATAGATTTGTATCCTCTTGGAGGAGGCGCTTGGTTATAAGCCACATGCTGGTTGGAGATATTTTGGTTTAAAGGAGTGGTTTCATTCCTGTGATAGAAAGGAAGAGCACAACCTTTCTTTGGTGTGTCCTGTCGAGCAGTCACATCGATGTTGTTGATAGTTGCATATTGTTGATTGGGAGAAGGGGGGAAATTGTGGTTTAACATGATTGGCTTCTATCAACCCCCTCATTTGTCATGTATTTATTGTTATTCCTCCACCATGATCTTTTTTTATCACTCAATCGGTCAGTCAAATCATGAGACTAGGAGGAATTGTTTGAGAAACATTTACCATCTTTTGATAGCTTGATGATGTAATTATTTATCAAGGTCTCTTCTACTTTGGTTGTGTTTTCTAATGTGGTTTTATAGTCCTTAGGACCTTGAAGTTATAGCCAATATCTCATCATCTTGGAGAGGCTATTAATGAATATATCTATTTTTCTTTACTTGTGATGTCCCAATGATATTTGGAAAAGGAATGCCTCCATCTTCGTAGAAATACCTTGAAGGATTCTCTTGGGAGTTGTATTTGTATTGCACAGGTCAATCATGGTGGTCTCCCTTTTGTTGTTATAGGAACATTGTGTGATAAACAAAACAACTAGTTGATCAAACAATTTGATGTTGGAGGGGAGTTTTGAGAACCACTCCATGGCTTGTTCCCCCAAACTCCCAGGGAATAGCCACATGAGGCAGGTTGTTACATAGAAAAATTCCATACTCAAAGTGTACAATTGTCAAAGATGGTCTTCCAGATCAATTGTTGCAAAATATTTATCATATTTCAATAGTTGCATGTTTTGTCAAAATGGTGTCAAGGTAATGCTTCTATCAAATGGGAGGGGTCATACTTTCTCAAGACTGAATTTAGTCAATTGAACTTTCCCTCATTTCATTCTTTCCATCTCTAGTTGCAGATCTTGAAATTTTTGTATGACAACTTCTAGGGGTGATTCTTCCTAATCCCTCTTAAGGTTGGATATATCAAAGTTTGAAGGTAACTTTGCACCTTGTTGTGTCAATGATAGCAAATAATGTTCTTTATGTCGTTCGAGTATATTTTCCATTATATCCACAAGCTAAAGATTTTGATGAAAATCTTCAATATTTGTTTCAAGATCATTTTCACCCCATATGTTAGATGAACCCATTTCGTTGGAAGTTTGTGATTCCATCATTTGAACAAGGGTGATTCATTGGAAATAGTGGTTGATAGACATCCAATAAGTGTAATAGAATCAATGATATTTGGAGATTGTATAGATTTGATAGTTCATTTTTCTACTCTTGCACTTACTCGTATGGGCGATTGTTTAGGTTCCTTTTTTCACAGCCACACTAGTTTTATGCAGTGGCATGGGATGTAGATGATACTCTCTTAATTATTCTACATTTTAGTGGTGTGAGGATTGTTTCTAGACCAAAATGTGTTGGAATATCAAGCTATGTTTCAAAAAGGTGTTTGGGGATGTTGATGATGATAAAACTTAGTTTCGTGAAGCCAGGTAGGGAATAGATGTGTATTTCCATTTTTTTCTGGCTTGATGTACGAAGTTGAGATAATGATGACTATTGGGTAGGAGACCTAATGTCGAGTTGGAACATTACTTGCTTTAAAGATGGTGTTCAATTTTAGGATTTCTAAGTCTTGCAGAAAGTCAATGAAGGAAAAGGGTATCCAAATCTATTGTTCATTTATGAATATCATGTGTATAGATAGCCTCTGTTTTGAGATTTCTCTTAGATGCACTCTAGAAACCTTCAAATGCACTATTTTAGTACTTATATGTGCTATTTTATGGTGTTCCAAGTATTATTCTGTAGGGTGTAAGTGATGTTATATATGTAGATGCACTATTTAATTCTTCAAACACATTGTTGTTTAACACAATTGCATTGTAATATTAGTCAGATGCGATATTTAATTCTTCAAATGTTGTTCACCCAAATGCATTGTTGTGTTGGTCAGATGTGATATTATAGGGTTCTAATGCATTAAAAACGTGGTCAGATGTGTTCTTCTAGGTATTGGATGCTTTATTTCAGGGTTTACAATAGTTTTTGTATTTGGTCTAGTACTAGTTTGCAGTTGTGTTTTAATTGGCTTGGAAGGATTGTAGTATGAAGTTCATTAACATTTATTTAAGAAAAAGCATTCAAGCACAAACAATAGTAGAAATGACAATAAAATAAACTTTGCACGCACCTAGAAAATGAAAGAAAAATGGCTTCCTGACAAGGATTTCTAAAGCTGGTGACTATAGTGTTTTAGTGTTTAACCAATTGTATTCAAATTTACTTCTCTTGTAACAGAGAGCTTCCCACCAATGCAAAAGAGGTTTAGCGCAATCTCTTGTGACATTGTTAGAGCAAGGAAATTTTTCAAACACGATTGACTTGCATTTGATTAGGAATGCAAGATGGAAAGCTTTCCCTCTTACCGGCCCTACTAAGGCAAATATCTGGAGGTAGTTTTTCTGTGGTTGAATAATCTACCTAGTGAAAAGAAAGAAAAGTAGAAATCGGAAACAAGTTTGGGAGTTTGATAATCCTAAAGAGTGAGAGCATATCCCTACTACTTTGATCTCCTAAACATGACAAACATGATTGTTCAGTTATGAGCCTTTACCTACGAAAGACAAGAGGCTACTATTTAATCTATGTGTTTTTTCATTCCTAGCTTGATTGCTACTAACCCCTATAGAAGGTTTGGCATTCCAATCAACTTAGTAAGTTGAAAGCATAGGCCTGCTTTTGAATAGATCAGCAAAACCAAACTTCCTACATAAGTTAGGTTATGAATTTGGAAATTTTGCAATCTAATGGACATGGGTTTAGGCCTACCTTATTTGATGCTAGCAAAGGCTAGGCACATTTTTTATTATCTTCATCCTCTTCTCATGATTTCAGTGGCCCAAGAGTTCCTACCTAGTCCAAAAGAGGCCTATAAATAGACAACAATAAGATCTACAAGTTAGATATGGCAGTTTATAGCTCTACTTAGATGTGATATAGAAAATTTCATATGCATTACAGTAACTTGAAAATGTACTATAAGATCAGTCAAAAGCGCTAATGAAATATGTAAATGTGCTACAAAATCTAGTAAATATGTTATAAAACAATGCAGATGCGTTATAGAATACTTCAAATGTTTTACAGAACACTTCAAATGCATTAAAAGACAATGTAGATGTGTTAAAATAGTGTTTAGAAGCATCAAAACATTAGAGAAGTTTCAGATCTAGTGTTTGTGAGCTCAAGAATGTCTTTGAAAGGTTGTTTCTCTTGTTATGGGTCTTCCCAAACATTGTAAAATCTATAACAAGTCAAATCTTCACAAAAACCTAGAGAAATACACAGATCTAAGAGAAAAATAGAAGATTAGAACAAAAAATTAACGAACAAAGAGGCCTTAAGATGAAGCCTCGTGGTGGGCGCCAATTTGTACATGGTGGAATCGTGTATTCATGAGAGCTTAGTGCAGAGTGTAATCGAAATACCAATGAACTAATCTAGACCCAAGAAATCACTATTAAACAAAGACTCCACAAACATCTCATGTTTCTCTAACTACAACTGCTAAAATTTCTCTCATGCTAGCATCTTAGTGATAGTTCTAGAATGAGAGTATGCTATGAATGGAGATCTATCAAAGTCTATGCTAGATCTATATAAAAATGCAGATTATGTGAAGCTAAAAGCAATAGAATGCTAGAATATGTGCTGGCATGAGACTAAAAGCAATTTTAAGTGATATTAAATGACTACTAAAATAAAATTAACATGATACTAAATGACATGAATTCTATATAATAAAAATGCTAAAATGGATGCTAGCTCTAAATATTCCTATAGTACAAATGTCTAATACTTGGGTCCCTTTACTCTTGAATTTCCCTCCTATTTATAGGATTTTCAGAGGGGATTGGGGTAAGGATCAATATTTTACTTTGACTAGAGGGTAATGGTGAAACTATAAATATCTTGTAAGGCACCAAGACGAAGTGTCCAACAGACTTAGTTTGTGAGGATAAATGAGGATTTTTCAAATCTTTTAATTGTAAAAAGGAGGATTTTCACTTTTGTGAGGATAAATGACTTTTATTGATTTATTAAATATTCCATTTATTTTCAAATTTTGTCTTTTCATTTTTTCTTTTATATTTCATTTTATGATTTTATTAATTGCTTTTCCTCTTTTTGAAGTGATTTAGGTCCTTTTTGATTTAATAGGTGATTGATTGATTAATCACTTGATGTTACCATTGATTTGAAAGTTTATTGTTTTCCTCCATTATTTGATTTTATCCTTAATTTGCATTTTTTGATTGAAATTTGTGTTGTTTTAGGTCTTTGCCAATTTTAGGGTGTCTACAGTTGGAAGAATGACATGAGATGTATGGTACATGCTTGTTCACATGAAATGCTTTTTGATGGTTTAGGTTTCAAAATATTTATCCCTCTATTATAATGTTGCATTGTTGAATAATACATGGATGGTGAATGCTTTTGGAGGCTAAGTTTGATCCTCATAAGGGTTTTTCTAGGGTGAATCTTATATCGCATTTTTGTGAGTATATTATCTATTATCTTACACGTAGGTTCTAAGTACTTATTTGATAGATTCATCATGTGGGTTATTGATGAAGGGTGCTCCTCTTAATACAAGAAACACATAAAATAAAGATAGAAACAAAAACAAATTGTGATACAAAATATGAGCTTCTTATTATTTCCACAAATGTGGAATCAAATAATTCTAATATATAATATGAAAACCCACATGGATGCCTTCTTTACAATAATCTGCAAGACAGAGCTATGAACTATCACCCAAAAGTGTCCTAGACAACCTATGCGACTTCCTTATATAGGCAATTTTCCAACACCTAGGAAGGTTCTAGACATTTATCCCTAACCCTTGAAGCTGACCAACCCTAAAATTACATATAGATTATGGCCAAAACAATTACAAATGTTTTTTTTTTGGATATTTAGGTAGCCCAACTTCCAAACACCATAACTTGTGAATCATTGAGTCAATTGGCTATTATGACCCAATTCTAAAATCATCTTCTTCTATTCTACATTTCCTAATTCATGCAAATTTCGATTAGCCAAGTTTAAGGCCTCATCTGTGGCCTCTAAAGCCTTCAAAATTGATCTCAAAAATTTTATACCAAATATTTCATACCAAAAAAATGTAATAACTTAATGAATAAATATGATATGGTAGTAACCTCAACCAACAAGCAGATATATCCAAGATGAACTATCACCTCTAAAATTAGAACCTTTCGAGCTCGTATAACTAACTTACTAAGTAGTAAGCTTCCAAAAATGAAAACTCTACATTGAGAAAACCCTTATTCAAGAAACATATAGGAAATATTTCGGGTGATGCAAGATTTCTCTTACACCTAGGATGCTCCTGCATCAATTATGTAGAATTATTGTGTGGTTGCAAGTTTCCTTTCAAGAGGTATATACGATTGGTTAGTCATTGAATTATTTTAGTGGAAGCTTTTAAGTGTGATGTATTAGTAGTGTAGGATTAATTCTTGATTTAGGATGTTGGTGATTGGGGTTCACTTGAGGTTATTCACATATATGTTGTATGTGTAGAATTCAGAATATTGTAACCAAAATACCATTTTGACTTCACCACATATTAGTGGGAGGTTTTGGTTGTGATGTGGATTCACCATTGGATGGAAAATATGATCTTTTTTAGTGTTATAGATGTTAAAGGCTTCCTTAGAACCTATTTTTACAAAATGGTATTTCACATGTTGTGGCTCACTAGTAGGATATGGTATCTTTAGATAATGATTAGAGATGTTGACATCTTAGGGGAATTAAGAATTCATTGGCTAAGGTGTAGCTTTAGTCTTTTATTTGATATCTTATCATGGTTACTATTTTTTCATGAAATTCTCTTGATATAGATTTAAAGTTTTGGCATTGTATAGTTGTCTAGAATTTCCATATGAAGCATGTTATTTAATAGGAGTAGATGATTAGATCATGATTTCATGTTTATGTTTATAATTGTCAAGATTGGAGTTTTGGTTAGTCCTGTTTGGTTCTCTTTGTATTGAGTACATTGGTTATTTTCTTAGTTATTTCATCATGGTGTTATCTTTCATTTGAAGTTTAGCATGGATTGATCATGTATACATGTTAGACAGTAAAGTCCACCAATATAAATGAGAGGGTGGCGGGGTGAATCATTTATAAAACTATTATAAAAATTATCAACCTTATTAATCCTTAACCATATGAGAAATATAATCAAGAATCATAACAAGATACTCATACACAATAATACCATATATGTTAACTAGGGAAACCCTTGATCAGAGGGAAAACTTTGGCGGGGATGGTACCCACAAAATGATGTACTAATATAAATATTCCTTGTTAGAGGATTGACCCTATTAGGAGTTAATGAAAAGCATTCATTATATATTAGTCCTTCCTAGGAGACTTTGAATCCCTGTTAGGAGATTCCAACCCTATTAAAAGTTGTGCCAACCTTGTTAGGAGTTGTAGAAGGCAGATGGACCCATTGTCCAAACAACTTCAATGGTAAGACAACTGAACTCACTGTCCAACTAATCTTTGTATTATTCCTTGTAGAATAATAGAAATGAACTGTACATGTACTTCCTTTGTCTTGTCAACCAGACTGCCTCTTTTGATCTTGTCACCAGATTACCAATTTCACATCCAATAATCCTGTGCATCTCTTACTCGCATTTACCAAACACATCGCATATGTCTTCACAAAAATCACACTTGACCAAAAGAAAAATGACCTTCCTTTACATCATGTCCTCAAAAAAATTCCTTGAGTTGGCCTTGAGGATTTCCCAATTAATTATAATAGGACCACATTAAGATAATTAATTATTTTATAATTACACAACACTATTGGCTCATAGTCTTTATAACTTATCATACGTGTGAGCCTAGACCTTTCGCACTTGTCAAAATCATTGTTAGAATATCTTCTATTACTATATAACCTCACATATCATGATTCTATGTCTATTAGGAGATACAAACTGAACTTCAAAAACTACTTCTTAGAAACTCTATTGACTTACTGCTCTCTATTTTTCAATTATATTATTTGCATGTCTTCAACTCTCTGCTTGCGCTTTTGTCCATGTCACCAGGACACATTATTGAATACTTCCTCAACTATGCTTGACTTGATAAATAATACTCCATCTATATGAAATTTTTCTATGTCTACTACTCTACTAGTCTTCATAGAAACCATACTATGTTGACATCAATGACAAACATAGTCTTGAATGCAACATGTCAATCATGCTAACAATCTCTCCAATGTTTAAGTTACTACCCCAAAGGAATACCATTAGAATTCATGATAACAATAAGTATGTGCGGATACATGGAGGTATAGGTGATGTTGATATTCTTTTTTTATTAGAGATGTGATGACATAGTTGATGGTTTCAGCAACAAGGCCAAGTATAATTTATTGAGTATGGACTTGAGAGGATATTGTTATTAAAGAAAGTCTTGATGACTTGGATTTTTCTAATGATGATTATCATTCCTCACACTTGGTATACTTCATATTTGAATATGTGAGAGGTATTGTCAACTGTTCATTTTTTATGCATTATTGTCTATCCTAAATTTTCATAGGTATAAAGCTTGCACTATTGTCATTTTTAGTTCTATATGATACAATTTAATAAATGTTTCATGTTGGTTTTCTCCTTGTGCATTGAAGTTATTTCTATGATGTGATTCACTATTGATTGAATTTTGAGAGATAATTTTATGGGCTTGTTCCTTAGATCATGAATGGTATTGGTGTGATCTTCTTGGTTATGATATGCTCCCATCCATCTTGAATAGGCAATATAAATGTTGGTTTGGATTAAGAGACTAAACGAGCTTTAGTTTTGTCATGGCCTATTATTTGGGGTTGAATGGAAGATATCATACTTGAAATCACTTGCATTTAGAGGTGTATGTAGAAAGACATGCTATATATTTTGATTTGTAGTGTTTCTCTTCAGTCCTTATCATTTTCCCATGTGTTTGATCTCACTTCATATAGGATTTGAGTATGGGTGGAGTTGTTTGTAATCACTAATTTGTGTTCATGTGTTTTCATGTGGGAGATGGCATGAAGATTCCTATATCACTTTCCTTTTTCACTAGTATGGAGCATAAGACACAGTAGAGACTTGTTGTAATAGGTGTACTTACAAATTATTTTCTCATTTGTTACATATATCTACGGCACTTTATATGTGATGTCATTAGTCAATTCATTGAAAAATTGGAATTATCTATATGGTGGGGGCTTATAGGTGTATATGTGATGGGAATTGCACTTAAAACTTGTGCCTACATATTATAAGTTATGCATGTTGATTATGCAGGTTGCATTTGATATGTATTATATAATTTGGAGGTATGAATAGTTGGATGTGTTATTATTTATTATAGTTCTATTTTAAGCCATGGATATTGGTTCTTGATAGATGTCGATG
This sequence comes from Cupressus sempervirens, assembly GCA_028749045.1. Lineage (NCBI taxonomy): Eukaryota > Viridiplantae > Streptophyta > Pinopsida > Cupressales > Cupressaceae > Cupressus > Cupressus sempervirens. Next base: position 87,673,318 of record CM053791.1, on the reverse strand, counting down.
CACATTTATACTTTTGAATTGACTTTTTTTGTTTGTGATAGTAGTTAAGCCATGACTTTTAATTCATTGTGACAAATTGTTTGGCTTTCTCTTTGTATGACCTTATCATGTATGTCCAATGATATTCGCATGGTGGAGGGTGAAAACCTTCATGTATGAGGTGGTGGTCACATTTTTTTTTCTTGTTGCAAGTATCTCAGTGTAGCACATGGAGCACTTTGATTCATAATGGTCTATATGGCTAGAGGGATTGCTTCCTTAGTAATATTTATGATTACCTATTTACCCTTATGTAATGTATAGGACAAGTCAAAGAATCTTGGGAAAATGGATGTTGAAAACCTTGAATAATTATCATTATAATTATAATATATTATTTATTATGTATGCAAGAGAACCTAGATGGAGATGTAGAGGCTCCTTTAGAATATTTGTTGAGATACTTGATGTTGTATTATCATTGTAATATAATATTGTAGTTATTTAATATTGGAGAAATATATTTGAAAAGAGAAAACTTAGAAGTATATGATTTTATAAATTTATTGTAGATTATTTCAATTATTTAAGTCATGTCCTTAATATTGAATAATCTATGTTTTGAGGTATTTAAGGACTTATATACTACATTATCATACTTTATAATTTGAAATATTGTTGTATAGAAGTATATGGAGTTAAATGTGATGATAATATGATTGAATATTGTGGATATGGTTACTTGTCTACTAAATGGTTTTGTAATACCTAGGCAAGATAGAATATTGCAATTCTTATCGCTTTGGAATGGTTAACTTCCTACAACCATCAACAATGCATGGTTGAATTAGTTTGTGGGCCTAAATGAATTTGTTGAAAGCTTAATGCATTTGCAGTCTCCATTCTTAACTTTCCACAATTCCTAACTCCAAACATGAACTTTGTGTTTCCAAGTCCAGATCCCACCTTTTATGAGAATCTTTCCAAAACATTAACTCTTCCCCTTTTCCAACCCCAAACACAAACTTTTACATCTTGTTCATCTACAATCTTAGCTTTTGCGCAAAAATGGTCAAAACCTTAACTTTTTGCATTTCTTAACCCATACTCTTCCATCTTGTTTACCAAAGCTCAAACTTTTATGTCTTTTAGATGAAAATCTTAAAATTCTACATAAGTCTTACTCCAAACCTTAACTTCTTAATTGTTCCAACTTCAAAAGTTTTTTTTTGAGAAAGTTATAAGTACCTCGTGACAACTTTGAAGAAAATGTAATAGTAGAAATAAATTGAAGAGTCAATGAGAGACACAAAGCATCGTAGTTCCTGCCATATGTGTCATGATTATAGTATTGTAGAGTGTGGCAATAAAGGGTTGAGATGCAGGAATAAACTTTTTAATTTGAAGGAATGCAAAATGTATTAGAACAACATTCTTTATATCCTTTGATCTTTTAGAGGTTGAACTATCTTTAAACCATATTAAAATTAATTGTAATTGTACATAGAACTTAATAACTAAAGACAGTGGAGAAACATAGACAATTACATTTTGCACTAATATTAGTGGTTGAATGCGAGTAGATAAGGTATAGCTCTTGCCAAGTGCAAAATTATTTCTTTGTGTCATTAGAATTTTAACATCAACGCCTTTACAAAAAAAGTTACAACAAGCTCTAAAATTGGTTAAGAGGACTAGATAATAAATGATATTGTATGGCATGCTCAACATAATGTACAAGGTTTACTTTTCATATTGTAATGAATTTGGTGTTAGGAATGCTTTTGTAGAATAATTAAACAACAAAAATATTGATTTTTTTATTATAAAACAAGAAAAATGGGTCATTCTTTCGGTCTACTTTGAAATTTATCACAATCAATTGTGGTTTCTTAAAATATGCTACTATACTCTATACATGTATGAAGAGAAGAAATTTAGAGCACTATAAATGTTTAATAATACGATATAATTTTAAAAATGGGTAAATCTAAACTCTATCCTAGAAAACTCAAAAGTGTATAAGAATTTTAGAACAAAATGAAATTCTTCAACTTCAAGGGTTTTGAGACTAGAAAACATCTTCATAAGCCCTCAAGAAATGTTGTTCAATTTCACTAAAAAAGTCATGCATACATTACAAGGCAACACATTTTTTGCATTATTGATTTTCCCATGAGAAGTCTTCAGATAATAATTAAAATTTCTACAATATTAGTTTGAATGCAATTATAAAGTTGTGATAAATGTCTTGTAATGTGTTGTGAACAAATTGATCATTGAGATCTTGTGCAAGGTTAAACAAATACCAACCAAAACCCTAACAAAAGCATAAGCATGTTATAAAGAAATTCTACATATAGAAAGGATATCCACAATTTAAATTGCTTAATCTTTGTGTCTTGGAGTCTAGAGTACAATATATCTTATTTTATTTTTAACATGTTTGCAATGTAGGAAATTAGAGACCAATTGTTTATCCTAAAAGAAAGAATTATATGATTAAAAAACTAAAAAAATTAAAAATTACGAAACAAAAAATGATTTTTTTATAAATATTTACCATCAAATAATTCTTTATTTAAAAAAAAAACTACAATTAATTGTCATCTTTATACACTATTTTTATTTATTAAAAAAATATTTAATCAACAACTTTGTTTCATTTGAAACTCATCTGTTTTAAGATTGTCTCGCAGATTTGTTGCATTATGAATTTCGAGATGGACAAGCTAAAAAGATTCCTCCATGATGGGCTCGCTACGATATTCATTTATTAGATGAAGCATGGGATGGAATTGGCCAACATTCTTGATAACTAGACTGGTTTTGGAAAAGCTCTTAAGGAGCTGCTCAAGGAAATACATGAGAACAAAGACCTCTTTTCTGATGAACATGACTTCTTTGCTCACACTCTCGAGCGGAAGAAAGTCGTGTGGATGGAAGGAGAGCTGGGATGGACAACTTGGTTCGATGATCATGATGATGTTTTGGAATAGCTTTTCTATCTCCTCTTTTTGTAATCTCGCTAGAACTGCTACTTAATGTGTTAGTTGGCTATTTCTAACTAATTGTTGGACTTTGATCTGGGTGGTTGAGGCTTGCCTCCTCCCCTCTTTTGATACTGTACCTCTTTTTTGTTCTCTCGATTATTTTATTTAAAAAAATAACTTGACACCCAAAAATGATATAAGATATTTTAAATTTTAAATACATAAACAATAAACATAATTGTGCATACAATAACTACCATTTCAAAATTGTTTGTAATATTATTTGGTTTTTAGTTTTTAAAATTCTTTATTACATTATTTAGTTTTTATTACTTTTAATTCTCTTAAAAGATAATGCTTTAAGACAAAATAAATCAAAATTTTATGAGTTAGTAAATTCTATTATTATAATATATTAATTGCACAATGAATACAACAAGTTAAGTTTTCATTGATTTTTAGTTTTTTTAAAAAAAAATTTCCATTACTCAATAAGATTTCAATTAAATATTATTCTTGTTTTTCAAAAAATAAAATTAAAACATTCAAACGTTATAAAGAATTTAAATTGTGAAATTCTTCAAATGATAAAGTAAATGTAGTGTTAATCTTTTATGATATTTTCAATCATATTAATTGTACAATTAATGCTAAAAGTTAGAGCTTTAAAATTTTGTTGATTTTTTTGTTTTAAAAATTATCAGTTAAATGATTTTTTTCAGTTAAATGATTTTTTTCCATTTCAAAAAAATAAAAATGTTCAAACTTCATAAAAAAACTCTTAGAACCTAAAAAATTCTTGAATCTTATTGGTTAAACTAATATATTTTATAGTTTTTAATTGCATGTAATAGATGCAATAGTATTGTGGCTATGGCAGGAACTAATAATCTCTAGATTAGTTTAACATACATCGAATATATGGATGGATAAACATTGAATGCAAAATGTGGCATCATAAGCAATGTGCCAAGAATAGTTGGAGGAAATATCCGAAAGAATTGTCATGCATTGAAATGTACCAGTTACAGGTTTTCTAAAAAGAGCAATTCATTAACAATCTAATGAAGAAATTTTTTAGCAAATTCAATCGACTAGTTTTAAACCAAAGGTAGCTAGCATCCTCAAAGTCGCATGGAAATTCTAAAAACTGCGGTTTGAGTTCAGTTGTCAGATGGAAAACGCACTTCCGCCTATATCTACAATTAAAACTATAATCACACACAGGTAGATATAGAATTCAAGGTGAAATGAAAGTGTTCTTGAGGAATACCCAGATTACAGGATGTGTGCAAAAATGCCTTTGTTAAAATATATCTTTGCAAGTCAAATATCCTCTCTGTGATAAAATGAGAGCTTTTAATCGGCATATCAGCATCTTCGTTATTAAAAAATATAATATTGAAATGCATCCAAAATGTGGGAGACAGACATTGCTGCCAAACTATTTGACGAAATGTCTTGAAGATAAGTGTTGTCAAGGAATGGAATCAATGATTGTTGATATTGCAGTTGATGTGTTCAACAGAATGTCGCAGAGATATGGACATCCCCCAGAACATAACGAATGTGGGGTTTTCGTTGGAATGACTTTGGTAAACACCAACGCACAAGATGTGGAAGATTAGCCAAAACATGAGTATGCGTATAGAGTTTTAGCAGCAGTCCAGTCAAGAAAATCATGCATTTGGGGAAGAGGAGTGGGGAACCATAATACATGTGGGATGCAATATAACATGATACCCCAAAGAAATGTTATTTCCAGTGATATTTGCCATTATATGGAAGCATTAAAGATGTGCATGAACTGTTTGACAGAATGCCTGACATACATGGAATGAGAAGGAATATACAAAACACACGAAGTGTTTAACCAAATGCCTTTGGACTTGAATTGGTTATGCAAACCTGTTTTCTTCATCCCTGTAGATCATAGATCATAGAAAAATCGTTGAAAGATTGACAACGGATGAGAGATTTGAAATAGTATGCCTCAAGATATGTCAGCTCAAGGAATGAAATGCGATAATTTTAGAATTATTGTGAAGTGGATTTATTGAATTAATTTTTAAAATTTTGAAGAAAATGCAATTAGATGAGATAGAGTGCCTGTTTTTTAGATTGTCTACGAGTGTCCACATAAAAACTTGTGTGGCATTTGGTAGCTATATAGATCTAGCTTGAAAAAGAAGCAAAATCTACAAAATAGAATAAGAAAATCTTGGATGGAATGATAAAAACATAATCTTTTTATTCAATAATTTATCATTGCACACATGGTGCAGATTTATACAATAAAATTGCTGATGAAGAGCCACTCCTAACAGTAGCTAGCTATAGTGGAGAGATCAATAAAAAATTAGACAATAGTTCTCCAAGTTAGACAGAAAGCATAATTGGTAATCACCGCAGCAATTAGAGGATAGACTGAAAGAAATAACAGTTAACACCCACAAATTACGGACCAGCCGTGGTTGAACAGTAATTAAAACCAACAACATTTTCTAAGTTGTCAAAAAGGTTCTATTTGTTTGAAAGTAACACCATCTCTTGAGTGTTCACATGTAATTCTTAAATTAAGAAGAAAGGATAGTTTAGAATAGTTTACAATTTTTTCTTATTGTGGTGGAGCAGTCTAACAATTTCAAAATAAGCTTTGAAAAAAATGGGGGCTTCAAAATAAGCAGCACAAACGAAATATGTCTTCATCATAATTTTTCTTATTGTCTAAATTTTTTCTTCCAAATTAATTTACAATAGATATTCATTTCAAAATTCCATTTAAAAGAAGATGCTTAAAAGTAAGCAGAAATTTTGCTTTAATGGGGTCACCAGCTTCACAATTTTTGGCTAAAAAAATGGAGCAGCCATTGCTAACCAAAATAAGCCTAGCAGCCACATGGAGACCTCCCCTAAGGCATTATATTGACAACACTTCTCATGCAAGTATTCATGCCTTTTATTGAATCTCCATGCTTGTGAACTAGAAATGAAAAAATTGAACCATTAATATCCATGTATGCACTTAGGATTAGAGTTCTTGCATTTCACAAGCTTCTCACATAGGCCATATATCATCAATTATGTAAACGTTGATGATACATTTGTTGAGTCAACAATAATTTATTACACAAATAATAATATTTTACATAGGATTTTGACTGAAATGTCAAAATAAGAAAATAATAAAAATAACATCTCATGTGCTAAGTGTCAACCAAACTATCGAGCACAACTTGTCATCACATGACTATATAACAACCTATTACATTTAAGAAGTTGACCTACGTGTCAAGCTCATACACAAATTCAATGTATCATACATCAACAAACATCATAGGGAAAGTTGACTTGCATGTTGAACATGAAATGATAAGTACATCATACAAGTACAATATGATGAAAACAAAAAACATATACATCAATATAAATAATGTCATCAAACCTCTGTCCATCTGCTCATGTCCTTGTCTCCTTAGCCCTTAAACAATGTCCATCTATTATCTCGAGACGTAAGTGTGGCCCAAACACTTTTACCATCCAACCACTAAGTGGTTAGCTCCCTCAGGATTCTTTCTAACATGAAGAACTTCTTGACCTTGCCCGAAAAACCTAACAATCTGGAACTGGAAAATCAGATGGATCTGGTACAACCGTGTAACTAATCTACATGCACATATGCCAACATAAAAACTCAACACAAATGTGACAATGAGAAAGGTAAAATAACCATGCATGCAACTCTTATGCAATTAATAACAGCTTGATCAAGCATTTACATGAGATTAAATCTGACAAATAGAGAAAAAAAAAGAAACACATATCTATTCATTTAATCTACCCTTCCCTAATATGCCCTAAAACACCCTTCCAATAGTAGTATCTTCCTCATAGAAAGATTGATAAAATTAAATAAACTTGTGACAACCATTGCAATATCATCTTTCACTTCAATACTTCAACATATGAATACACAATAGATAACACACAAATGGAGGAAAGAAACAAGTTTCTTTTTACAACTTCCTAAAATGTATAAAAGAAAAAGCAGACTAATACAAAGAGAAATACTCCTCCTTTGTGCTCACTCTCCATAATAATTTTACACAGGAATCCACATGCATGTAAAACAAGGAAATTACTCTTCCTTAACCCTTATAGTATCTATTAAGAGATGTAAATCACAAGAGAAATTGAAATATTTTCCCAAACTGTTAAGCTCTTAGCATTTAAGATTTAAAAGTGATATTCTTACACAATATTACAAAAGAGCTACAATACAGTTCAAGGAGCAATTCGTGACACTATTTGTCATTAGGTAACTTGGAAGCATTTCCAAGGAAAGAATTTGAACAACTACTTTGTTTGAGAACTAAGTTAAGATTTTAATCTCCTTTGGCTTTAATTGGAACCTACAATTTATTCAAAACTCCAAAGCATCAATAAATGGTAATAGAAGTATGGGTTTTATGAACATTTATAAGTACACAATTGACCCATAATTAGTGATCAACTAAGTCAATGTGTGACCAAATAGATGAGTACAAAATTGGTTACTCATATAGCTGGTGACTTCTCCAATCACAAAAGATTCTATTAATTACACACATCCTCACTTGTTTTTCCTAAATTTCAAACCTCCTTATATTTCAAGTAATTTGATACTCAATTTTGTTTAAACTCTTTTAAAACTAATTTTTATAGAACTCATAATAAGAGTAAAGTAAAATACATTTTCACAATCATTAAGAGTCGCTCACTATAGTTAAACATTGAATCTCTAATATGTGCCTCATCCTTTTGTCCAACTCAATAGGTTATAATTTCATTACAAATTAAATTAAATACAAACTGAAAAAATGTCACCCAATAAGTATATGGAGTCATAACAACTTTCATAATCAAAGGAAGAAAATCACTCAACCAGACTTCCAAAGAAGCTCAAGTCTCCACTTATTGCCATACATTCAAGTAAACAACCCCCCAAATTTAGAACAAACAAGTGAATAGTGATCACTGCAGCTTGTAGTATTTTTTTGCATGTTTAATTCCATAAGATTTGGGTTAATTTTCACTCTAATTCAAATGGTGGTTTACATTGTGTATTGTAAGGAAACTTAGGTGCGGAAACAACTTCCTACACTAATCTCTTAAGAGAAGTATGGTGCAAATCCTATTAAAATTTTTTACACTTACAGATTCAATATCATGTAAACAACAATATTTCAGCCAACCAAGCATAAAGAAAATAGATAGAGAAAGAAACACATAACACAAAGATTTTTCGGTGGGGAAAAACCTTTCAGTAAAACAACCCCACCCCTCCAGAACCTACACAATGTATTATCTTCAACACAAGGTTACAATACACTTGCAATGCAAGTTCAACAGCGACAATAGAAGACACTAGTAGCAACTCACAATACCAACAATAAACTTTCTCGCATACCATCTCTTCGCAACCCTAAAAATTCTTATAACATGCGCTTCACTTTAGGGTTACACCCAAAGGTAACTATATTAGGGTTTTACCATTCTCCAAGAAAATAGGAATCCTAAAAAAAAAATTCAGGGCGATGCCCCAAACCCCACTATTGGGGTGGAGTGTATAGTACTCAAATTTATTAGTTTCCACATGTCTTCACCTATCATTGACTCTTCCTAACATAGCTCTTACGTGTCATAGGAATCCGTCATAATTGTTTTAGCAATGATCTCCTTATACACAATTCAAGATGTCGACACATCAACATTATTTGCAAGAAATACATTTTACAAAACAAATAATAAGAATAGGAATTATCCAAGGTTGAGACACCTTATTCCTAACATTTATAAATATGCACATTACAATATTTGATAAGATATATCGAAATTGCTCTGCTTGGTTCTGCATACTCTATTTCTGCAAGTTACTTTTCTTATTTCTTAGCTAGATATCTAGTTGTTCTAGACCTTACAACCAAATAATTTTTTACATTATATCAAAGTGAGGTTTCTAGGAAAGAGACTACTTTTTGTTGTAGGTATTGAAGATTAGATTTGTTGAACATAATGGAATTTTCAGCCTTTGCTTTTCTTACTCCATACAACTATTTTGAATGGAAGCCCAATATTTCGCTTCAACTCAAAAGTAATCACTTGTATTGAATAGTCATTGGTAACGGATGTTGAACCCACTTTAGTGGTTGAAAAATTTAAATACTTCAATCGCATGGATGAGGCTTTTGGTCTATTGTAAAGCTTTGAACTTTGTGAAGAAATCTTGGATATTATCAAAACTCCTTGGATCTAATGAGCTAAACTCATTTTCAAGTATGTTACTCAACATCTCATCTTTCTTCTAAAAATGAACTCCCATAGTAGTTCAACCTTGATTTGGAGGTGTGCATGATTTGACATGAAACAACAATTTTGGATCAAGTTTGGACTACACTGGGGAATGCACAACTTCGAATCAAGCTTGGACTACACTAGGGGCTCTTGTTGGGAAGTAAGATGAGATGTGGGGTAACATCCTTGAAAATGAACTCATCACATTAATCCAAGGATTTTTGATAATATCCAAGATTTCTTCACAAAGTTTAAAGTTTTACTGCTTTAGCTAAAAGGTTGTGGTATTGAAAAATCCAATGAAAAAGGAAAATTAATCCTTGTTATTTTGTCGAAATTGGGTCCATAACATGTTGTTTTTGTCTCTACTTTTCACACTATCATGCTTATGATAGGGAAAGTTGGAAGATGCCTACTCTTGATGTTGTCATTGAGTCTTTCATACATGAGAAATATAAGCTCATAAAGATGGGTACTTTGAAAAGTTCAAAAGATCATGCTCTTGTTGTGCATACAAGTGAAAAAAGAAAATCAAAATTTTGTAATGTCCCCTTCTCCACGCTAGATCTTATGGCGCCTTGTTGGTCTATCTTTCCATCCGAATAGGCTAACGATATTTATTTTGAGGATGCCAGTCACTCACAGGAGTCTATTTGGTTTCGTTGGGGAGATATTAAAGTGAGAACTTCCTAAGGTTAAGTCACTTTATTTTATAGGGTTGATTTATAAATTTACTTTATCATTTAAAGTCACTTTATGAGAAAAGTAACTTAACTGACTAAAAGGCGAAAATGACTTTTATCCCACATTGCTTAGTTGTTTACATCTTCCCTCACATCGAGGTTATAAAAGCAAGGAGCTACATTGGGATTTACATAATGAGATATAATAGGGATAAAATATAAAAAAGTTGCTTAAATGTGACTGGTTAAATCTTGAGGATGAAACCCCTTGAGATAGTAGAGATGTTGGATGTAGCCCCGATAACTCTTGTACGTATGGAATCAAGTTTAGGTACAAAAATCACAGAGTATTTTTGGTTTAGTTCCTACTCTAGCAATTAGTAGTGAAGTATTGTTGATATATAGTTGTATTAGCTAAGGTGGGAGAAGTGGGATTAGTGATCCACATTATGGGAGAAAGAGGGAGAAGCAGGTGACAGTAATCGTGCTTAGGAAAATCACAAACATAGGCCCAAGTAAGGAGAATGACATATGCAGATTGTATTGTGGGAGTTGGAAGGAAATTAAAATTAGAATCATGTCCTTATAGGTCAGAGATAGTCAAGTCTGTCATTTAACTTTTAACGTGGGAGCACCATCTCTGTAGTAAGATTCTACGGGGAATACTAGATAGTCTGTATATATTCACATGCCTACACTTATTTGGGAGTGGTGTTGTTAGTGTCATAAGGAGACTAGTGGAAGTCATTGATACATCTTACTCAACATGAGTTATACTAGTATATTAGATGTGAGTGTTATGGTGGAATTTAAAACTGGAATAGGCACCAAGCCTATGTATTGGAGAGAAAAACAAGGGCACATGTTAGACAACAGTGTCATCAAAAAACACATTTTAGGTCAAGGTTCTTGTCCCCTTCATTCATGAATTGTATTCATGTACTCAATAGGATGTTGTTGGTTCAAACTTTTCATATGAATGTATAGTTTTAAATTCTATAATAGACAAACGTGGGCTTGGTCTAGCATGCTTAGAGAATGATAAGACTCTAAAATCACTCATTTTCAAGTTGTCATATATATATTGGATTTTCTTTTGTGTTGTTGTACTATTGGAACTTGGGATATTATAGTGGTATCAGAGTCACAAGACCTTCTAACTTGTGGGTAAGTTTTGAGTTTCAAGATGGTTTAAACAAGGACAATGTCAAACATACATGAATAGGAAACCTTATAAATTTAGTCACATCCAACCTGAATAGGCATCATCTTCAAATCAAATTGACATTGAGGACATTTATAGAGTTGATAAGGAGTTAACATTTGGGACAAGCTTATCGGGTGAACAACGTGAACAAGTTGAATAGGTTGAACATATACATGACATTCAAATGGCTCATAATGAGAATGAACAAGAATGTGAAGTGAAGAAACCTTGTGGGCTATTAGAGATGGACATAATAACATTACTATTACACTTCAACAACTTACACATGGTATGCATCAGCTAGCTCCTACTTATAGGAGAGCACTGAGTCATTACAATGGAGGTGGTAGTATGATAGGATCACCCCGAGCTACTAGGGCCTCCACACGAAATACTAACAACCCATTGATGCCCATTTTTAATGTAGAGGAAGAGATAGCACAACCTGTGGCACTAGGTTTACTGTCAGATAACATTATGGCTATGTACAATGAATGAGATATGTTCCTTGATCAGATTAAATAGAATTAGACTTTTGTTCAATACAAGAATCAGAAAAGGGAGATAGAGAGACCACAATAGGAAAGGAGGCCGAGGGCACAAAATAGGGACTTGAAGCATGCCATGAAAAAATTATCTCTCCCCATTTTTTATGGCAGCAATAAGACATCCATGAGAGCTTGGATTCACAAACTAGATAACTACCTAACATTCAATCCCATGTCAAGGACATAAGTCATTAGATTCGCCACAATGGATTTAGAGTGAGAAACATATGATTGGTGGCATCATGGACTAGTCACCGTGGATCATGGTCTCATTACATCTTACGAGACTTTTAGCTCTGTGATGATCACCCATTTTGACAAGAAGGACATTGAAGTCTACTACAGGGATTTGGCACAGTTGTGACAGGGTGGATCTCTAAATGAATTCAAGATTACACATGATCTAGACTCACCTTCTTTGATACTACAACCTCCTAAGAAACCTTATAAGGGGTCTATTTTGTTCCAAAAAAAAAGAACCAACATAAGGCTACCCCTCCCAAGTTGGACTTTGAGACACAGAATGAACTCAGGATGAAGAAGCTATGTTTCACTTGCAAGGAGCCATAGACACCAAATCATAGATGTCTTGGCAAAGGAAAAATACATTATGTCAAGGTAATCTCAGAAGAGGAGGATAAGAAGTAGGAGGGTAGTGATGTTGATGGCAACAATGAGGAAGAAAGTGAGGAGCAACCACCTAGAGAGAGAAAGAATGGATCCACTCTGAGATGATCTCTTATCATAGCTTCCCTTTCCAGCCATCCCATGGGTCACCCCTTTCATTTGAAGGGTGTAGTTAGAGTACAATGTATTGTGTGTCTCTTAGATACAAGTGCATCACATCACTTTATTAGTATGTGATGGGTCTCAAAGAGAAAGTTACAGATTGATGACATACTCAAATTCGAGGTTAGAGTGGTAGGAGGTCAGAGACTGAGGTGCACAGGCAAAGTGTCAAGACTTTTGATTCACTTTGATGACTTTCTTCTTGAGAAAAATTTTTATGTGGTCAATTTGGATGGATTAGATGCCATGTTGGGAAGATAGTGGCTGCAAACTATTGGTAGGTACACAATTGATCATGATAAGATGTAGCTGGAATTCTTATAGGATGGGTGACTGGTGATCCTCAAGGCAATGACAGAGGATGAACCTAGGTTGATTTCAACCCATGACATGGAGGCTATTATGAGGCATGATGACATGGAGTGACCAACACACTATTTTATTTTCCCTAAGGCTACTTTAGACTTAGGGCAGTAGATTCATATCGACATTCAGCTAGTGCTTGATAAGCACAAGAGGGTTTTTGAAGACATACTTTTTGGAATTCCCCCAGATAGAGGGTTTGAGCATATAATTGAGTTAGAGGAGGGTGCCAAACCCACCATCATCACTTCACCTTATCATCATCCCAGACACTATAAAGAGGAAATAGAAAGGATGATTAAGGAACTCTTAGACGTGGGACACACTAGACCTAGCTTCAATCCCTTTACTTCTTCAACTGTTTTGGTGAAGAAGAAGGATGGCACTCTTCACATGTGTATTGCTTACTATTCTTTCAACAAGAGAGCCATCAAGAACAGGTACCCTATACCTCGCATTGATGTGTTACTAGATGAATTACATGAGGCAATTTATTTCTTGAAGATAGACCTTAGATCTATATACCATTAGATACGAGTTCGCGAGGAGGATGTGCATATGATAGCTTTCCAATGTCACTGTGGACAATATGGGTTCTTGGTTATGCCATTTGGGCTCACCAATGTGCTAGCTACATTTTAGCCATGTATGAACCATATTTTTAGGAAATAGTTGTGCAAGAGTGTGTTAGTATTTTTTTATGATATCCTAGTTTAAGAATTTGGCTTAGGCCAAAATTCACCCAAGAACTAAAGAACTCAACACAAGAACACAGTAGACCAAAATAGACAGAGTATGATTAGAATGATGATATTCATTCAATATGCCACCTTGAGAGTACACTAGGAGTGCCTATATATAAAGGCCTCAGGAGAGCTTCTAGAATGCATAGAAGTCAACATCATGATATGTCATACAACCAGGCACATGTTGACTAGATATGGGTTATCCTCCATTGAGCACAGGATTAAGTGCAATGATGTGAGGATAAGCCTACAATGGTGTAGAACTCAAATTAGTGGTGTAGACAACATGTGCTAAATAAGGAGTGCAGATAACTGTGTTGTCAACATGACAACTCAGTGAATGATGCATACTCTTGTGTTGTAGACACCATGTGCATAATTAGAGTTGCGTAACTCAATGGGAGTACACAAACTCCTAAGTGTCTCACCTAAAATAATAATAAAATAATTCATTAACCTAAGTAAACTTAAGTAAGTGTAATAAGTAAATACTTATTCACACCAACACCTAGTTTTCAGCAGTATTTGGAAAGAGCATCTGCAACACCTAGATGAGGTACTTAGTATTATGGAGGAGCACTCATTATTTTTTAAGGAGTTAAAGTGTGAGTTCAGATTGATCAAAATTCTTTATCTTGGTCATGTGATTAGTGCAGATGGCGTGAATGTACACCAAGAAAAGTTACAAGCAATCCTAGATTGGCCACTACCGAGGAACTTATTAGATTTGAGGGGCTTCCTTGGTCTTTGCCCTTATTATAGGAGGTTTGCTAGAGGCTTCTCAAAAACAACAACTCCCCTCATTGATCTCACACAAAAAGGGGCATTTAGGTGGATAGATGATGCAAAGGTGACCTTTGATAAGATCAAGATGGTGATGAGCACATGCCCAGTTTTGGTACTACCCAATTTCTCTTGCCCTTTTGTCATAGAGTGTGATGCTTCAAGGAGCATAATTGGCATGCAATTTTCATGTAGGATAGGCATCCAATAGCTTATGAGAGAAAGAAGTTCAAGGATGAAGAGAGATTGTACTCCACCTATGACAAGGAAATGTTAGCCATTTTGCACATTTTAAGTAAGTTTAGACAGTTCTTGGTGGGTGGCAGATTCATAGTTAAGACAAACCACAATAGTTTGCACTACTTTTTAGAATAGAAGGACACACATGAAAAAACAACAAAAGTGGTTCAACAAGATTCAGGCCTATGATTTTGACATTGAGTATTTCAAGGGTAAGAAAAATGTAGTTGTTAATGTGCTTTCTAGGAGATCTTCAAAAGTAGAAGGTTGTGTCATTTCTAAGATTTTGACAGATTGCAAGTCCCAGTTGCTAGTTGAGTATTCTAAGAATACTCAAGTATGTTAGATCATGGATGGGAAACTACAAGATAGTATGTACAATGTAATTGATGATGTAATTTTTTATAAGGATAGGATCTACCTCATACCAAAGTCTAAGCTTAAGGAAAAAATTATAGGGACTCTTCATGATGCACCATCAGCTAGACACCTAGGTTTCTTTATAACCTATAGGAAGGTTAGGGAAAGATTTATAGGGAAGGGCCTCGAGGATGATGTCCTTCATCATGTCAGAGAATGTTGAACTTGTTAGCAGAACAAATTAGAGCACAAGTTTCTAGTCAAATTATTACAACGTCTTCCTATTCCAACATAGAAATGGGAGATTATCTCCATGGATTTCAGTACAGGATTACCAAGAGTGTAGGGTAGAGACTCTATTTTTGTGGTTGTGGATAGATTGACTAAGTTTGCTCACTTTTTTACTATAGTGGTAAATTGGTCGGACTCTTAGGTAGTCGAGTTTCTTTTTTAGAGGTTTTTTGTCTACATGGTCTCCCTCAAACCATTATAAGTGATAGAGATAGAAAATTTCTCAGCACTTTTTGGCAAGAATTATTTAGATTGGTAGGTATGAAGTTGACACCTAGCATGAGTTACCATTTGCATATGAATGAGAAGATTAAGATAATAAACAAATGGGTGGAGGGTTATCTCCAAAACTATGTATCGAGATAATAGAGAGCTTGGATTACATGGTTATATCTAGGGGAGTATTGCTACAACTCCTACTACATGTCCATTCAGATGACTCCATTTTGAGCTCTCTATAGCAACAAACAATTTTCGTTCATAGATTTAGTAATGCAAGATAGCAGGGCACCACTATAACCTGGAGATTGGATACATGATCAACATGACATTCTTAGATCTCTTCAAGAAAACATTCTATAGGCTCAAAATCAATAAAAGATGTATGTTGATCACCGTCAGACAACGTAGAGTTTTGAGTTGGGTGACGATGTTTACCTTCATCTCCAACCTTATAGGAAGATCTCCTTGAAGAAGAGTGGCTCTGAAAAACTTCAGCCTAGGTTTTATGGTCCCTATCACATTACTCAGAGGGTTGGGGAGCTCTCTTATGAACTGTACTTGCCAGATGACAACATAATTCATAATGTTTTCCATATTTCTTGCCTCAAGAGAGCAGTTGGTCAGCATGTAGTACCCTCCATTGGATTGCCCCCACTTGATGTAGAAGGATAGCTAGTATTGGTCCCAGCAGAGGTGATTGAGATCAGAGAAAGGAAGTTGTGTAGCAGGTCCATCATGGAGTATCTAATTCACTAGAAGGATTTTCCATATGAAGATGCCTCTTGGGAGGGAAAATTGATTCTACAGCATCCAACATTGAGGTTTCTTGAGGTCAAGAAATTTGAGGAAGGGAGGACTATAATGTCCCCTTCTCCATGCTAGATCTTATGGCACCTTGTTGGTCTATCTTTCCACCCAGATAGGCTAATGACATTTATTTTGAGGATGCCAACCAATCACAAGAGTCTATTTGGTTTCGTTGGCGAGATACTTAAGTGGAAACTTCCTAAGGTTAAATCACTTTATTTTATAAGTTTGATTTATAAAGTTACTTTATCATTTAAAGTCACTTTATGATAAAAGTAACTTAAGTGACTAAAAGATGAAATTGGCTTTTATCCCACATTGCTTAATTGTTTGCATCTTTCCTCACATTGAGATTATAAAAACAAGGAGATACATTGGGATTTACACAATGAGTTATAATATGTATAAAATATAAACAAGTTGCTTAAATGTGACTAGTTAAATCTTGAGGATGAAACCCCTTGAGATATTGGAGACACTAGACATAGCCCCAGTAACTCTTGTACATATGCAATCAACTTCAAGTACAAAAATTATAGAGTATTGTTATTTTAGTTCATACTCTAGCAATTAGCTATGAAGTATTGTTGAGATTTAGTGGTATTAGCTAAGGTGGGAGAAGTGGGATCAATAATCCATGTTATGGGAGAAAGAGGGAGAAGTAGGTGATAGTAATCAGCCTTAGGCAGATCATAGACACAAGTCTAAGTAAGGAGAATGACATATGTAGACTCTAGCATGGGAGTTGGAAGGCAGTTAAAACTAGAATTATATCCTTATAGGTCAAAGATAGTAGGGTCTGTCATTTAACCTTTAATGTGGGAGTACTGTCTCTACAATAAGAGTCTATGAGGGATACTAGATAGTCTATTTGTATTCACACGTATGCACTTATTCAGAAGTGGTATTGTTGGTGCTATAAGGAGACTAGTGGAAGCTATTGTGTCATGCCCAATTTTTACGAGGTAAAACACTGCCAATTTTTTTAATTTTTTTTAAATTTAAAATTTAATATTATTAATATATCAAACTTTATCCATTTACATGAGACATTATTCATAGCCCATTTGATCAAAGGAACTTTTCACATAACATTAGTAAAATAACAAAATTGAATTTGAATTACTTAATTCTCTTAGCCTTTGAAATCTATTACATTACATTTCATTTCTAGCAATGATGGTTACACATCATACCCAATTTCTTGTAGTCACAATATTGATACCAATCAATTTTCAAATCCAACTACTACCATATAACTACTTGCTTACAATTACCTTTGTGAACATTAGAATACTAATGACTTCAACATTTTGCCTAAACCCCAAGTCAATTCATTACGTCATAGTTACTCGATTAGTACAATATATATCTCCAATAATTCCAAGCAAATGACATGCCTTACGATTATTAATTAATGGTGACTAAATACTTTTGTCATGTATTTGATTTGTATACATGTGTTGACTTTCTATAGATGATTTTCTAGATTATTTACCCAAACATATTTATTACATACCTATATTATTACTATTATTGTTGTTGTTGTTGTTGTTACTATTGTTATAAGTATTCTCATAAAGTTAGTTATTAATTAAAAATCTTACTAGCCTACTTGATTTCATCACCCTTAAAGCTAATTGAAAACTCTTCCCCAACCTATGCTTGAATCTACTCTAAAATAAATTATATATATATATATATATATATATATATATATATATATATTCAATGGTACATACTCTATATTCTTTTCAATTCATTATCCTAATCAAATAGTAACTTTAACCATTTTAATCCTTTACTTATGAATACATATTAAAAATAATAATAAGAATTTAAAACTTCACCCATACTGCTCCTATCCCACTATCCTAAGTCCTAAGCTCTATAGGCTTCTACCCATTTCCTACCTATATTTATGCCTTTTACATCTATTAGCATTCATAATATAACATCCCTCTACCCACGACTTCTGCTCATGATGAAATCTGAAAATAAACAAGAGGCGCAAGCGCCAAAGTTCCTGCCGAATTTGATGATTTCAAGATATTAAATGTGTCGTAGTCTAGAGATCTATGAAGTTGAGTTTGTGAGATATGAAATGTTTGTTTAGAAGTTTTATAATTTCTAAGAATATATTTATGATTGTTCAATTTGCATTGTGCAGAAAAATAATAACCATAAAATAAGGTTGAATTAAAAATAAACATGAATATTATAATTTCAATTGCTTCCTTCAAAAGATATGTATAAGTTTTGCTTAATTAAATGTTCTAAAGAGCCAAAGTAGTAAAAATAGCAACAAAATTGAAAATAACATGAAAGTTTTAGAAATTTGAAGATTTTTTTAATTACTAAAATCACACTTATGCACACGAGTAGATTTTTTTGTACATGCAATTTAATGTAATGTTTTCAAATCTTCAGAATCTTGGAAGCTGCGAGAATTTGAGAACTTTGTTATAGTAGAGTTATTGCATGATGTGGACATAATAAAGTTTTTCAAACTTCGTAGTTTTTTTTAGTAATGTAAATATAAAATACATGCATGAGAATTTTTTGAAAACCAATTTAATAAATAAATAAAGCATAATTTCTATTTGAATTGACTAATTACTAATTTACCAATTACTTTGACATTTAATTGACCTTATAAAATAGCGTGGGAAGCACTCAAACGGGTATCTAAGAAGGGATAAAAAACAAAGGTATTAAATTTACTTCCTGACTAATGCATAAAAATAAATAAACATAAATTAATTTAAAAATAATATTTATGCTTTAAAAAAATGAAATACACTTATAAAAATATCAATATAATAAAAATTATATATGTTAGATAAATGTATAATCTAATAAAATTATATTAAAAAAAAAAAAATCTATTAAAAGCATTCATTTAGATATGTAAAAATAAAAATAATTAAATTCTAATTTAAACTATATATAAATTAAAATTAAAATAAATATGAAATTAAAGCATATAAAAAATAATTTTCAAAATTTGACAATTTAAAAGAGTTAAAATGTTATATTTGATTAAAATATCTATATTTGAATAATATTTTACAAATGAAAAAAATAAACATCAATTAAAACTATTATCTTCTTTTAAAAAGTTTATCCACTTGTCACAAATGTGGAAAAGATAAGATTGAAATTAATGCATTCATTAATAGAGATAAAGTTGCAATTAATGCTTGCATTAATAGAAGTGTTCAAAAAATAGTTGTATTTTTGTTGAATCAAAATGAATTTTTTCATTGCTTTTTTCATTATGAGCCAATAAGATTTCAGTTTAATGGTATTTTGTTTTTTCATTAAATAAGATAAAAATGTGAACTTTATAATAAATTTTGAACTCAGAATAATTCTGAAATCTTATCGGACAAATTAATTGGTTTTAGAAATTGAAGAGATCCATAAGTATTCCTGCCGCAGGAACTAATAAATAAAGTGAAATACTTTACTTCATACTTGTACGTGCCCCCGTAACAATTAATCTCTCCATTCCTCATAAATAGCAAGTGGGCGGCTAAATGGCTTTCGTTTCTCCCTAGGTGCACGCATGTCTATAGCTCTGAATGGCCACACGAAAGGTGACAAGGCCTCATCATATTCCAAGGTACCTTGATCTGACTCGGGTCTTACCAAAATCTAATCATGTCCCTCCTTAGAATTCGTATGCTCTCCTCCCTAGGCGAGATGGAAGGGATGGAAATCTATTTTTCTTTTCAAATTAGTATCATTCTTTTTATATGATTACTATTGGAGGAATGTATTGACTTTTTGATTATTTTATCCATTAATGTCTTTTCTGATTAATATTCGATCCTTGTATAGAATTAGACTTATTTATTGTTTGTGACAAGGCAATCAAATCATAGAGGATTTGTTTTGAAAACAAGACATATCTTATTATTAGTTCCTCCGTATGGCAGGATACTATAGCATCCAAGTGGATGCAAATTTTCAATAAGTTTTGACCAATTGAAATTTTTTATATATGCATTTCAACCTGGTTTCATAATGTTTTTGAATTCATGTCATTATTTTAATTTATAAGAACATGTTAAATTCAAATTTCCCATTGGCTGTTGTGGTGAACAGTAGGGTATTGAGCTTTTTCCATTGTATTAAAAAATGAATTTGTGGCAATGCTGGCGGATGGATGGAACATAGCAATAGTGATTTCATTAATATTATTCACCTATCTTTGAACAATATCTGGCCAATTTTGACAACATTTGATCTAACATTAAATAAGCATATTGTCAATGACATTTTTTTCTTTGTAGTCTTTATTGCTTGGCTTTATGTTTCGTCAATTGTCTTATCTGAACCACTATGCTCAGCCAATTCCCAGATCTAAATCTTTAGGAAATCCACCGTATTTTGATTTTGATTTATGTTGTGCACTGTATAGGTGTCATATTGTCAGCGAAGATGTCAGTTTTGGGAGAAAATGTGGTCACAATTCTTTGGTCTGTCTTTTACTCATTGTCTTGGGGAATGTTTTCCGGCTGTCTGTCGACTGCATTTAATTGGATTCTTCAATTCTGGTCATCTAAAGTTCCTATTTATTAGTAATTGTTGATTTCGGAGGCATCGGGAAAATTGGACAGTCCCTTCTGTATGCTTCTGAGAAGTAGTTTTGTTGCAGAAAACAGGTATGTTTTTCTCCTTCTGTAATGTATTTTGCTTAGGATTTTGTTGCAGAAAATAGGTATGTTTTCCATTTGTTGATATTGCTTCGTTCACTACTTTCTCTAGAAAATTCTTTCAAGTTTGATATGCGTTCTGTGTGTATACATGGCTTATCTTTTTATTTACTCTTCAATATTGGTTTGGCCTTTTGGTAGCTCGGCCCTAGCTAAATTTTGGCAACCATTTAAAGTTTCCTCCCTCACAGTGGTCGTAGGTTGATGTGTGATGTGATCTGGTTTTGAAGTGGTGTCTTCTCTCAAACATGGTGTCTTGCTTGCTTTATGGGCATCGTCTTCCTGCATATGGCTTCCAAGCAGTGCCCTTTAGGTCTGCGAATTCCAGTTTTAATGCGTGCGTGGAGTTCTTTTCATGCTGCCACAACTTTGCACGAGCCTTCTCTTTGTTGGCTTGCCGTTTCTGTTTTTTTAAAACAATAGGCAGCTCCTTCCTTCAATAAGCTCCCCATTTCATGCTTTGCTGGCCACTTTTCTAATGCTAGATGGTCAAGGTGGAGATTTGGTTTAAATAATAAGGCACCTGCCCTCTTTCTTGATCTCTACTTCCTGCCTGCATTTCCACATGTGATTGAAGTTATTTTGGTATCAAAGAAAGCTCAATTTCCAAATGTTTAAAGCCTCTGCTTTAGAGTACTAACTTTTGCTCTGCACCCTTCCTTACCTACGTCCCAAGATCCTCTGTATTTGGTGATTAAAAAAGTAGGATTGTAGAAAATGTTCACCAATATGCAATTTTTTGAGGCTAATCTGGAATCAAGATCATTTTCAGGCTAGTTAAGAAATTAGAAACTTCTGTTTGAACTTTGAGTTCAACCAAAGAATGGAAAAATCCAGCTTTTTCGAATTGTTGGAGTCCATTTTGCATCGGCTAGATTGATGAGGGATTCATTTGGCTATTGTTATTGTTTTCTCTGCAAGTGTTCTTGCTAAATTTCCTATAGGACGTAATCCCTGTGGAAAGACTCTTTAGATGGAATCCCAAAGACATCTGTTGTCATTTAGAACGGAAGGTGTGTGTTTATCAGGTAGCCGTGGCCAAGAACCTGAATATCCTAGGTATGGATTGAGCCAAAGCTTTCAGAACTATTGTCTAGAACATAGAGGTTTAGGGACGACCTGTAATAAATGCCTAGGCTATGCACAGCTCATGTGGGTAAGCATATCATATTAGATAGCCTATTTGTGATTGCTAAGGTATTGAAGAAAACATGCTGAAGATAGGTGTATTTTTGGGTATGCAATTATTCCTAGGAAATAAGTTTTCAAAACCCATTTCAGCCAGTTCCATTTAATTATAAAGTCAATCTTTGCAAGTATAGCAATTCTTTGTGTCATTACTTTATTGGAGAGAAACTAGTATTTCTTTGCAAATTTAGTTACAAAGGACATTTCAGGCGAAGTAGCGGTTTCATGTCTTCTGTCCTTTGCCAAATGCCATTTGAAGTTGGTTTTACTTGAGATTGATGTGCCTATTTTTGGTTGAATGGCCAAAGGATTGAAGTGGATTTATCTCAAATCCACCCAAAAACTACTCTTCTTTCTTATCTTTGTTATCACACTCAGTACAAAGGAGCCAAACTTGGCTGTGGAGAAGGTAAATATTATCATGCACAAATCCAAATTTAAATTTTATACTCTGTTCTACTCTGTGTAGAGATTTATATCATTTTTTCCTAGTGCTTTTCAAATTAGACTTGAATTCAATTACCTCTTTTGCTTTGTGCAAATTTATACCATTCTTAGAGATTTTCTAGAGAATATGGTTTTCTTGATTTGGCAAGACTGTTTTGAGGAATATCTACCCAAGAAAACTATCATCAAAGAATTGTAGTGATTCAGATTAAACTTCTACAGTATGCAACATGTTTATATCTTAACAAGCCCCAATTGGGCAGGTGTAATGTGAACTAGTTTTTGGAGAATCTAGTCTAAATCTACAAAACAGATATGCACAAACCATTAGAGAGTGCAAGACAACCAAACCAGTTTTGATGAATTTATCTTAGAACCAGAAATTGTTAACAGCCATCTAAATTAGCTTTTCGCATGTTTTTCAGATCAATTTGGCCTTAAATTGTTTGATTTTTTCAGGGGGATGTGGAGCTTGCCATGCACAAGTCTCTTGATATGGTATTATGGTTAAATCTATTAGGTTAAATATATTTTAATGATTCTTATATTTTTTGTTTTGACATTAGATTTTGCACTGGCCAAAGCTCATGGGTTTTATCTGTTATATTGCGGTATCTCCTCAACTTAGGAATACTTTTACATCGGTTACAGCTCTCTTCCTAGGGAATTTACCCATGTGTACCTCAATAAGCATCTCCAATTAGACTACAATTTGAAAGTAAACAAATATTTCTACCGAAAACTATTAGCATGAAGAGTTTTTAAGATTGAAAAAAAAAATAGAGGGATAATGTTTTTTAGATAGATAAAAGGTCTAAGGCAAAAACTTTTTATTAAATAGTTTAAATTCAAGACTCCTCCTTCCAGTTGAGGAGCTTAATACAACTTACAAAATTTATTAAAATTGTTGGTAAGCAAATTTGTCACTGTGATAGTTACTTCTGAAATTGACCCTGTCCGCCCTGTGAATAGTGACAACTATATCAACAGTTGGAGAGATTGAAACCGATCATTATCAGATTACAATCTTCCTTTGCGTTTAGACCTTGTAAGATAAATTTTTGATTTTTCAAATAAACACGATTACAACTTAAAAAACACATATAATTGATGATTATAATTTGTGAAAAGATTGAAAGACAATAAATTATAAATGACAGCTTAAATTGTGACTTTTTCAAATAACATAACACATGGATTTATTGAGTAAATAACACATGGATTTATTTAGTATTTTTCAAAACTACTCGAGTTTGCAACGTGCATTTTATAATTTTGTTTGAATTTTAAAATTTTAGGTCAACCATGTCACTTCTCTTAAAAGTGTTTATTCATTTTGAATATGTGACAGATATTGTGTTATCCAAATGTCTGAACGAATTTATATTCCAAGTTCGGGTCCTCAGTGGGATTGTCCAATCATTGGTGCAATTCAGTCTACAACTTTGGAGCATGTATTTGTCATAGAATGCAGAAATGTTGAGAAAGCATTGCGCAATGTACTTGGTGAAGAATTCTTGGAAAATAAATCTGGGAGAACAACTTATGCAGATATTGTTTCTAAATTCCTCACCAATTGCATGGATCTTTTAGAAAATTTTGAAATTGTAAAGAAAATGGCAAATGCATATGTGAAGCCTTGTTTCAAACCTCTTGAAGACTATGATGCATACATCAATGCATATGTTATAGAGATGAGTACTAGCCTCATAGGTGGCTTGTTCTCTCTTGAATCTTTGAGCTCTTGTGATGTTACGACTTGTGTTTATTATTCCCTGAAAATTGCAATAAGTAGTAAGTACAAACCTCTAGTGGACCATGCATTGCTTGCTCACCAAACTCATTTCTGTGAGCTTAGTGCATCAAGAATCTCAGATGTTTGCAATGCAATGATACTTCTGCAACTACATATTTCTCCTCCTGTAATTTCACCTTATGTAAGCACCATTTGCTCAACAAAACCTCAACCTGCTGGGGATGATATATAACCTATTACACATTCATCCATATGGAATTGTAGTGGATGAGCATATTATCCATATATGTACATAGTAAACAACATATGCAATGGATAAATGAAAATGTTTCATAACTTTTGCAATAAAAATACATATAATTATCTTGTTATCAATGCATCATATTTATTTTCATTTAGATTATTACAATGTATAAGTCATAAACCAAATTAATCGAATGTTTAAAAAGTGATATGAGCCATATTTGTACTATATTTTTTTACAAGTTAATATTATTAGTTCCTGCCGTATGGCAAGATACTATAGCATCCAAGTGGATGCAAATTTTCAATAAGTTTTGACCAATTGAAATGTTTTATATATGCATTCCAACCTAGTTTCATAATGTTTTTGAATTCAGGCCATTATTTTAATTTATAAGAACATGTGAAATTTGAATTTCCCATTGGCTGTTGTGGTGAACAGTACGGTATTGAGCTTTTTCCATTGTATTAAAAAACATGAATTTGTGGGTACTTGGATTGATGAAAAGTTGGGAATTGTTAGATAGAATGTTGAAATTTTCTTTGAGACTAAAAATGATTTACAAAATGATATGCTAATTGTTGATCAAAGAGGATAGTTATGAAAATAAATATAATACATTTGTAAGAAATAATTTTGTGAACTATGTAATTAATTGTTGTTCTCTTTCTCTTTCTCAAGTGCAAAGGTCGTGAAAGAGACATTGAAGGTTGTCAAACTGGAAGAACATCTCAGAAACAATTGATAATTAACTGGTATGTTTCCATCCTTTTCTGCTCACAAAATTGTACTATCACATGTCAATAAATTAACATGCATTTATAATTTATGGTTTCTCAAATATTTGCAATGCATTTATATTCCTTGAATTAAACCAAAACTTGATCAATTTAATGTAGATTTCCTCTTTTCTTTTATCATCTCAGTTCTTGCCCTCATCATTATTTTCCCCATCTTTTCTCTTCTCCATCTTTTCTTGGTCACTATTTCTCTTTTTCTTCTCATAGTTCTTTTCTTTAGCATTATCTTTACCCTTCTTATCGTGTTCCTTTTTTTTTGTCTTTCTCCTTAATCTTGTCTTCCTTTTGCTTGCTAATTGTGTTTTCCGTTTTTAGCATCCTTGGCCTTTTCCTTCTGTCACTTATCTTTATCCATAGCCTGATCCTTTTTAGCGTCCTTCTCCTTTTTCTTTTCTTGCTTCTCCTTATCCACAACCTAATTTTGTTTTTGATGCATTGTATTTATTTTTATTTAGATTATGACAATGAATATTGAACAAGTGATATAAGCCATATTTGTACTATTTTTAGTACACATTCCTCTTCATTTTGAAATATTCTATAATACATTCTATGATTCAAATATTTATATTTTATACAATTTTTCCGTTCAGTAATCTTTATCAAAATAAATATAGTAGATTTGTAAGGAATGATAATGTGAATTATGTAATTAATTGTTCTCCTCTATTTGTTTTTCAGGTGCAAAGGTTGTAAAAGAGACACTGAAGGTTGTGAAAGTAGAACAACGTCTCAAAAACACTTGATAACTTTTTTTTTTACAAAATAACGCAAGTATTACGAAAAACATATAATTTAGATTTAGTCTTAAAAATGAGAACTTAGTTACTCAATAAATAATAGGACATCGGTAGAATTTATTTTACAAGTTAAAAATTGTACTATCATATGTCATTGAATTAAAATGCATTTATAATTTGTGGTTTCTCAAATATTTACAATGCATTCATATGCCTCAAAATGCATACTTGTCTATCAATAGTAACAATGTATAGTGTCCTCCTACATCATCCTACTCTTTATTGTACATATCTAAAATTTTTGTGCTATCTATGTATGGAAACCTACATATTAATTAGATGCATACGAATTTCCCACCAAGAATATCTCTAAAAAAATGGAAAACATTGAACTTAAGCTATATCTTAGAATTCAATTATTCGTAGAAAAAACTAAGAAATGTTGGTCGTTTTCAACTGGTTTTCCTCTGTCCACATTGCATCAGTATGAATACTATAAATGCATCTACTATAACATACCCTCGAACAGATGAATTCTCTGAATTTCCACAACTTTGTATCCTGCAAAGAATCCAACAACTTCCAAGTGAATGCCAAAGAAAAATATTGGAAATCATGGATGGGGAAACATTGAGCCGATAGAAGAGACCAATGAAATTCATGTTTTGTCTCCATTCATGACAAATGGAGAATTAATTTACCTAAAATATCTGGTGCGGATATATAGGGAAGCTCATATAATAATTCGTTGTCAAGATATTTTAATTCATTTCCCTCATGGAAATCATAGTGTTGAAGAATTAACTGCCATTTTCAATCCAGCATCTAAAATGCTATTTTGTCAGCTATCACCATTTAGGGCAAGTAATGAAAATGACACACTTATGTACATAATAAACCTTATCATCTCATATCGAACTCTTTCACTTGAATGGATTATAAGATATGATAATATAGAGCTTGTAGGACAATGGTATGATGATGATAGAGGACATCTAGCAACTAAAACCATAAAGCATCATTACTCATACCATTATTTGTTTGAATTTTCAAATAGTGACATGTCACCTGGCATTCATCTTGTAGCAGATATTGGAAGATGGCATATCCCAAATGGATGAATTAAGTATTACATCATGACGATTGACAGAAGCAAATACTTATGATGTATAAGATTAGCCTCCATTTCTGAAAAGTTGAAAAAATCTAGAGCAATATGTATCTGCTCATTGGCATGTCAATAATGTCTGCATATCTAAGTTTACCTAACGATGTCTTTTACTATTACAAACTTATAGCAATTTCATGAATTGCACTTAACGTGGAAGGATAATAATCTCTTTAGTTTGGAAGGTTATCATCTTTTTAAAAAATATAAATTTATTCATTAGAAATCCAATTGCAATTTTGTCATTCAATACAGTTCCAACAATGTCTTGTTATAATTAAAGCAAAAGCATTCAAAGTTCCAATGTAGACATAGTCATCATTGAGCCATAATATGCTTTTCAATGGCCAGTTGAAGTGAATATATTCATGTGGCAGGATTGACACATTTCAGGGACACATCTATTTTCTATAAATTTCAATTTCACATCAAGAGCCATTGAAGTTGTTCAAAAGTCACTATGTGAAACTCTCAGCAAACAATGGAACTTCTTGAAATAGTATTGGGAGTTGAATTTTTGTCTCTCTTGGTTCTATTTCTCATTGTGAATGAAACACCTACTTTCTTTTATTTGTTGACTCTGAATGTAGTACTCTTCTATGTAATTCTCTATTTATTTGAGAAATATATGTAATGTCCGTTGCAAAGAAGAATTTCATAGACAATAAAGTAAATATTATTGCATTCAAATGTAGTTAATGTTGATGATATCATGACATGACTACATCACCCAATCTAATGAATAAGTGTATCTTGTAATTAAAGTAATTTAAAATTGTCAAATATAATGACTTCTCCCTGTTTCATCTATTCAAATAATCATGTTTATGTAAATTTGTTTTTCTCTTCACAGAAGCAATCAAAACCATGACTACTTTCATGCAAATACCAATTGTTGATTTAGATAATGAAGAAACATCAACTTTTGAAAAAATCAAGCAGACCTGTTGCAAAAGAAGGAAATGTTCCAAGCATAAAAAGTACAAGGGTGTCAGGAGACGACCTTGGGGTAGCTATGGTGCAGAAATAACAAATCCAAAGACTAAAGATCGAAAATGGATTGGAACATTTCGAACTCCTGAGGAAGCTGCAAATGCATATAGAGAAGCAGCTCTCTCCATGAAAGGTGTAACAGATTGTATAGATTGTCATATAAAGTTGTTGGGAGCAAATAGTGAAGCAATTCATAATGCTGATATAATGACAATGATAGAATCTCTTTCTCAAAGTAAGCATATCTCAAAAAACATGGAAAGTCATGTCTGTGGAGAGTTGACTAATATCTCTCAAGGAAAAAAATTCCACTCACCATGCCTTGATGATATTGCATTTGAGAATATAATGGCTTTTGATGCAGAATATTTACTCACATCTACAGATATGAATCACTGTCAATCAAGGAATTCTCAACATTTACAATGTCCAACAAAATTATCTAGCTCATATGAACCCAACTATTGCACACAATATAGTTATCCTCAACAACAACCATTATACACCATAGATACCCAGAATCCACAACAAATAGAAGAACAAGAAAGCATATGCCAGCCATATAGTACTTTAACCATGCACAAAGTTGTTACCACAAAGCCAACATTAACATACAGTTCCAATGTTGGAGATACAAATTTTGACCAAGCAGGTATCGGAATTCTCAAATCTACAGACTTAGAATGGATGAAAGTACATGGTAGCATTGGTATGTCCTCAAACCTATTGCTACATTTTACATTAATAGATTAATTGATTAGCATTTGTAAATGGAAAAAAATAGTTACTACAATCAAAATATTGGCTCTGTACATATCCTCATTTCTGCTAACTACTTTATCTAACTATATCATTCCACAATCTAATGTAGGAAATGATACTATGGCAAGGCCTGCAAGAGAAGAAAGACTACCATGGAACCCAACTAGCCCAGTCATCCAGAAAAATACATACAATTATGACTTGAGTTCAATGAACATTGAACATAGTATGCACCATAGAAGCGGGTCTACCTATGCAGCAAACAAACAAAGAATTAGCTCAACATCTAGTGATTTGCATGCCTCAAACAATCTTGACAATAAACACCTTGCATTGTATGACAAAATTAATTTGGAAATGAATGTCATAAAGTGCAAGGTATCGAAAATTGAGAGCATTGTAACTAATATTGAACACTGTCTATTTAATGCTCTTAATGGTAGTAGCCAACCACTATGAAATGTCTTGACACATTTATATGAAAGGTCTTGTTATTTAACAATTTTAAGCTTCAACAGCGATTATTCAGAGAGTTCACAAATCAATATTCATAAAAAGTATAAATGTTTGTGTAAAAGTGTGAAAAAAAATACTGTTACAATGTCTTTGACATAAAATTTATTTAGAAATGTTATTACTTTGTTACTTAGATTATCAAGTTTATTCAGTTATTAGCCAATCTTATAACTAGTCACTATTTTCCAACATTTAAAGAAATCTTTCTTGAAAAATAATTCAAAAAAAGTGCCTTGTATTCTTAGATTATCAAAATTTTCAGAATATTACAATTACTAATAGTGTAATAGATCATGTGTAAATGAGTGAATTTGTAAAATACTATTGTCCATAATTCAAAACATTTTATATATCTAGTACTATTGGTTCAAATAGTATAATAGCAATGTTCAGATGATAGCCATTTTTGAGTAAACTAACAAAATTTTCTACAAAAAATATTCTATTTATAAAGTGACCCAATATAAATGAAACATTAATGTAAACATTGATTCGTAATAAATGCAGGATGCCAACCTATAGCATATGGTGTACAATCAAAATGTAGCACATAAGTATCAACATACTACATTTGAAACAAACAAAAAACTACAACTTGCAATTTAACAATAAAAAAAAATAAGAATCAAACTCATTAGTACAAGACTTCATTATATGAACAAATTGAACAATCAAACATCTACAAATCATGCAGCAAGACCAAAACAGATGTAATTGTAATGTACATTCAAATCACATTGACAAAACTCTTCTAAAGCATGGCTTATCTAGGCCTCATGACTTCAAATACAATATCAGTGATTGTTTATTTGATACATTTGAATATCTACTAAAATTTCAACATACATCAAATGAAATTCGTAATGGAACAATAGATTTCTTCATTGCTTGCCTCCAAAATGGAGATGACGAAGCTATCAATTCCTATAACCATGAACTCCACCCTCAAAGCCTGAGAGAGCTTCACAATGTAGAAGATATTACAACTTATTTGCAAAGAATGCGTTTATCCGCAAAACCATCAACTAAGACAAAGCAAAATGGTTTGTGGGGGGATATATTTTGCATACATTGGATATCAAAGTGGCTCAATATTCGTATATGTGTTTGGTCTGCATCTTATGGAAAACGATATTTAGATTTTAACAACTAGCTCGATTCTACTCCATTCAATATCCTCTTTCATGATGCAAATCCTTTGTTAGGGCACTTTGAACCATTGCTAACCAATGCAATCTTACAACAAAAACAACATAATATCAAATTGCACAGATTAAAAAAAATGATAAGAAACAATGGCAAGACACCACTCAAAGAAAGAAAGCGAAAGAAAGAAACATTAAAGAACTACAATATGTCTACCGATGATAAGCATAATATTGCAAAAAATCAACACAATATAACATTGCGTGCAGTGAAAAGATTAATTAGAAATAAAGCTTGCAACATTAATCAACAAACAATTACAAACGAAAACAATAATATTTTCTCAACTAATAACCAAAATAATATAAAACCACAAACTCAATCCAGAAGAACAATAAATACGAAAAGGAAATCAACTAAGACAACTTTGACACCAATTGATAATTTTTTTTCCACAGTAGAAGACACACCAAAATATCCTTGCACAATTTGTCAAATGCTCCATTTCAAAAAAGATATAAAATATTACAAAGAGGAACATAGAGTTCTATACCGCAATTTGACAAAATCTTACATACCACTGCTTACCGAGTACATATGTAAAATATGCAACGATTCTCTCAAAAAAAAAAAAACCTAAATATGCAGTTCCTCACAACATACGCAAAAATAAGCCATTACCAAGTGTACAAAAAATGACACAACTAGAGGAACGTCTAGTTTCACTAAGAGTTGCATTTGCACAAATTTGGGAATTAGGATATAAAAAGTCTCAACTTGGACTAACTGGTTCCATCATAAATGTCCCTGTAAACATATACAATATTCAAAATGCTCTACCACTATCACTATCAAACACAACAATAATTGCAGTGGCTCTTAAAAGACAATTGCAATATAAAAATGCATTTCAAAAAGGCATGGTACGACCATATATAATAATGCAAGCTCTATTCGATTTAAGCAAAACAACCCTTTACCAAATGCAAAATGTACAAATAAATGAAAAGTGGATAGAAACATTAGATATCAACAATGAAGACAATAGTTGTGAAAACAAAAGTTGTTCTGAAAGTGAAAGTGAAAGTGATCTTGAATATGACAATCCAACTGATTCTTTAATACATGGATACACAGACTCTACATGCATCCACAATATGGATGACAAAATCATTCAAATTGCACCTGCTGAGAATTGTTATCCTATTGGTATTTTCAAAGACAAGTATGTAGAAGAAATGAATTTTCCAACCCTCTTCTTCGGTGAGCCACGCAATAATGACATAATGGACAAATTTAGTTATAAAAAATTATCACAGTGGGAATTACTTCATTATGAGCAAGATTTTTCACTTCATACAACAAACCTTTTCTTCAAAGCCATAAAAATAATTATACATCAGGTCTTATCAACACTATGGATACGAATTAGAAAAGGACAATTAAAAGGACGCAAGTTACTCACAAAAGATGTAAAGCAAAAATCAAATTTGGAAAAAAATTTACGATCAGACATTGGATATGTAGATTTCAAAAGAATTCGAATATCTCCAGACTATATGCATCAATTGAAAAAAAACATATTTGCTATGATTCGACAACTTGGGCCACCTACATTTTTCCTCACTTTTACAAGTGCGGAAGAGAATTGGGAGCCCCTAATGTCAACTCTCCAATATTTACAAAAATTACGTCAACAAAAAATAAAAATAAATGACACATTTCAATGCAACGACACCAACAAAATAATACTTGTGAAAAAAGACCCAATAACATGTGCAAGGTACTATCGACATAGGATTAATGCTTTAAGAAAACTACTATTTCAAGAAAATTCACTATTTGGAAAAGTTGTAGACTATTTTTTGGTCACTAAATTTCAAAATAGGAGAAATGAACATGAGCACATGTTAATTTGGGTCGAAAATGCACCTATCTATGGAAAGCAAACAAATGATGAAATAGTAGACTTTGTGAACATGCACATCACATGCAATACTGATAACTTAGAAGCACAATATGCTAATTTGCATAAACATCACCATACTAGACAATGCAAAATAACTTCATACAAAAAATGTAGATATAATTTCCCAATTCCACCTATGCCAAATACAATGATTTTGGACCCTTTGTGCGATAAAGATGCTACTATTAATAGAACTGCCAATCAAATATTTGAATCTTTGCAAAAAAGAGACTTCAATAGCTCCTTCACATTTCAAATGTTAATTGATGAATTGCAAATAACAGAGAATGAGTACATCATTCTACTACGATCAACAATAGACAAGCCAATTATATTCCTTCAAAGAAATCCTTCCCAAATATGGAACAATAGTTTCTGCAAACAAATGCCAAAACTATGGAGAGCTAACACAGATGCCCAATTTGTGTTAAACGCATATGCTGCTGCCATGTATTGTAGTTCATATATGGTAAAGGTTGACAAGTCTATGACACGTGCATTCAAAAGAATAAGAGATGATCACCAAAGTGAAAATATAGATGCGGTTAAAATGATAACAAAATTAGGAAATGCTTTACTAAATTTGCAACAAATGTTAGCACAACAAGCAGCACATTTAGTTCTATCACTTCCCCTTAATAAGAGTTCACGAAAATGTGTTTTCATTGATACAAGATCAGACAATGAGCGAGTATTTGTACTCAAATCTGCCTCAAAATTAAATCAAGAAGTAGATAACTCAGAAAATGTAATAGCAAAATCATTAATAGACCATTATAAAAATCGCCATGATAGTCTACAAAACATATGCCTAGCTGAGTACATCTCTAACTATAATGTTAGAGGAAAAAATAAAAAACTAAAACGAAAAGAAAATATTATACGCTTTATTAGTTACAATAAACACAATGACTTAGAAAACTATTGCAGAGAACAACTACTTCTTTTTGTACCATTTACAAATAACGAATCTCAACTAAAAGAAAATTTCAAAACTTGGGAAAGTGCATATACTTTTCATGAAAATATAATAAGACAAAATAGTTCAAAATTCTACTACAAATTAAATCAAGCATGGGGTGACATTGATAAAGAAGCTACAGAAATCAATAATCGATTATTAGAAAACAATCACAATAATAAAACAAATAAAACAACTGTCATAGATGACACATATGACATTCATGACGATATTCAAATTGAAAAATATAACAAAATTACAAATACAAAATATGTAGGTTTCGAAATAGGAAAACACCCGGAAATAATTGATAATGATGAATACTTTAAAATTCGACAAATGCTAAATACAGAACAACAGGCAATAGTAAAAGACATTGTCTGCAAAAAGGTCACAAATAAAACACCACTTCACTTATTCCTTACTGGCAGAGCAGGCACTGGTAAGACCTTTACGACAAAGATTATCTATCAAGCACTCTTGCGTATATATAACAACACAATTAACAACAACCCAGATAAACCAAAGGGAATAGTTGTAGCTTATACAGGAAAAGCAGCATACAACATCGGTGGCATGACTATACACTCTGCATTTCATATTCCTTTCAATAAATCAGAATTTCTTCCACTAAATAGTGACACACTAGACAAAATGTCCAAACATTATGAACAACTCAAAGTTATATTGATTGACGAAATATCTTTAGCAGGTTCAACATTCCTACGCTATATAGACAAACGACTAAGAGAAATAATGCACACACCAACCTCTTATTTTGGCAATTTGGACACAATTTTTTGTGGTGACCTATATCAAGCCCAACCAGTTCTTGACTCTTCAGTATTTGAAAATAGAACTACAGACAAAGACTTAATGCCTTACAACTTTTGTAATGATAACATCAAATGTTACACATTGCATACCACAATGCGTCAAAAGGATCAAAATTTTATACATATACTTAATAGAATTCGATTGGCAAAACAAACAATAGATGATATAACATATCTGAACCAACAATGCTTGCGGCCAATACCAAATGACCCAACACTTCCTTTCCTTTTCTATAGAAAAAATGACGTATATGTACACAACCAAAAAATGTTAACAAATATGTCTGGAGAAGTTATTGTTCTAAGGGCCATAGATGAATACGAGGACAACATAAATGGCATAAGACTTTACAACCATAAGGCAACCCTCCCAATTGAAATACAACTAAAACAAAACATGTTGATAGAGTTATACTCAGGAAACTACAATACAACTGATGGACTAGTCAATGGTTTGGATGGAATATTCAAAGATTACACAAACCACAACAATTTAGAAATTGTTTGGATCAAATTTAATGATTCTAATATTGGAAATCTCCAAAAAATAAAATATGCACAATACTACAACCAAAGTATTGAGAAAGCATGGGTCCCTATTGTACAAATTTCAAGACCAATCCAAAAAATCTCAACAAGCAAAAAAATTACTATTAGAAAACAATTTCCAATACAACTAGCATCTGCACGCACAATTCATAGATCTCAAGGATTGACAATGGAAAGATTAGCTTTTGATCCAACAAGTATAAGACACCATGGAATAACATATACTGCATTATCACGTACAAAAACAATACAAAACCTATATCTTGTGAAACCACTCACTCAAAAACATTTTCATGTAAAACCAAAAATAAACATGCAAATGGAACGCCTACAAACAAGTGCCTGTTGGAAACTTGAAAATGAGGCTTCATGCACAAATAATACTGAACATTTGCTATTGTGCACATTAAACACACGAAGTCTACATGCTCATGACAATGATTTATTCAATGATATTGAAATTATGTCTTCAGACATTATATGTTTACAAGAAATTCACATAAATTCAATAAAGCAAAATTTAGTTCTAAAAGACTTCACTATTCATGTCAACCATGGAATACATGGCATTATGACATTAGTAAGAAACAATATCAATGTAACAACATCATCAACTCATACATCAAAACATGTAGAAGCAATCACATTAACCATAACAAAATCTACCAATATATTGAATATTTGCAATATCTATTCAAGGCCAAATACTCCCTTCATAGATATTAAAAATGTGTTAGACACTCTAACTTCCAAAATGCATCCAACTGCACTCACTTATATTCTAGGAGATTTTAACATTGACATGTTAGCTAATACAAAAAATACAAAAGAGATAAGTAATCATATGCAACAAATGAAATACACATTTCTGCTTCAACATAGACATAGCATGAATAAGCCACTCATAGATCACATTTGGTCAAATAAAACATCAAATGTATGCTTTATCCATAAAACAGAGGCATATTGGTCAGATCATTTCTCTACATTTCTTAAAATACATTTACCTGACATAATGACTATAAAAAAATGACATTTCCGTCATTCTATCATAAAACTTTAAATACAAATTTACTCACAAGATTCATTTTCTACATTGAAAACAATTCCACATAACAAATTTTATTAACCACTATATGAACAATAAACTTCAAATTTCAATAATTGCATTCTAAAAATTATGGAAAATGTCTACAGTAAGAAGAAATCTGATGCACTAAAGCAATTTCTTGTTTCCACAATTTATGCACAGAAATCAATGGATGCAAACAAAAGAGCAGGAAAGGCTACACAAATGAGGCAAGAACAATCTACAAAAAGGTAACATCTACTTGCTTTCATGAATTTTATAATTCTATATGCACATGGAAAATGCACTAACATACATGTCAATGCAGGACAAAAGTGAAAACTATTGGCTCCATTACAATAGAAGAGTTGAATGCAAGAAAAGGAGGCAACATATTTGAAGGAGATGTGTTGGTTGTCTACAAAGTCAACCTGGACAAAGTCAACAAAACACGAGAAGTGCTACGAGCAGATCTGACAGATCATAAAGCAGAAATGACAATAACAGTCACTGTCAATCCAAACTTAGTACAGCAATTTGAAGACAAAATAATCCCAGGCATGGGTGTTTGCATTATCGGATTTGACATTTAACCAAAATCAGACTTTGATAGAGGTGATTGCGACTGCATTATTCTACTAAAGGAAACAAGCACAGTGGAAACAATCAATCGCATATGCAATGACTACAATTTCATCCCCAACACTACAATAAGCAACCTACTAAATAGCACAAGCAACTACCCAATTGGAACAATAGGTGCATTGGTGTTTGCAACAAAAAAGCAAGGCAATCTCAACATTCTAGAAATAAAGGATGGTCAATCTGAGGAAGACAAAGCACAGGTAAGAATTAATGGCAATTGTTTCTCAAACTATACTTAGTCTAATTAGTAAAGCATTCAATATGCAAATAATCCACGTAATCATTTCAACTCTGTATATGTATATTTTATGTAGCTAGAAATCCATCCAAATTTCCTTCAGCACTACACCACAGCAGAAGAACATCTTGCTCAAAATGAAACACCAACATTGCTTTTTAGAAATATTGTAACAAAGACAGACAAAAAGCATACACTTCGTACAGGGCTCTCCACATTTATTTGCAAGCTAAATGACAAAATGACATTGCAAATGTTACATGACATAATGCAAAAAAATAGAGAGGTAACATATAAGCAATATGAAAATCTAACAATTGTCTCTATTAAATGTGACCAAGACTTACACCCTGCACTTTGCAACAGGAACATGGAAAATTGAAAATTGCAAATCCATTCTCTAACCCATTTGCTGCATTTTGTCCACACTGCCACCACAAATTTGAAGGATATGGAATCCTTGATGAAGAAACTGCACACTGCATTGGATGCAAGAAAGATGTCAACTATCTGCACAAGTTACACTTGAAGACATTGCTTCTTACTGAAAATAAACAGCCAATCCAATGCTTCATTGACAACACATTAATTGAACAGTTAATCCCACGACTCCACAACATCAAGTATGAGGAATATATGCAACAGAAATCCAATGTCATCTTCATGCTTAAAGAGCTTTGCATTGAAGGTACTTTCACCTTGACCCAGGCCAATGCAATTATGCATGTCAACCTGAAGCAGAACACACAGGCAAGTCATAAAGTAAGTTAACAAATACATTTTAATAAAAGCACAAATAGGAATTAGTAGAGATATGTTTTATATGTCAAAAACAACTATGTAACATTATTTTGTGGCTCATATTGCAGGCTAAAGAAGAATGAATAAAGTACAACCAACAATATGAAAAGAATCTCTGCTACAAAATGCTTGCAAGCCTCATAAACTACAATGTCAATGGTTACTCAAGTTTAACTCCTATGTAATTCTGTAAAACATAAAACCTGTAAAATAAATAATTTTATTCTCGGGCTAGACTGGAGGTTTTCTTCTCCGTTCTTTCTACCAGTGCCCATTTGAACGGAGATAAGCTATTGTAACTTTCTAGTTAAGTTAAATAAAATTAATGAAGGCCTTGGCCATTTACTGATAAATTTTATTTCTTAAAATTAGTAATTTGATACAGTATAAAGTAGATGAAAAAATTACACAACTATCTTCTCAATCTAATGCTTTAATACAAATAGTTACAAATCAAATAGCCCATTCAAGAACTTGCAAAAGAATTTGTATTGAATGCTTTTCACAGTAACTACACTACCTAACACATCTTTAGCAAAAGGTCAAAGATGAAAATAACAAATGATAAAACAAAACATACAATTTATTTCACAAATACAACCAAAAACTCAAACAAAACATAGAGCTAAAATAGATAGCATTTCACAACTTCTTACAATGCAATAATGTAAACAATTATGAAGCATTCTAACCCAAAATCTCCAATTTAAAGTTAATTTCCTCCCAACATAATCTAACGAAAAAATTGAAAAAAAATCATGCTTATGTAATAATTCAACTAAACAAATACAAACAGTTGACAACAAAAGAACTAAACTTAAAGAAATTTAATCAAATAATTTTTTTCAATCCTAACCATATGCACTAACATATTTTTTTATTATAAAAATAACATAACACACGTAGCAAGAAGTTAAAAATAATTTTGGCAGGAACTAGACGCTTTGCGTCCTTGTTTAAATGTAGGTTAATTTTTTTTCAATTATTTTATTCAACTGTATTATCTGAGAATTTATTTCCACATCCCATACAAATTCCAGAGTGTTGAAATTTCATCTACAGCAAGTCTATTTTTCTCAAACAATATATTTCTTTGTTCTCTATGGATTTCTTACTTCTAAGTCTATAATATTCTTATAGGATATTACTATGCAAATTTGGAGTATTTTTTTATGAATAGTTGTACAGTTTAAGTCGATGAATTTCGTTCAACAATTAACCATTAAACTCAATGCATTGAATATACTTTTCATGAGAAGGTTTAATAAGAAACCATCAGAATTTTTCCTAACTATAGATTACGAAATTTACAAATTCATTTGCCCAAGGATTAACATTATATTCTCATGCAGGTTTCAATTTGAATGTACTCTCACAACTCTTATGCAATTAACTAAATTGATAATAATACTCAACAAGGATTATCCTTTCTATCAAATCAATTTCTTTAATGACATCAAATTTGGATTTGGCAATTTTTGCATACCACTCAAGAACATCAGTCTTTTAAATCCTTGACAGATATTCCTACCCAGGACAGTGAAGCTACAATATCATTACATTAAGATCCTCTTCAATGATACTCTCTTGCAACACCAAAAGGTGATGGAATCAATATTAAATTTACACAATAGACATACCTTCCACAAAACATGGATACCACCTTTCCAATCAATAACATTTCTTTTACAATTCATTTAGACTCACAAACAAAATGAGGTTTTCTCTTTATCTCAACTCAAACACAATAATATCTCCTTCACCTATGTACATGGGGAGACAACACAAAAATAATCTCCAAGTTTCCAAGATCCTCCACAAGAACCTGCAAAAGAGAGATAGCAATGGAAAACCATGGAGGCTCACCTCCCAACCTAGGCCTCAAAGAGACCACCCCCGCGCTAGGGGAAACAAGGCTCAACGGGGATACATTCAAACATCATCATAATAACAAGAATCCAACATGAAAATCATAGTTTAACAACACATTTACAATTCCCAACCAAGGCTTGCACAATGATTCACAAATGGAATCATAAACATTGGGTGAAGGTGGAAACACAAGGAGGTTTACCATTTCATATCATATCTGCCATAAAAATCATGCCCTTTTGGGGCTAAATCAACAAATACAAGGCCCTTTCGGGGCTTCATAATATCATGCCCTTTTGGGTCTGCATAAACATCTTCCACCACACACACTACCAACACAACATCCTCCACCACACACAACCAACAGCTTTAGCTTCCTACAAACCCATACTTTAGTTACTTCCTTCCTCGCCATTTCTCCTTTTCTTTTTTCTCCCCCAAGAAAAAATATGAATATGAAAATGGCATACAATGGAGCCCATACTCCAGGGTCCTCAACTATGCAATCCAACTGTTGCCCATTCACCCTGGACTCCTCTTCCCTTCCCACAAGGGTGAGTGCAAGTCCCACACCCATAACAACACTCAAGCACAAAGAAGAAAACAAAACCAAGTAGAAATAAAACAAGAAATTTTCAAGAGTACATCACATTATCACAACACAACAATACCAAGAACACTCCTAGCAAAGGCACTCTTACAATTTTCCATTTCAGTTATAAGATATAAAGAAAGCATGGCATGAAGGACTAACCTACTTACAAGCTATGGCAATGGAATGAAGACCTCTTCCTGCTTGGTTTCCAAACTTCTCCTTTCCATTTCCTGGTTGTCTCTAAAATTAGAGAGTGGGTGAATGATCCCCAAGGTTGGCACAAGCTCCCTATAAAGACCTCCACTTTCATCCTCACCTACCCCTCTTTACTTGTATCTTTCCACCAATGAGAACTTAACCAAGTGGTGTAATGAGGGAAGAAGTCATGTGATAATATGATTTTCGAATTGGCTTGGAAATGACCTTTTTTTAGGGTCTCCTAGGTCCCCTAGACCCACTTATGATTATATTTAAACCCCTAACCCATACTATTACCATGTGGGTAACTTATTTTCACAAAATTAACACTTAGGACTCACTTTAGGCTCTCTAAAGTTCTTGTCATCTTATAACTTGAATCTCATCAAGAAGGTGACTCTTCCTAACACTTCTCCAAGGTGGTTTAATTGATTTCGAAATGAGGATTAGGCTTAGGTTAAGTAACTTCATGCCAAAGAATCCTATCTAACATGTCATTTACACATAAACAACACAAGTGTCAAATGACACACACACACTCGCACATGTTAAAACACTTTTCACATCACGATGACATGTCTCTAATTAATCATGCTCTCTGACTATAACACTCATGCACAATCACATTACGAAAGAAACACAATACAACGAGGTTTAGAATCTTCCAAAGATTCACCTTGGCTTAACCGTGTTCACATAAGGTTGAACCTTGTTTCCCCATTAATCTCCATGGTTCCACTTTCCTGCATACTCAACTTAAACATCAGTAACCCAATAAAATAGTATAGAGTACATACAACACATACAACATAAATCCACTATCTCATACTTCTCATTAATGTATACAAGTAAGTATCATCCAATCATGTCTGTTCTAAGTACTATCAATAAAACATTGCAATATCATATTCCATTTAATTTTCATCTAAGTGCGTATTCAAAACATTACATTCTCATAAAATATTTAAAACATTGAAATATCAAACATTTGTAACTACAATAGTCTTTCTTTAACATAAATCATTTTCAATTAGAGTATCATCACAACACTTCCTCACATAATAATGAAACTCTAAGTCATCTTTAGTAAATCGAAAAAAAACAATATAAAATGGATATGTATAGATCGGTTAATTGGTAACTTGAATCAAGTTAAACATAAAGGTCAAACATAGTGACGTTCTGAGCAATATCCCCTTATCACATTATGAGGGGTTTGTGTGATTTTCCAAGTTTAACTCCACAGACTGTCAGAATGTTTCAGTAATTATGTCATAATAATTTAGAACCAATTTTCAAACATATCCATGGATCTGATTAACATCATAATCTATACTCATAGTTGTTCTTAGTAGGCTGAATGTTATTTTATCCTTCCTAACTGCCCAGAAGATCATCCCTAGTGTCTCATGGTCAGGTTCTTGTCTTGAATATTTTAAATCTTGTTTCCATGTGGTCTTATCTTATCGACCTAATGTTACTGGATAAAGTATCAAAACCTACATTATTCTCCTACAGGATCCCGAAATGTAAATCATAACTCAATTAACTCCTAACCATAATTAGTTCATCCGGACCTAAAAGAGAGTACTAGTGGGGCCTTACAATTGATACATCTTACTCAATGCAGGTTATACTAGTATATTAGACGTGAGTGTTATGATGGAATTCAGAATTGGAATTGGCAAAAAGCATGTGTATTGGAGAGCAAAACAAGGGGACCTATATAGACAACAATGTCATCAAAAAACACATTCTAGGTCAAGGTTCTTGCCCCCTTCATCCATGAATTGTACTCATGTACTCAATAGGATGTTGATGTTTTATATTTTGTATATGAATGTATAGTTTTAAATTATGTAATAGACAAACATGAGCTTGGTCTAGCATGCTTAGATAATGATAAGACTCTAAAATTACTCATTTTCAAGTTGTCATGTATATTGGATTTTATTTTGTGTTTTTGTATTATTGGAGCTTGGGATATTAAAAATTCTATCAACAATTCAAGAAAAATAAGTTGGATGAGCTTTGCATTTTTATGGTAAAGGAGGACATACGGTCAAAAAATGTTCGATGAGACTAGAGGCCTTAGAGAGGGCTATGTAGTAGCATCAGATTTATACCCCTGATTCTTTTTCATCACAGACAAGCCAAGGTCATGCTATTAATCCATGGGGCTTATCTTCATTTCCTCTTTAGTGACAACTATAACACCTAGGTATGTGTAGGATCATGGTGTGCCAAAAAGTGGCAAAGTGTGAAAAATATGTTATTTTGAAATGTCTAAAAGTGTTTCAAAATCCTTGTTGACCTTTTTCCCACCCATCCTGATACCAGACCAAAAATATAATACCTTTCTTATCAGGTACCTGATTTGAATACGGGTATCCAACTTGAGAATGGGTACCCAATCTATGTGCCAAATTCATATGTAAAGGGAGTGGGGTCCAATTTTTAAGTTATATTGTCCTAGTATAATATAATTATAGCATAATTTGGGGGGACCAATTATTATATATAGTTACTAAAATTTATTATATAGTATTAAATAATTATAATTATTATTTATTGTATAATTATTTTATATATAGTGAGTACTTATTATATATTAATATATAATTATATATCATATATATTAAATATATAATAATTGTGTATTTTATACATTAGTAACGTAAGTTAATAAACTATATGACGATGTATGTTCCTAGGGTCCCCCTGGGGACATACATATTGTGTTCCAATAAGTCTGAATGAGTCATGGGATACCTGATGACCCCTTTCAACCCATTATACAACAACATATGTTCTTAGGGGTCACATTGTAATGCCTACCCCTAATTGACTTTTCATATTTTTTTGACCAAATTCTTTTAGGCATGTGCTATGATTATGTTTGATGATGATATATATGTTCATGTATTGACTTTCAGTTATTGAATGATGTTAGTTAGATGAATGATTTTTATGCTATTTCTAGGGATACTTACCCCATACTTGCATGTGTATGGTGTGTGTGTGTGTTTTCTTTATGTTTGACATTTCTCATGTGGTTGAGGAAGGGAGTCGTAGTCACCTACTAGTCGAGATCTACACGATGAATCACTTCCTGCCATTGCCTATTTAGTTTAGAATATTGTGTTTGTACATGCGTGGATTTTATTCAAATTGTAGGTACCGGGTATCGAATTCTCTGAATTGCTCGGATGAGTGTACCCTATCATAGTATTTCAATGGTATAAGTGGGGAGATAACTCTTGAGTCCAAATCCTTAACCCTAAGCCAATTATCCTAGAAAATAGGACAAGTATTTGAGTTAGTTTACCCATCTAAATTCGTCAAGTGACGTGGATTTGTGATTTTGACCCTAGAGTTTGATTATGTTGTTTGCCTTCAATTGAGTTATCTTTTTTGGTTTTGTGGGTATGTGATGATTTTCTGTTATAATTAAATCAAATTAAAAGATAATTTAATGGAAATTTTAATATAGAAATTTGATACTTAATTATATTTAATTAATTGAGAAATTAATTAAATTTAAATTTTTTATTAAAGTTCTATTTTAACGTATCTATATTTATTTAATTTAATAATAATTATTTAGGAGTTTTATTTTAATAATAAACTCTAAATAATATTATTACTTGAATTAATAAATATATTACTAAAATATCTCGTAATTAACTTCATAGAGAAAACATAAAATTTATAAAGTTTATTTTTTATTAAATTGCATAAAGGGTATGCAAGAAATTTAAAGATAAAGTTATAGTTCTAATTGTGGCGTAGTTATATTTATTTAATTTAATGATAATTATTTAGGAGTTTTATTTTAAATAATAAACTCTAAATAATGTTTTTTTTTTTTTTTTTTTTTTCCGGTAAATGGCCAAGGCCATATAATTTTTATTAAATGAAGAAATAAAATACATAAATCTACTCCGTTCAAACGGGCACTGGTAGGAAAGAACGGAGAAGAAAACCTCCAGTATTGCCCAGGACAAACGTCCTATACTATTACATAATCTAAAAGGGGCATACCCCCGTAAACTATTGCTTGTGTCCATCTTAAATTATATTACATGTTTGTAGGGGCATACCCCCACTAGATACTGCAATTTAGAAGAGGCATACCCCATAGGTTAATGAAAAAGAATTTATATTACATGTAAACAAGGGCATACCCCAAGAAATTGCAATGATCTCTAACCTCCTGAATCTATTGTCAAAATGTCATTTGCTTGCTAAATTAACAACCAAGAGAAAGAATTGATCTAACTGACATCAATTATTAATAAACCCCCTGGATAGGAGATAAGGGGTGTTAGGTCAACTGATAATTAGGGCTGATCTAGTGCATCAAAATACTTAAGAAATAAATACTAATTTATACCATAAGACTTTACCTACAATTTT
Source organism: Cupressus sempervirens (assembly GCA_028749045.1). Taxonomy (NCBI): domain Eukaryota; kingdom Viridiplantae; phylum Streptophyta; class Pinopsida; order Cupressales; family Cupressaceae; genus Cupressus; species Cupressus sempervirens. Next base: position 87,628,338 of record CM053791.1, on the reverse strand, counting down.
GAAACAATCTTTACTTATAATCAGCAGCAAAGCTTACTAATTTATCATCCTGAATTTGAGATCAAGTCTATGTGAATAGATCTAAAAATGGTCTATAAAAGTTAAGAAAGAACTACTTTATTCTTTAAGAAGAAAAAGTGACTAAAGCAACACCAAACAATTTGATGGCCAATGCTAGACCTTGCCATAATTAACACCTAATTAGGGAAGTAAATCGAACCAATCACAAACAATTTAATAGGAGTAAACTATTCTTCCATATAGTTAAAACTAAAATATACAGACCATAACATTTTGAGGAGTTCTGATTCTGACATTTAACTATATTAAGAGTAAATTGTTTTTCCATATAGTTAAAGCTAAATTATACATACCAAAAATCGTGAAGTTCTGGTGCTAACCGAAACCTATACTAAGTGTTCAGAAATCCTTAACTATACCCAACCAAGACTATATAATTAACACTATACTAGTATATACTAAAATTTGATACTGTCAACAACCTACTTTTTCAAGTCACCATGATGATTTTTGGGACATTTTTGGTGGCATCTTCAAAAATGATTGGAGGTAGTTCGAAGTAGTGCTTGATCTTGCTAGATTTCTCGGAGTTGAGAATGCAAAACTCCAGTGCCTCCAAGTTGTCAAAATGTACCCCTTGTTTTATATATGCATTGAACAATCCAAGGTAACTCGTCAACCATTCCTTACCCTCATCCACCAGTATCTGCCTCTAGCATAATAAAAAGTTTATACTTGCCTCCATGCAAGGCCACTCCTTCTGAAAGGAAAAACTCTCTCTAATAATTAGAGCTTGTCCTTGGGGTGCAGTGATAAGGTCTACTGAACCTGGGGGAAGGCTCATGTACCTTTCGGGAAGAGTTATACACTGTTTATCATCCAAACTAAGGATGGCTTTTTCCATACCTTTCTTCCAGACCGGACTAAAAATGTCCAGGCTTAATTTAACAATGAGTTCTTGATCCTCCCTAGCTCTTGCAGTCACCCGTATGAACGATCCTATGATGCTACTATTTGTTCTCCAGGTGGTGCTATAGTCAAAGGTCCCTTTTCCTATGGATCTGCTCACTACAAATCTAGTAAGATCATCCACTAGCTTGAGCAACCTACTACATCTTTCCGGTATGACTTTTCCTAATAAAGCCATTGTTCTATTCTCAGTTGTGTGAAAAACATGAACATTGGTCTCCATTGGTAGGAGAGAGACTAGGTTTGAAACCATTTGCAATACCACTAAATGTATTGTGTATCAACCTTGAGTTAAGGCTAACTAATTTACTGTCTCCATCTAGTCATGTGTGAGCAATTAAAGACCTTAATTCCTGATCATTTCGATGATAGTTGAAATGATCTTCATAGCTTATGAAGTGGTACTGATACTCCCCACAAAAATGCAAGTGGAGCCTCTCACATGACAGGTTATGATCCCAAATCATATCTAATTATGAATTGGACATCCAAGAAGGCTAGTAAAAGCTTGACAATTCTTAGTGCTAGCTAAAAGGTCATTATCATTATTTTACGATAAAACACTATACCCTTTGTTTAACCAAGCCTATATTATAGGTATGGTATTCCCGACCTACTACAAGATGGACTCCTTATGGGCTAGTCTTTATAATTCTATTAATTCAAATGGGAACATCTACTTAAAAATTTAATTAAGTAAGAAACATATTATATCAATTATTATAATAAGACTCCTTATCTAGGCTAACTGTTCCCTTAATAAGGTCCATACGCTACATGTTATTATGAACTAATATTGATTTGCCATCAGCTCCCATGTTGGCTAATCTGTCTGCCAATTTATTTCCTTCTCGAAATATATGACAGATTTGGTATTCTTCAAAACTATCCAATCGTATTAGGACTTCTTTAAGCTTTGAATTTAGAGTCCAATTTGGAGTATCTCGTTTCCTTAGAGCATTCAAAATAACTTGAGAGTCTCCTTCAATGATGACTTGGGGAACTCCTAGGGTGATGCAGAGTTGTAAACCTCTATCTACCACTTCCAATTCGGCCAGATTATTAGTAGTGGGAGGGAGGGGGGATGCTAATTTACCTATCCATTTCTCATGCTCATCATTTACTATGTACCCGATACCGGCTACTCTCGGGCTACCCCTTGCCGCCCCATCAAAGTTTAATTTAAACCAAACTCATGGTAGAGGTTCCCACTTGCACTTGGCACGCGCGTCTTTATTATTTTTTTGATAAACACAGGGAGGATTAATAAGATTGTGCCAATTCTTTTTCATTGACCCATCCCACCAGGAGAAAGATCCTTCTTCTATCATCGATTTTTGGAGGTGGGCATTCAATAGCTCAACAATTGTAACTTCTAGTTTTAAGAGGAATCTTTCTATGTACAAGGCTTTGTCTTGGAAAATCCTCCTATTTCTTTCTTTCCACAATTCCCACATAATGATTGAGGGGTTAATATTCCAGAGTTTAGAATAAATCCCATACTCCAGATGGGTGGGCCAAGATAGAATGAAAGTTTGAAACGAATATGGAAAAGGTGAGAACCAAGATAAACAGGAACAAAGCCATTCCCAACAAGAAAGCGCATAGGGGCATCTATAAAATAAATGATCTGCAGTCTCATTACTATTTTTACACAAAACACACCAGGAGGGTCTAATAAATCCAAGTCTAGATAGTCTATCTAGTGTCAAAACTCTGTTTTGAAGGGACAGCCATAAACTAAATCCAACTTTTGGGAGACAAGCAGAGTCCCAACATACTTTGAGTGGTATCTCCACATCTTCAAACATTGAGAGTTAACCAACATATTATATCCTTGTTTCACATTGTATTTACCATCCTTAGACCCAACCCAAATTAGTTGATCTTGTCTATCTAACTGTTTAATAATTCTTTCTGAAATGAGCTTCTTGAAAGCGTTAACTAGCTCAGGGTCTAAACCTAAACCTTCCACTTGACGCCATTTCCATATTTGGGTTCCATCAGAGTCATCCTTAAATTTTTAATCTATGACTTTAACACCCCATACTTATGATAGGATCCTTTTTAGTCTTTCATGGTTAGGGGTAGCCGGGGTTGGGGGAAACCCATCCCAGGAATCTTCCCAAAACAAAGCTTTATCCCCCAACCCTACATCCCATGTTAAGTATTTCGTGATCAACATACGACATTTGGACATGAAGGACCAACTTTCAGATCCTTTCAAAAGGTTGTACATTCTAAACAAAGACAAAGGATCAGAAGGGTCAAGATATTTATTATAGAAGATCTTGGCCCATTTATGACTATGTTCTGTATATAGCTGCCAATAAGTTTAGCCCCCAGGGCTTCATTCTACCATTGAGGTTTCTTAATTCCTAATCCTCCTAACTCCTTAGGTTTACATAATTCATCCCATTTAATGAGCACTAGTTTCTTTTTATCATTCCTATCATTCCATAGGAAGTTTCTAAGTTTAGATTTGAGTTTCGAGGAAACCCAATTAGAAAGGGGGAGACAAGCCAATGGGAAAATTGGTATTGCGAAGAGGACCGATCTGATCTTGGTGATCTTGTCGGCCTTTGATAACCAGTTATCTTTCCAATTTCCTAGACGTCCATCCATCTTCCCCATTGTATATGTGTAGATTTGTTTTGATTTCGGTCCTTTTTCTAGAGAAATACCCAAATATTTAAATGGGAGTTGTGCCTTTTTATACCCCATAATCCTGCAAATCTGATCTTCTAGATCATGATTTGTGAATAAAAAGAAAATCTCTGACTTATCTTTGTTCACTTTTTTCCTAGAAGCATCCATGTAGGATTGAATGATTCTTTTAAAACCCCAGGCCTCTTGAAACAAACTCTTACCCGATAAAATTGTATCATCCACGTATTGTTGGTGGGTTATGTTAGGAATATTAATCATAATTGTGATGCCCGTTATATCCTTGTTTCGATGAGCATCAAAAATCGCTCTACGAAAGGCTTCTGCCATTATGATAAAGAGGAAAGGGGATAAAGGATCTCCTTGTCTAATGCCTCTTGAAGTACCAAAAAAGCCTTCAGGAGTGCCATTTACTAAGATAGAGAATTTGGGCGTTGAAATAAATTTGAAGATAAGATTGATCCATTGCTTGGAAAAACCAAAAGCTTCGAGGACCTTACATAAGAATCACCAATCTACCATGTCATAAGCCTTCTAAATATCTAATTTCATGAACATATAGGGTTCTTGATTTTTGGAGGCTGAATGAATAGTTTCTTGAATTGTTAGAATACCATCCAGAATCGATCTTCCTGGGACAAATCTTGTCTTCTCTTCTGAGATCAATTTTGGAAGCAAGTTCTTTAGTCTGTTTGCCAAGATTTTGGAAAAAAATTTGTATATAGTATTACATAAAGCGATGGGGCAAAAATCCCCTGGATGCTCTAGCCCGTCCTTTTTAGGGATCAGAGTCAAGAAAAAGTAATTGATCTCAGCTAGTAAGGCCCCTCCCTCCCTGACCCTTCTATTTCTTTCCATATATCTTCTCCTACAATATCCCAACATTTTTGAAATAAAAAGGCTTGGAAGTCATCAAGGCCTGGGGATTTGTCGAGGTTCATGCTAAAAACAACCATACGAACCTCTTCCAAAGTGATAGGTCTATTTAAAAAATTATTATCTTCTGCTGAAACCAGCTTGGGGATAAATCTAAGCATCTTTGATTGAGCCTCCTTGTTGGTGCCTTTGTAATTATTTAATATAAATTTTGGAAATGAGTAACTAAAGTGTCAGCTATCTCTAAAGGGTTAGTTATGCATTCACCTAATTGGTTAGTAATACTAATAATTTTGTTCTGTGATCTATTATAAATGGATGTTTTATGAAAGAATTTTGTGTTCCTATCCCCTTCATCCAACCATTTTTCTTGGGACTTCTGTCTCCAAAAAATTTCCTCCTTGGAATGGATATCTTCCTGTTTTGCGAGAAGTTCTTTTTCTAACGAATAACTTTCAAAGTTCATACCCCGTATTATAATGTCATGGTTCAATAATTTCAATTTTTCTTCAATCTCTATCTTTTCTTTGAAAATATTATTGAAGTGGTGCCTATTCCATCTCAACATATTTTCTTTTAAGCTTTTTAACTTGGAGATAAATATAAACATCTTAGATCCGTCAGCTTGGGTCCACCAGGTCTTGATATTCTCAATAAATTTTGGGTCCTAAAACCACATTATTTCGCATTTAAACAAATTTCTAGCAGGTTTCGAGGGTTTCGATAACTCCAGGCAGATCGGGAAATGATTCGATCCTGCTATGGAAGAATATTGGATTGGTAGTTTTAATCTCCTACTGTATTGTTTCCTAGAATAAAAAACCTGTCAAATTTTTTCACTATATAATCAAAACTCTGTCTTCTATTAGTCCATGTAAAGGTTTCATTTTTAATAGGAATATCAATCAGACCTTGATCAACGATCCAGGCTTTAAAATCTAAAGAGGATCAAGAGAGTTGTTGTATTCCTCCTCTCTTCTCATCTAAACTAATGATAGAGTTAAAGTCTACACCAATGATAATTCGAAAATCCTTAAATTTCAAGAAGAGGGAGCTCAATGCGTCCCAGACCTGCTTCTTCCCAGATAAATTATTTGGGCCATAGGTATTTACTAAAATCAATTTTAAATCTAATTTCAGGCTTTGCAAATTAACACTTATCCAATTGCATCCTTGTTCTAACCAAACTATATCAACTTTTCTAGGATTCCATATAACACCTAATCCTCCTGCTGAACCATTTGCTACTTGGTAAATAGACTGCTAGATACCTAACAACCTATCTAGTTTTATACCCTCATCCATTCTTAATTTAGTTTCTTGTATTAAGATTATTTCTGATTCAAATTTATTTAAGTATTGTTTTATTAACCTTTTTTGGCTAGGGGCATTTTAACCCCTAGCATTCGAAGTGGTGATCCTCATGGCACCCTGGGAAGGCTCTTCTCCTTCCCTGTAATGAGTAGGTTATCAATTTTTATCTGATCTCTGCTTAGGCCCTCAGCTTCTCTCAATTCTTTCGAAGATTTCCTTCCTCTTTTCCATTTAACTCTTCCATATCTTGGTATGTTTAATCCTTCTTGATTCATCTGTAGTCCAAGTTCCTATTGACAAGTGATTAGATTCTATGGTAAGGAAGAACTATCATTTCCTATGTCTATAAATTCTTCCTTTTCCAGTTCCTTGTAGACTTTGTCCACTAATTCTTCCTATGTCCCTTCCAACTAACTCCTATGGAGATTCTGGTCCAAGTCTATGTTATTCCTAGCTAGATCTTCTTCTAATCTCTTTTCCTATTCTTCAGAATGTCTCCTTAGTTTATCTTCTGGTTCTATTTTAATAATATCCCTTCTGAGATCCTCCTCTGTATAATTTTTTCCTCCTAGTTTGATGATACGTTGTATCACTTTTTCTTTCTATGAATTGGAACTGTTCTCAATGTCTTCATAGTTAAACACTCTAATGAGTTCCTCCGAGAGTTGTTCTAATTCCTCTTCATCTACCCCTAATTCTTCCTTCTCAAAAGGATAATCCTGATCTTGATTCAAGAAATTTTGAACAACTAAGATAATTGAGCCATTAGTATTCATGTCTTTCTTTCTCATTCCTGCCTGATCCATCTCTGAGGTGAAGGGAGAGGAAACAATCAGCAGGGGTTTGCCAAAAAATTTACGGTCCTTTGGAGCCTTTAGTGTTGGGAGTTAAAAGAACTTCTTCCATCGCTCTCTCTAGATGTAACTGCCCTTGTACCTAGTTTCCTATTGAATAGGATCCATCTCAGGTGCTGAAAAAAGAAGAGCATTTTTTGGTACAATTATGTCTGTATCCTTAATTATGTTGGTAACTCTGTCTGATCTTAAAGGAGATACCTCTTTTTTTCTGATACAGTCTCCTTTCTTGTTAGATATAGTTTTAAAGTTGTCATTACCTGCTATGATTCCTGGCTTTAAAAGGGGGGTAGCTGAATCCTCCTTAGCACCTCTTATCAGATCTTTTTGTGGTCCATACTCTGTCTGATTCTCACTATTACCTGATTCTAGATTTATATGGCCTTGGCACTCCAATTCTTCCTTATTGATATTGTTTTCCTGCTTTTTCGAATCTTTTAAGACTACATCTGCTAATTCTCTTTACTCATTATTCTTAATAGTCTCTTTGTTATTTAGTAAGATGAACTTTCCTGATTTAGAGACAATAATTTCCTTGTCACTGGGTTGCTGCTTTTGATTACTATCATAACCACTGTTGTGAGTGTCTTTACTGCTATGATAAGCTTCCTTTTCCTTGCCTTTTTTTGAATTTTGAAAATTTTTATTTACCTTCTTTTCTTTGAATGTTACATTAACATCTTGTTTTGGAACAAGAACAGGAACCTCTGCCATCTCTGAGATAAGGACATTTTTAGGAACCCTTGGCCCATTCTAAGAAACCTTCCCACACTGTCTATCTAATTGAGCACACTTCTTACCAAATTCTTGGCTACTACTATTTTCTAGCACCTTCATCCAAGGGAATTTAGTCCTTAGGTCTGATGTAAGAGGAAGAATCAAGGGTCTGATTTTATGGGTTTCGTCAGATCTCAGAATATCAATGATTTTTCCTTTATACCTTTGGAAGTTAATGTAATATACTGCATAACTGGTTTCTACCTTCTGTTGGAACTCAGATGGATGATTGATGTTGACTTTGATAAGGATTTTAATGTTGTTACAATAGAAGAAGGATGCATCTAATGCTATAACTTCATTGATTACCGAGCCTATAGAGTAAATAATGTCTAGATCACACAACTTCGGAGGGAGAGACGCCATGGAAAACCATGTTGGAATCATGCATTTTACCTTGTCTATATGAAAATTATGCAACCAATCTACAAATTTAATACAGTGTCCATTAAAGTAACATTCAGAAACCAAAATGAAATTGTTTTTAACTTCTACTACCTCACATTTTAAAAACAATATGTTTTTTGAATGATGGAAGATACTTACCTGCTCCTGGCAGTGATCCTGAAGCCAATCAATTAAGAGAGGGATTTCATTAATAGGCCCATTCTAGATGGCAAAGACTCCTTTCTGCCGACATTCGTTCCAGGACTCTTTGGCAGCTTCATTAGAAATCCTAAAGGGTTTGTTGTAAGAAATCAATGAGGGCGAAACTACTGGGGATTTAGGAATGGATAGAGATTTTTTGTTTTGCCTATGATGGGGGGGGGATGTAGGAAGGGGTGGGAAAATTAGGCTCTTCTAATGGAGGCTGGATCAGATGCAGAGGGCTAACTAGCAAGGGAGATGATTTAAAGGTCTTGGGGTAAGCATATTTAGTTAGGTTAAAAGTGTGGATTTGGTTATCTAACATTTCTACTGTGAAAAATGGAGGATGGGCACTGAAATTAGATACTCTAGCAGATTTATGCGAATTTACTAGAATTTCCTTTGAACGATCAAATCCAAAATTGCGCATCTATTGCACTTCCTCCCAACTTTGGCTTCAAAATTCATCTATCGGGTCTTCCAATGCTCTAAATCTGTTATCTGTGGGCACAACAAAATCCGGCATACGCAGGTTGTTTCTGAAAATTATTGCGTGCTACTATATCGTATCCTTGCCTCTCAATCTCTAATACATGCGAGTCCCTGGGATGCCTCTTTTTATTCTGCTGTCTGCCCTTCGGACCAAATTTCCTAGTAGTTTGTTTGTGAACGTTTGTCATTTTTGTGATCGAGCAGAGTAGAGCGCGATTTTTTTATCAGCTGACTCTAAATAATGTTATTAATTAAATTTAAAAATATATTATTAAAAATGTTTGTGAATTTAATTAAATAAAAGAATAAAATTTAAAGATAAAGTTATAGTTCTAATTTTGGCGTATTTATAATTATTTAATTTAATAATAATTTATTTAGGAGTTATATTTTAATTAATAAACTCTAAATAATATTATTAGTTAAATTGATAAATATGATATTAAAAACGTCTCATGATTAATTAATGTGAGAAAGAAAATTAATTTAATAAAGATATTTTAAATTACATAAAGCGTATGCAAGAAATTTTAAAGATAAAGTTATAGTTCTAATTGTGGCATAGTTATATTTATTTAATTTAATGATAATTATTTAAGAGTTTTATTTTAAATAATAAACTCTAAATAAAGTTATTAATTAAGTTAATAAATATATTATTAAAAATGTCTGTGATATTAATTAAATAAAAGAGTTAAATTTAAAAGATTAAATTAAAGTTCTAATTTTAGCATAATTATATTTATTTAATTTAATAATTATTATTTAAGAGTTTTATTTTAATAATAAACTCTAAATAATATTATTAGTTGAGTAATAAATATTATTTGATTAAAAAAATGTTAAAATATGTGAATATTTGATTAATTAAAAACTAATTATTCTTTAAATAAAAAGGTCTAAATTTGGAAAATTGGTTAAAGAAAGATTAGAATATGATGTTATAAAAATTAATTAAATATGTACTTCAGTTTAAAATATTTATTTTAAAAGTTTAATTTAAGAAGTTGGATAAAAATAGAATTAAAATATTAAAAGATTAAAGATTTAATATTTTTTTATTATGATTATTTAATTAATAATTATTAAATTAGAGTTGCATTTAAATAATGAGCTTTAATTATTCTTATTAATTTAAATAATAAACTATGTCTTAAATAGTGCTTACATTAATTAATAAGTGGAGGAAAAGAAAATATAAAAGAATATTTAAATTTAAAAGTTCTTTAAATGTGCATGAAAGAATTAAATTTAAAAGATTTGTTTAAAGTTCTAATTTAGGCGTATTTATATTTATTTAATTTAAAAATTATTTATTTAAAACTTTTATTTTTAATAAACTCTAAATAATATTATTAGTTAAATTAATAAATATTAAATTTAAAATGTCGCATGATTTAATAAGGGAGAAAAAGCTTTAATTTAACAAAGTTTATTTTAATTAAATTGCATAAAGTGTGTACATGAAAATTAAAATATAGTAATTAAAAACAAAGAGTTTTTGCATGATTGCATGATCAAAGCCTTGATTTGGGGGAACAACTCATTATTAAAGAAATAAGAGCTCATTTCTAGACACACAAGTTTGAAGGAGCCAATTTACGAAAAGAGGGTTTTCGAAGGAAAAAGAAGATTCTTGCGTGTTTGTGCGTTCATTGTTTTAGCATCAAATTCAGGAAGGATCTTGTGGTTTTGTGTAGTAGTTTCTCGTTCTTCAAATTCTTGTCTTCTTTGTGTCTATTGTGCTTCTATTTTCAGAAGTTCTCTAGGTTGAAACTCTTGTTTGAGAAAATTGATTTCCATTATAGAATTGTTTGTGATTTAATCTGAAAACTTTTAGTAAATATTGGACTTTAGGGTTTTCAAAACCTAATGAATTATGAAATTCACTTTTGTATGCACTTTATGTGACATGTGATTTACTAGTGTCAGAGTTTTCAGGTTTGACTTAGCTTTGGCTAGTCAAGATGTTTGCCAGAGGCACGAGAATTCTGTTTTGTGATGCAATGATGATGTTTTGATCTTGAGCTTTTATACTCAACCAAGGTAATGTGTCTGGTATGCTCTATGAGATGTTTTGATGCATTGATTATTATTGCTTTTTAGTGTTCTTGTGTGAAACTAAAGTGAATGGTATGACCTATCTGATATAATCTTTGACTCTTCGATCAGTTGTATTTGGATTACTTTTCAGTCACTTGTATAGGACTGAGGTGTTTGTATGATTTGTTCTAGGTGATGTCATGTTATGACATGGATTGGTTTATGTATACTTTATTTTGGGATCAGTCCTCTTAGAATGATCGTATTGGTGGAATCTGTGATTATGATCAGTGTTTTTCAATACCTGTCAGTTGCTTGTTTAAGAACTAATGTATGGTATGTGGTCTTTTGTGATCTTTTGATTTTAGTAAGCTTAGGGTAGGTTATCTATATGTTAAGTTGGGAAGTGGCTTGCAATGGAGGCGGGGGCCCAAAGTGGCTGCCAGGGTAACTCATTGTAGGTTATTTAATAAGTGATAACATTTCATTAAAATGGGTTTAAAATGAATTAACAAGATATTGGCACCATAGAAAGTCTCTAAGGGGCCGAAGGATTAAAAGACTAGCTAGGTGACCTTAGAGTTGAATTTTTAGTATGTCTTGTCAGTACGAAAGGATACGAGTGCCACATAGAGTCACTAGGGGGCTAGAGGATTAAAAGACTAGCTAGGTAACCCTATAGTTGGTTTGTGCGATGACACTTTCCCACTTGTATAGTAGATTTCCTACATGCATGTGTTGCCTCTAGGATTAGTTGATACTTATGTCTTGGTACCCTTTGAGATAGTTTTCTTTCAGGTGATTCCTTGAACCTAGATGTTGGTTTTTGACTTTTGAGTTTGTTATCCTGTTTGGGACATAGACTATCTCCTCAGCATGGTGGGAGTGGGCCATTTAGTTTTCATAAGGTTGGGTGGTAGTGCTTTTTCTTATACCATTGAGATCCGATCGTCAAATGTCATTGTTGGATGTGTTTGTGCAGATGTTCCTTTCTATCTATTCTTGTATTTCTATGATGGATGTTTGTACTATTTTATTGTATTTGATTTCATCAGATCTTAAAAGATGATGTAATTTATTTCATAATGTATATTATTTCATCCTTTCATACCCTGTGACCTATACAGTGGATGATTGTGCATTTTGTTTATTGCTAAGTGGCATCATATATAATTGTATATTATTTAAATGGTTTCATACTGGTATATTATTATTTGATGTGGATTTATTATATATTAGATTTATTATTAATTAAACTTAAATGTGATTCAATGTCATGGGACCCTTAAGAATTGTAATATGTTTTATGGTATGTGTTTATGTGAATGTTAATTGCTTTCGCTATGTTATAACTATTGTTGTTAAGTTATTATCTTTAATTTTTTTTTTTAAATGTTTGACAAAATTAGTAAAACTTTAGATTAACTTCTTTGGGGTCACATGGCAGGGTGTTACACATATTATGCCCAGGGACATACATCTTGTATTTCAGTGGGTAGAAAAGGGTTATAGAGTATCCTATCACCCCTTTTGACCTATTATATGATAATATATATTCCTAGGGAACCTAGGACCCCTATAGACATACATGTTGTGTTCCAATGGGTTGAAAAGGGTCATAGAGTATCCCATGACCTTTTCAACTCATTACATGACAATATACGTTTCTAGGGGTCATAGGACCCCTATGAATGTATGTTGTCATGAAATGGGCTGAAAGCGTTCATAGGGTATTTTATGACCACTTTTTACCAATTGGAACACATGTATGGCCCTAGGGATCTAAGGACCCTTAAGAACATATGTTATCGTGTAATGGGTGGAAAAGGTGTCATAAGATTTCAACCCATTGGAACACAACACACATGATAATAAGGGTCCTAGGGTCCCTAGGAGCATATGTTCTCATGTCATGGGTCAAAGGGGTTCAGAGGATACCCTATGACCCCTTTCTACCCATTGGAATATAAGAGGTATGTCCCTAGGGGTCCTAGGAACCCTAGGAAAATATGTTTTCATGTAATCAGTTCAAAGGGGTCATAGGATATCCAATGACCCCTTTCTACCCATTGGAATACAACACATATGTCCCTAGGGGTCGTAGGACCCATAGGAACATATGTTGTAATGTATTTGATTAAAATAGGTCATAGGTTATCGTATGACCCCTTTCAACCTATTTGAACACAACATGTTTGTCCCTAGGGGTCCTAGGACCCACAAGAACATATTTTATCATGTAATGGGTCAAAAGGGGTTATATGATATCCTTTAACACCATTTGACCCATTGGAACACAACATGTATGTCCCAGGGTTCCTAGGGACCCTATGAGCATATTTTGTCATGTAATGAGTCAAAAATTATCATGACATGACCTATGACCCCCTTCTACCAATTCAAACACAACATGCATGTCCTATTAGGACCCCTAGGAACATATATTGTCATGTAATAAGTTGAAAGGGGTCATAGAGTGTCGTATGACCCTTTTTAACCAATTACAAAACATCGTGTATGTCCTTAGGGGTCCTAGGGCCCCTAGGGACATACATCATGTCTTTGAATGCGTTGACAAGGGTCACAGGGTTCTCTATGACCCCTTTTGGCCCATTAAACGATAACATATGTCATAGGGGTCATAGGACCCTTAGAAAAATATATCATGAGTTCAAATGAGTCAAAAGGGGTCATAGAGTACCCCATGATCCATTTCAACACATTATATGACAACATATGTTCCTAGGGGTCCCTAGGGACATAAATTGTGTGTTTAAATTGGTCAAAAGGGGTCATAAGGTACCCCTTTTGACCCATTAAATGACAACATATTTCCCTAAGGGTCATAGGACCCCTAGGGACATATATCATGTATTTGAATGAGTTGAAAGGGGTCATAAAGTATCCTATGACCCTTTCAAAACATTTCATGGCAACATATGTCTTTAGGGTTCCTAGGATCCATAGGGAACTATTTTATTTGTTCGAGTGGGTTGAAAAGGGTCATACGATAACCTATGACCCCTTTTGATGCATTTCATGACAACGTATGTCCTTAGGGGTCCTAGGACCCCTAGGGATCTATTTCATTCATTTGAATGGGTCGAAAGGGGTCATAGGATAACCTATGACCTCTTTTGATGCATTTCATTTCAACATATGTCGATGGGGGTCCTTGGTCCCCTAGGGACCTATTTCATTTGTTAAAATGGGTCGAAAGGGGTCATATGATAACTTATGATCACTTTTGACACATTTCATGACAACATATGTCCCTAGGAGTCATAAAACCCTTTAAGACCTAATTCATTTGTTTGAATGGGTCAAAAGGGGTGATAGGATAACCTATGACCCCTTTTGACACATTTTTTAATGCCCACCCATACTCTTATATGCCTATTCCATGCATGTGTTAGTTTCAAGGATACTGGATTTATAATTATGGAATTATTTCATGACTTGGATTACATGTATATCAATAAAAAATTACTTAGTTGATTATGTCGGTGTTTTAAAACTACCAGGTTGCTCTAAACCCAATATTAGGATGCAGAAGATAAAAACAAGCCTAAGGACTAGATAGATCCCATATTCAATAGGATTAATCTCAGATCTGGACCAACTTCAATAGAGTACAAAGATATTCTACACTTTAGACTCTGCAGGGCCAAGGCGAGTGCACCTTAGGGATTTGGAAATGATGGATTTTCTTCTATTTTTTTCTTCTTCAAGTATTTGCTCACTAATATTCTTCTTTCAAATCTATCCCCTATAGCCAATAATGGTCAATATTGTTCTTAGACTTGCAATAAACTCCTTCATTACAGTAGCTAACTATAACTCAAAGGAAAGCTATTATAAATAAGTAATGACCAGCAATTTACTTCTTCATTACATAAATGGAAAATTGATTTTGATTGATATATGTATTGTGCAACCACATGAACATATCAACTTGCAATTGAATTAATTAATGAGTACCTTATCCATTGTTATACAGAGTTAAACTTGTAACTCTAGACCTGTTTAATTGACTTGCAATTAAATTTGTCAGTAGCTAACCCTAAGTTTCATTCTTATGATATCCCTCCCATATACTTAGAAACCCTATCAATTCTTGAAAACATTTACTTAACTCTTTGAATTAAAAGAAATCAATAAAAGATATACAACCCATCCAAGCTACATTAAAATGAAAGAACTTTGTTCATTTCAATCCCAAAAGTATAGACATATGAAAATGGAGACAAAACTTAGAGACACATATATGTAAAACTTTCCTTTGAATTAATTTTCTTTGAAAAAAATATAGTACTGGTATGAAGCTCAAAATATAACTCAAGACATGAAAAAACCTGTCATTTAAGATTCAATGTATTACTAGATTTGTAAAAGATTGAATACACCATATAATTGACATAAAAAGATTGGACCGACTGTGAATAGCATAAACACTAAAAATTATACAAACTTCAGATCCTTACTCCACATCTTGGAAATCCTTATATAGAAGGATTGCAACAAGCTTCTGATGGGAGGACACAAGTCAAAATTTTACTGGAAAAATAAATGGCTAGATATATCTGAAATGTTACATTTAAAACATTCTCTAAATTCAAACAAAAATAGGAAAGTAGTTGTGAAATCAACATGTGACACTTGTTGTAGGAGTCTTTAAATTAATTCCTTTTTTCTTCTACTTCCTTTAATCACTTAAAACTTTAACTACTCCCCAACAGTAGAGCCCTGATCTCTCCTCTCTCCAACCACCTCCTAGACATATATCTCCCTTTTTGTGGGTCATTTAGTTTCCTTAACTTCATCTAAGTCTTTTGTCACTTTTGTCCACCTGGCATCTATTATAGCCCTTGATTCTAATAAAAATTTATTCAAGTCTATTTTAGCTTTGAATAATGAATCAATTAGGTTATCAAAAGGGATATCACTACCATCTTTAAAAATCGATGTTGTGCCTGCTTGAGTTAACACTGAATCAAAAGAATTTGACTACTCCTACCAGTCTTTCAAGTTGTTGTCAGCATCCAAAATTGAATAAATACAAGGCTTCATCATTTGTGATAATATTTTCATCTTACCTTATATAATTTGCAACTTGCCAGTAATGAATCATATTAGTTCTTTCACTATCTCTAGGCCCTCCTTTACTATGATGATCTTATCTGGTAAATCTGGCTTCTTTGCCATTAACATGATCAACCTTTCTAGAAATTGAGTGTATGACCCCCATAGATTAAAAGTGGGTGATAGCCATACAAGTGCTTCATTGCAAACATGGTCAACATCTTGTAAAGAAATATAGACAACATGAGCCTATTGATGAATAATATTCAAAGTTTCTACTCTGTGGCCTATCATGCTTTTCAAGACATCTATCCTTACCTCACCACCTTGATGTGGAGATGGAGCATCAATTCTCATCCTTCTTGGACATATTTCCTCTACCTCCACCTTTGCATTTTGAGTGGACATTTCCACCGTGACCATGGTTGGTTGCTCTTGGATGCCTTGTACCATGTTTTTCTCTGCATTAGTTAGTTGATCCTTCAAAGATGCAACTTCTTCCTCTAACCCTTGAGCTTTGGCTTCTAGTTCCTCTATTCTTTATTTATAGATATGGCTCTCCCTAAGCTCTTCCTGATAAAGTTTCTTGACATCTATATTGTCATGGAAAGATCTAGCTAGTCTTGTCTCTATTTCCTCCACTTTGGCCTCATTCATGAATGAGAAGTGTTTCATTTCCTTGGAGATCTATTTACCTGAGGTACCCTCCATGGTCTAGACTATCATATTTCCTTGATCTATGCTTTGTACATCCATTAACTTAGGATTATTAGTTGCAAGATCCATGCTCCACATTGCTAGAGACTTGAAATCAATGTTAAATCTTGATCCCCTCTTAATTCCATTAGCTCCATATGCTTCATAAGATATAGCATTCTCCTTTCTTCTTATCTGGTCAAGCATAAAAGATTGTTCCATATCCCATCCAGGCACTAGAAGCATATCACTTCTCTATATTAGATCTCTATCTTCTTTAGGAGTCTTCACTTCACTCTCTGGATCATAGGCATGAAGCTTATCAACTAGTTCTTGCTTTTCCTCATTTGATTCTCCTAGATTCATCTTCAAAACTAGTTCACTCTATTTTTTTTTTTAAAGGAAACTTTTCAACTCAGTGGATTGGATAAATTCATGATCCTGTATAAATTGTTGAGCTTGGATGATCTTGTCATCCAATCTTGTTGTTTCCAACTCTAAGTTAGACAAAGAATTTTATGTTGCATTGATCCTATCCTGTATATAGTTTTGCATCAGATCAAAAAAATATTGGTTTGTTTCAGGAAGGATCTCCAATGTCCTTTATTTTACCTTTTTAGGTATATGGACTATCTTTTGCCTTTTGTTACCCTTGGTAACCCATGATGCTTCATCAAGCTCATCCTCTTCAATTTCCAGAGTTACATCTTGCTCTAGGCTATTAGGATTTACTCTTTCCTCTTCTCCAATTGGCCCTTCTAGTATTTGTGCCATGATCTCAACATGATCATTCACCGTCTTCTTCATTCTTTTTAGTTAAGAGATATCCATATAAAAACCTTTAAATTTTGGATCTACCCTTTTAAGCTCTATTTCCACCCTTAAAACATCATCAAATTTTGCTAACTTATCATTAGCCTCCCTTTTAGCTACAATGTTGGGAATTGTTAGTTTGTGGTGATTGATCAAGAAAGTACTGTATATACTTCATAAATTCTTTGGAGCTCAGGGCATGGCCTCAATAAAAAAATTGGGGCCCTATTTTATCGAGATTTTGGGCTGACATCTAATTATTAATTATAACCCTAAAGCAATAAAAATACTTGTATAAAAGGGCTTAGGGTTAGGGATTGTTTCATAAAGTGATGTGAAAATTGGTTCTTGTGGTGGTATTGAGTTGTAAGGGATTATAGATTGTAATCAGGTTGTAATCACTAGATCGTAAACTAATAGACTTGCTATTTGGTGGATGTAACCCAGGGTTTGGGTGAACCATGTTAAATCTTGGTGTATTGTGTTCTTTTCTGTGTGATCTATTTTTTTTTGATATTGGTTATAATTGCATGTAATTGTTATTTCTATCTTTGATTTACTCCTAACAAGTGGTATTAAAGCAAGGTTGTTTTTTAGTTATCCTCTACAGAAAAGTCTCACAGTTGAGTGGGAGCAAAGGAAGACGAGGGTAAGCTAAGGGTTGATAGGTTTAATGGGCAGAACTTCTAGTTATGGAAGATGCAAATGGAAGAGTATCTATATCAAAAGGATTTATGGAAGTCATTGGAAGGCAAAGCTAAGAATTAAGGATCTATGTCAAATGATGAATGGGATTTTTTAGACACAAAGGCACTTGGAAGCATTCGATTATGCTTGGCACCATTAGTGGAATTTAATATTACAAAAGTGAAGAGAAAAGAAGAGTTGATGAAAACCCTAGTGACACTGTATGAAAAGCCCTCTGCTTCAAAAAAGGTATTTCTCATGAAGCGTTTATTTAATATAAAAATGGCAGAAGGTGGATCTATTGTACATCATTTAAATGAGTTTAATACTATTACTAGTCAGTTATCTTCTATGGGTATCAATTTTGATAAAGAAATTAGGGCTCTCTTGATTTTGTGTTCTTTTCCTAAAAGCTAGAATGGCTGTGAGTAATTCTGTTCCTAGATCTAGTACCCTAAAATATGATGATGTGATTGGTTTTGTTTTGAGTGAAGAAACTCGTAGGAAAACCTCAGGTGGATCTACATTAGGGAAGTGCTTTGAACACACAAAGCAGAGGCAGAATGACTAAGAGAGGAAGTAATTTTGGAAATTGTGGGAATTCAAGAGGAAAGTCAAAGTGGAGGAAGTCTCAATCGAGAGGACCAAATGACGGCTGGTACTATGGGAAACCAGGGCACAAAAAGAAAGATAGTTGGAATCAAAATAAAAATGAAGGAGATAAACTAGATGGAGACAAGGAGGAAAATTTGGTAAGTAAAAAATTCGAAGAGGATGCCTTGCTTCTATCTTTAGAAAGTGTTGATGATTCATGGGTTTAGATTCTGGTGCTTCATTTCATGCTACACCTCATAGAGGTTATTTCATTGATTATGTCCAAGGGGATTTTGGACTTGTTTATTTGGGGGATAATGAACCCTATTAGATTGTTGGAAAGGGAAAAATTAAGATTAAGTTGTATAATGGGAATCATTGGCTACTACATGAGGTAAGACATGTTCCAAGGCTAAGTAGGAATTTAATTTCAGCAGGGCAACTCGGTGACGAGTGTTGTGTAGTTACTTTTAATGATAAAAAGTGGCAGGTTTCAAAAGGTTCACTTGTAGTAGAAAAAGGTGTGAAAGTAGGCACCTTATATCTTTGTATAGGTCATATTGTTCTTTCTACTTTAATTGTTTCGGAGAAAAATGAATGTTCAAGAACAGTTGCTACGATTTAGTAGGGAGAGCAAATAGCTACTGTAAATTCTAATACAGTGTTGTGGCACAACAAACTTGGGCACATCAGTGAGAAAGGTATGAAATTACTTCATTCAAAGAAAGTTTTACCAGGTTTGAAATGTGTTAACATGGATTTTTTTGAAAGTTGCATGCATGGAAAACAAAAGAGAGTGATTTTTGTGAAGGCTGGGAAGGAAAACAAAAAGGAGAAACTAGAGCTTGTGCATACAAATATATGGGGATTGGTTCAGGTATCTTCCCTTGGTGGATCTCATTATTATATTACATTTATTGATAATGAAACTAGAAAAGTATGGGTTTATTTCCATAGATAGAAATTTGATGTATTTCAAACTTTTAAGAAATGGAAATGCTTTGTTGAAAATGAGACTGGTAAAAAACTAAAATGTCTCAGATCTGATAATGGAAGTGAGTATTGCAATCATGAATTTGAAGATTATTGCTCCACTAATGGTATTAATAGACAAAAAAATATTCCAAGGACTCCACACAAAATGAAGTGGCTAAACGCATGAACAGGACTATAATGGAGCGTGCAAGGAGCATGAGGTTACATGCTAGGTTGCCCTTACACATGTGGGTGAAGGCTATCAATACTACTATATATTTGATTAATAGAGGTCCCTCTACTCCTTTGGGTTGTGATAGTCCAGATGAACCATGGATTAGTAAGAAGGTGAGTTATTCTTTTCTCAAAACCTTTGGTTGTGAAGCATTTTCACCCATAGATTCTGAAAATAGAACGAAGCTAGACGCTAAGTCAAAGAAATGTGTATTTTTTGGATATGGCATTAATGAATTTGGTTATAGACTTTGGAATTTTAAAAACCATAAACTTGTAAGAAGTAGGGATGTCATATTCAATGAGAAAGTGTTGTACAAAGATCTGTTGCAGCAACATGAGAAGAAAGAAGAGGATTATGTAGTGTTCAATGATACTCCAAAAGATGATGTTCTAGCCATTCCTCATGATGTGCAACAACCACAAAAAAAAATACCACACACACCAGTGAATGTTAGATGATCAATAGGGCAAATTAGACCTCCAGAAAGATTTTCTCCCTCTTTGTATTATATTTTACTTATGATGTTGGTGAACCTAAATGTTATGATGAAGCTATGCAGGTGAATACTAAGATTCAGTGGGAGTTTGCAATGAAAGATGAAATGGACTCTTTGTTGAAGAAAAAGACATGGGATTTGTGCAAGTTGGTTGCAGGTAAAAGAGCTTTACAGAATAAGTGGGTTTACAGGTTAAATGAAGAGGATGGAGGTAAGAAAATATTTGAAGCGAGGTTAGTTGTAAAAGGATTTGCACAGAAAAAGGGAATTAATTTTGATGAGATATTTTCTCCTGTTGTTAAGATGACTTCTATCCATACTATTTTAAGTATTGTGGTTACTGAAGATTTGCATTTAGAGCATCTTGATGTTAAAAAAACCTTCCTTCATGGTGATTTGGATGAATACATATATATGGCTCAGCCACGGGGATTTGAGGTCAAAGCTAAGGAGAACTTAGTGTGCAAATTGAAGAAAAGTTTATAGGGCTTGAAAGAAGCATCTCGGCAATAGTATTTAAAATTTGATAGTTTTATGCATGAGCATGGATATCATAGGTGTTATTCAGATCATTGTGTTTATTTTAAGAGGTTGAATGATGACAGCTACATTATTTTATGTTTATATGTTGATGATATGCTTGTAGTTGGGTCTAACATGGATTGTGTTAAGGGGTTGAAACGCCAGTTAGCACATGCATCTGCTATGAAGAATTTGGAGGAAGAAAAATAAATCCTTGGTATGAATATTTACAGAGATAGGAAGAATAAAAAATTGACGCTATCTCAGGTTGATTATGTTGAGAAGGTGTTGCAACATTTCTCTATGGAGAATGCTAAAGCTGTCAACACACCTTTACCTGGTCATTTGAAGTTGACTACAAAGATGTGTACCAAGACACAAGAAGAGGAGGATAAGATGTCCAAGGTACCCTATGCTTCAGTTGTAGGAATCTTGATGTATGCTATCGTATGTACTAGGCCAAATATTGCATATGTAGTGGGAGTTGTTAGCAGATATATGAGTCACCGAGGAAATGAGAATTGGAATGTAGCTAAATGGATTCTCAGATATCTAAGAGGAACATCCAATAAGTGTTTACACTTTAAGGTCTCTACTACTAATTTACAGGGCTATGTTGACTCGAATTTGGCAAGGGATATTGATACCAGGCGGAGTACTACAGGTTATGTCTTTACTATTGGTGGGGCAACCGTGAGCTAGGTTTCTAGGTTACAAAAGGTTAATGCTTTATCCACTATAGAGGTAGAGTATGTAGTTGCTATAGAGGTAGCCAAGGAGATGATATGGCTTCAGTTCTTCTTGGAAGAATTGGGAGACCCTAAAAAGGATAATTATTTGTTTACAAATAGTTAAAGTGTCATTCATCTTGCAAAGAATTCAGCTATGCATTCAAATACCAAACACATATAAGTGTGGTACCATTTCATTTGATTAGTTTTGGAGGATGGAAAATTAAAGCTAGACAAGATACATACAGATGATAATCCAGCATATATGTTTACAAAGGTAGTAACAAGGGAGAAGCTAAACTCCTCTTCAACTTCAGTTGGTCTTCTAGACTAAACATGAATAAAAGACCATCGGAGTCTAGGGTGGTTTGATCTAGTGAGAGCCTCATGGAGTAGTAACATAGCTATAGGATTAGTCTCCAAGTGGGAAATTGTTGTTTAGTGTAGAGCCTGATCAGTCTCCAAGTTGGAGATTATTAGTTTGTGGTGACTGATTAGGAAAGTACTATACATACTTCATAAATTCTTTGGGGCTTGGAGCCATCACCCTGGAAAAAAAATTTGGGCCCTATTTTATCAAGATTTGGGGCTGACATAATTATTAATTATAACCCTTAAGCAGTAAAAATACTTGCATAAAAGTGCTTAGGGTTAGGGATTATTTCATAAGGTGATGTAAAAATTGGTTCTTGCGGCAGTATTGAGTTGTAAGGGATTACGGATTGTAATCAGGTTATAATCACTAGATTGTAAAATATTGGACTTGCTATTTGGTGGACGTAGCCCAGGGTTTGGGTGAACCACATTAAATCTTGGTGTCTTGTGTTATTTTCAGTGTGATCTATTTTTTTTCTGATATTGGTTATATTTGCATGTAATTGTTATTTCTATTTGTGGTTTAATCCTAACAAGAATCAGGTGCTTATGTGGTAATTATTTGGTATTTGGAAACACATAATTCCTAATTTCTTTCAAGGTGGTCTTCATCCAATTGTCTGGGTCATATATTCTATAAGGAGTAGTTGAGGAATTAAAGTGGTAGAGGGAAGAATGGATTTGATTTGAGGATTATTTTCCGATTGAAAAGTCTCCTATTCTAAAACATCTACACAAAAATGTGCCTCTATGCACTTTAGGTCCTAGGTATTCTCTATTAACCATGAACAACTACCACATGAATTCAATGATGGCTAGTCTAGGAGGGTATTTGGGCAATATGTAGGGTGGTTGAGGACAACCATAGACTCTCATGAGGGAAAAAGCTAGGAACAAGAAACTGTCTCCCCAATTGTGATCTAATCTCTTATTTTCAGGGAGGAGGGCTGGTCTCAAAAGACATTTAAATATCTTTGGAGCCCTAAAGTAACTAGGGTCTAACATCTTCATAATAACATAACTAAAATTATTGAAAAAGGAAACAAAGTCAGAGTAGAGATAGAATCTATCTCATAAACATGTCCACAACTGAACTAGTAGCTCTCCATTAGCATCAGATTTTTTATCAATAAATTTTGGGCTAACATAACCTAAATTCTTGTATAAGATCAAGTGCATCAATAATGAGTAATGATTGAATTTGAAATTTCCCATCTCTCCACTCTATGCCAACTTAATATTTTCTTTCATCTTTTCCAAAATATAGTCCACATAGTCATACTCTCCACCATGATATGAGTCCTATACATCTCTAACCACAATAGACTCTACCCCATACACCATATCAAATCCATCTTTTCCTACCACTTTGTGGACACTATACATTGTCTTTACAAAATAATTCTTGAACTTATCCAGAGGCATCATCTTCACTACTTTCTTTGGATAGTCCCCAACCTTGTTGAGGTCCATTGGGATGTGCTACATCATGGATTTCCCTATATAAGCTTTGATATTCCTTTCAAAATTTTCTTGAAGGTCAACCAGGTCCAATAGTTCACTCATTGCACCATCTAATCCAAAGGCTTCAATGAAAGAAGCATGGTCCAGTGTGCATAGAATGGTGCCATTATGTCTATGGAATAAATTGGTGGCTAGATTATATTACCTAATAAGGGCTTTTACCAAATCAACGTCCATAAAAATATTTGGAAATATGAACTTTGTCAGATTATTCCTCCATGGATTGTAGACAAGGATTTTATATGTTCTATTGTGATAGAAATACTTGAATAACTCATACCCATTAACACTAGGGAATATAGATCCTCTACAAAATGCATAAGGGTCTCCAAAATCATGATCATTTGTAGAGATGGCATTTGAGGATTCTGAAAACAACTTGATCCATTCATCTACAAATTTGTTTGCTTTTCTCTGCCTAGTTTTCCCTCCTTTGGAAGTAGAAGTCTTTGTAACTTCCATATCTGCTGCTTAGATTTATTCCACCTCTTTATCCAACATTCTGACTAAGAATTATGAATCTAGAAACTATGTAACTATTGCTAAAAAATATAAATCCTTCACACTAAAAACTCTGCAACTATTGGAAATCCTTTCTTTATGCAAACAGTAACCTATTATTGGCCTAGAGAATATTTTTATGTTCTACATACTTCATCAACAAACACTATTCTTTGAATTCCTTCATGCACAAGATTTAAACTCAGTAATTTCCATCACCTCAATGGAGCATTAACATAACTATCCAGCTCAGAGTTCCTTGTGCTTTACTCAAGCTTCATTGGCTAAGAATCTAAGTCACTTTATAGCTCAGAAAAGGGAAAAAAGTGCTTTCGTGTTTTATTTTAGGGTTCTTACAATCTTATGACTCACTTGGAATTCAAATCCTTTTGTATCATCTCATGAAAGGAATTTGGCCTTTAAGATTTTATGATTACTTCCTTATCGCACGATCAAGAGTTTCTTTTGAGTCTCTTACAGTCTTACAACCAACACTTCATCTTAAGATAGACACATCAGCTACAATGTCTTCTCCTCAGCTACAATCTTATGCTCAACAATTTATAAACCTTTTCATAGCATCACCAACATGTATCCTAGCCCATATAATCTTACAATCATAGCCTTGCATAACATAGGATCTTGCCTTCTCTAGCTTTATGATCTCTTAATTGCAATTAACTAAGCCTCTTCATAGCTTCAAAAGTTATCTCTTAACCACTGCCTTTTCCTCCTGATCATATGCCTAGTTATGACTTTTCTCCATTGTAGCTTTAGAAACCTTAAAATTTACCTTTCTTTAAGTCTTACCAACATATGACCACATTTTTCATAGCATCAAGCTTTGTCTTTTCTTTCTTTACAATCTCTTGATTGTAGTCAACTAGCTTTTGTTGTAACTTTGTAACCTTTCCTTTAACTGCTATCTCTGACTCCTGACCATACACTAGTTGTTATCTCATGGCTTCAAAAATCTTTACTGTTTTCTCTTGTGATCTCATGATGTACTACTCTTCATATCTTTGAAAGATTCAATTTCCACATGTCTCAAATTATTTATGCTCATGCACCTAGCCCCACTTTATCCACATGTCCTTACATCACTTTCTCACTTTGGCTAATCTTCGTGTAGCTTTGAAAAGTTAGAAAGAAACAACCATAAATATTCAAGATCCGATAGTTCCTATAAAAATGAAGCTCTATTATCATAGTCAGTACCTTTGACCAACCATAACTTTCCATTTACAAAACACATTCTGACACATTTCCTTGCTTACGATCTTATGATCCCCCCACTTTTGTAGCTTTGAAAGTCTCTCTAGGAACACTTATGCTTACACAATATTCCATTTATTGTAAGATCTTAACCCTTCAAAACCTTAGCATCTTTTTTTCTTACAATCTCATGATCCTCCTTCCTTCGTATGGTTTAGAGTCTCCTTTTTAGTGCTTATGATATCATGATTACCATCTTATTGTAACATCTTATCGCTCACCATTTACCATAGGACACTTATGATAACACAACATTAAGATGATCGTAAGATCAAAAACTTCAAAACATATACCCATGATGCTACAATTATATGGGATATCATAAGATCAAGAAACTCATCACTTTATCTTTATGATCCTCTGCTAGCCTTTACTTCATAACATTAGAAGAGGGAAAAATTAGGCTTATGACTAGACACTTGAAACCTCAATTGTAAGATCATATCACTTGATGGAGAATATGGAAATGACATATAATCTATCGCTTGAACTTAATAACTAGTGTAAAGTTTAAAATTCCATGACAAGGAAAGACATAATCCTTAGGGTATCAGACTATCCTACTAAGGCAATATTTTCAAACTGGTCTAGGAAAAAAAGATCAGGTTAGGGTTGTTTTCAGGTAAATTGATAGTAAATAAAGAAAAAACCCTAACAATACAACATATTTCAAAAAATATTTTCACAATAAAATTCCAAAATTTTGGCATAGTGAAGATAAGGGATATCAGTAGCTCTATCTGGGGATGATGGATAACCAATATCCATGCAAGAATTCAGAATTTTTGGGTTAAGCAGACCACATAGATGACATTTTATGACAACTTTGAGAGGAACACCTGACTAAGTAGAAAAAACCAAGCTATAAAGGAATATATACATATATATAGAGGGACACACATATGCATAGGAATTTATAAAAATATACAAACCTGACAATTGTTCATGGAAATTTACCCTTCAATAGAAGTATTTCCTCAAGAATTTTCCATGAACTGACAATTCAAGATCGCTTCCTGATAGTTTTTTTATGAAATAAGAATCTTCTCCCCATTTAGAATCAATCAGATAAGGGCTTAAACAAATAGGATCAAATATTGTATTCCACATTAGGACTAAATCATCTCATTCAAAATTTCTTGCCACTACTTTCTTGTCATACAAATACTTTGTCTGAAACTGCAGTTTTATATTTCCAGTAGAGGCTTCTCTCCTTGTTTCAGTCAACCCTACTAATTCATCCACCCTCTCCTACATACATCAATGATATCATCATCATACATTTGGCTGTAATTAGATAAACCTATCAAGTTGTTATGTACCATCCTTGTTTGGATTCCATAACTAGGTCAATTGGTGACACACCTATTTCCTTCTTAACAGTCACTCTATTAACCCAGACTACTAAGTGCAACTTAGAATCCCATGCCTTCTTGTTATCATCCAAAGTCCTTTTTATGAATTTCAAAAAGATTTTATTTGTGCATTCAGCATGTCCATTTCCCTTCAGATGATATGGGGATGATATGGATCTTATAATACCGTATTTGTCACAAAACTTGATAAATTCTTCTGGCCTAAAGCACATGGCATTATCAATCACTATTCTCTTAGGACACCAAAACCTTGTTATGATATTATTCAATAGAAATTTATTAACCACCTTACTGGTAGCATTTCTAGAAAGAATAGCCTCCACCCACTTTATGAAATAATTTTTTGCCACTAATATCCATGAGTATCCAGTACTAGATTTGGTTGAAATTTCTCCTATGAAACCCATCCCCTATTGCTGAAAGGGTGTCCGTACTTCCACTAATTTCAAAGGCAGATTCCCAAAAATATTTAACTTTTCAGCAAATCTCTAGCAAGAGTCACACTTTCTAACCAACATTTGTACATTTTTAAATAAGCTAGGCCACCAGAAACCTAATCACATTATCTTGTGTCAAGTGGCCTTTTCCATATAGTGAACCCCACATACCTCTGAATGCATTGTATTTAGTACTTTCTCTGATTCTTTGTGATCAATGCACTTCAAGAGTATTCCTTCAAAATTCCTCCACCATAGATTCCATTAATAATAACAAATCTAATGGCATGTAACTTAATAGTTCTCTTTTCACTGTATGTCAAACGAGTGGAGCTTCCATATGTTGCAAGTAATGTATCACATTTTTATACTAGTCACACTGATCCATATCACATGTATCTAACTTGAGGTCATCACATACAAGATTTACCTTATTAGCATCCAAATTTGATTGAGCCATTTGTTTTGCTAATCCTTAATCTCTCACTAATTTGGTGATTTGGATATCAATATCAAACTCTTGGAACATGTTGATCCATCCACACCTTCTGCCAGATACCTCCTACTAAGAAAATATATCTTTAACTGTTGCACTAGGCACAAATGCAATGACAAAAACACCCACTAGGTAGCATCTAAAAGCTTTGATAGCTTTGACATGTGCATATGCCTACTTTTCATTAATTTCATATTTAAGCTCTACAAGTTGGAGGGATTTACTAAAGAATGCAATTGATTGCTCATAGCCTTCTCCATTTTTCTATAGAAAAACAACTGTTATTATATGAAAAGATGCAAAATAAAAATTATGTATGAGATTTTCATAATTTTGTGTCTTAAGGATTGGTACATTTTTAAAAGCATTTTTAATTTCTTGGAAGGCAACAGTAGGTTTAGCTTCCCAACTAATAGTTGCTCCTTTCTTGAGCATTTTTGAGATGGATCTACTAATCTCAACAAAATTAGTTACAAATCTCCTTGAGAAATTTACTTTCCCAAAGAAAGATTGGATACCTTTTACATTCTTGGACTTTGGCACCTTATCTATTGTTGCCACTCTTTTAGGGTCGATCTTCAATCTATATTTGGACACTATATGACCAAGAAATTTCCCTTCTATCACTTCAAAAGAACTTTTGTTTGGATTTAAAGAAACCCCATACTCTAAGGCTTTGATAAAATTATTTTCTAAATGTTTGCAATAGTCCTCAACCTTTTTTGAGTATGTTGTGAGATCATCTCGATATACAACCATGAATTTATCAATATATTCCTTAAATGCTACATCCATGGCTCTTTGAAATGTTTCTCCTGCATTGATCAAGCCAAAAGGCATCCTAACATATACATAGATTCCCCAAGGTGTTGTAAAATTTGCTTTAAACTGTTCTTTCTCATCAATAAGGACCTAGTTATAATCAATTCTAAACCAATGACTTGTTGCAACATAGTTTCCATGTTGGGCAGTCCTTTATTATCTTTTACTGATACAATATTCAGATTTCTAAAATCAACACACAACCTAATATCCCCATTCTTTTTCCTAACTGATACTAGGTTTGACACCCATGAAGAATTTCTTATTGGTTTGATTATCCACCCATCCCTTAGCTTCACAAATTCTTCCTGTATTTTAGGGGCTAGAGTGGAATTTACAAGTCTTTATTTTGTCTAAATGGCTTAACATTCTCTTTGAGAGTTATTACATGTTGAAAAATATATTCCCTGTAACCCTTAAGGTCATTATATGACCATGCAAAAAAATGTCTAAATTTTCTCGTAGATCAACCAAAGACTTCCTAATTATGAGGGATAAAATCCTACCAATGTATACCTTTTTAGGAGATTTAGCAATGCCAAGATTGATCTCTTCAAGCTCCTATGGCTTATGATCTTTGACTTTTGAATGCACCCTATCATGGTTATCAAAGACCCTTTCAAGAACAAAAAATCCTTTAAGTACCTCATTTTTTTAATTACATAATTTCTTGACCAAAGATTTTTTTCCTTTCCATCTATTATTTCAACCAAAGCAATGCAGTCCAACTCTTAGCTATAATACTTATCCTCACTAAGAAGAAAGTTCAAGATATCTTTATCATGTTTGAACACTTGCCAATTCTCTACATTTTCAGAGATAGAAGGCCTATTCTGCATCTCAATTGTAGATACACTAGAAATGATACATCATCAAGCTTGATTGTTACATTAGCCAACAAGTCTTCCATCTTATTGTTGCTTCTATCCATCCAGAAAATTCCAAAAGCATCAAATGCTTCAATTTGGTCTAAAAAAACATTTCTATACTATTTTAGCCTCTTATTCTTGGAGGCATATCTCTCCTTAATATGAGACACTACTGACTTTGAGTCACCAATAACACGTAGTTTCTTAATTCCATGACTAGATGCCAATTTTAATCCTAGTAAAAGTCCCTCTTATTCTATAATTTTATTATTGCATGTAAAATTTAAGTTAAGTGAATACCTAAAAGTGTTCTTATCTGGAGATATAAAAACTACTCCAGCTCCTGATCCATCCTTAGAATTGGCCCCATCAAAATACATAGTCCATAACTTTTGTGAGTCCAAACAACTTGTTACCTCTTCTGCAATTAGTGGGGGTGGTTTCTTAATTTCTTGAATGACAAGTTCAAATCTAAAAGCGTTAACATTAGAATCTAGAAAGCATGTAGCATCTTTGTCCATGTTGTCTTCAAACATATGAGTGACCCTTATTTCTCTATCAATTTTGATATCTTTATCTACTATGTGAAATGTAGCATAAGACAAGTCACACTATAGGCTACCTCTCATTGTAAAACTCCATTTTATAGAGAGTAACATTCTATAATGTGGAGGAGCATCAACTACTAGGACAATCATAGTCAACTCAACATTAGGGTAGGCAGCTAGTCTAAAAGGTAAGGCATTAATTGTACCCATGAAAAACACTTCCCTTGCATCCATTGCTCTACACCTACCTTGTTTGGTATCTATTTCCAATCCAAGGGCTTCCATGACTTTGAAAGGCATAACAATGTTTGGTGCTCCTATGTCGATCATGCAATTTTTTAAATTTCTACTAAGAAAGAAATGATCAATGTCTTCTATGTAAGCTGCAGATGAATTGTCCAAATACATATGGGATATTTGGGACATGAATCATTTGTCTTCTTTGTCTTTTATTATGAGTGGTGTCTATTGCATGATTGTTGGTTCTTGTTCAACAACATTATTATTTGCTATCCCACCTCTCCAAGACAAAGCCTTATTTTTGTGTTCCTTTATCCTAAATATCTTAGATAAGGGAACTTTGATAGTAATTTGAGACAACATAGAAATCATATCAACAAGATCATATATGAAATATTTGGGCAGATTACCTCTAATTTCTTTCTCTTAAACAACATGTTCCTTCACTTGCTTGGTGACATCAGGACCTAACTTCTTCTCTTGTACATTGGCTTTGACTATTTCAACTCCTTGAAACTGCATTTTCTTTTTTGGTTCTCACTTTTTGTTCTTACTATCCTTGATCTTAGATATCACTGGATAGTCCTTTTTATTTTCATCATTCATTTATGAGTTACCAGCAACATTATTAACAATTTGGTTTCTTATATTGTAAGTACTATGCACTTGACCTATCATTTTAGTAGTGATTCTATCAATATCCTCATTTGATGGTTTTCTCAAGTTCATATGATCCATCCCTAACATCATGTCTTCTTCTTGATCTTCAACATCTAAAAACACTAGCTGATGGTGTAGCTAACATATATTTATCTGATTTACAACATCATTTTCAAAATCTTCTATTTCAGATTCATCACCATTATCACACAGATTTATCATATTGCCTGCAACATCCTCATGGTTCTGTTCTTCCTCTCCCTCTTCATTTTGTGCTTGTAGATTTGCTAAAAAATATTGAGCAACTACACAATGGTAAAGAAAATGAGGAGATCAGCATACAACGCACCTGTATGGCACATCATCCATAATGTTCATAAAATTCCTTTGTAATGGATCTATTGTACCCATATCTTTACTACCTTGAGTAGTATTGGGGATGGGTTTACCATCTTTCCACTATGTTGTATAAGGGAAATTTTGCGTTCTAGGTTGCTTGTTATATTTTTTGTTGAATTGGGGCTTATCACCTACATTTTGCTTATTGGCGTTATATGATGGTGGATTCCATTTCTTAAGAAGATCCAAGACTTGACCCATTGTATTATCCTCAGGTTTCTTAGTTGTAATAGATTTGTCACCTTGTTTATTATTTTCCCTTGGATTGAAAAGTTTATGTCATTTTCAATATTGACAACCATTTTGTAGGCATCCCTCAGTGTTATAGGATCCTTGTCCCTTAGAGTATATGCCATCTTACTATCAAAGGCATTAAAGTAAGTTGTGAGGCGTACATCTTTACCAAGTCTCATTACTTGGAACAACTTATACATCCCTTTCTGAAATCTCACATTAAAATCAAATGTAGACTCATTTAGGATCTTCTTTATGTTGTTAAACTCATTCAACATAAAACTAGCATTGGTGTTGTCACCATATTTCTCTTTGAAGAGCTTCTCTAAGAAATTCCATGAGCCTACACTGTCATCATGCAACCTCCTAAACTAGCCCCTAGCATCTTCAGTAAGAGAATGAACAAATAATTTCATTACCACATCTTCATGCTCTACCTCATAGTCATTAAGCATATCTATAAAAAAATTCAGGTGCTCATTACCAGAAAATTTAATAACCTTGTCTCTTAGATCATTAGAAATAGGATGTGGAAACCCAAGTATGCCTACAAAGGACATTTTTTTATTTTTCTCCATATAAATGGGTCTTCTTTGAAATCCTACAACATTCAAAGTACTTGCTCTAGTAGCTTGGGTTTGCATTGGAACTTGAGTCTCTCAAACTTGTTGAGTAACAAATATCTAACTACTTGTAGTAGAGGATGAGGCAAGGGTTGACTATGATATATTTTGGCTAGTTAATAAAGGTCCACAAGTAGGAACATATGGGATAACTTGTGAGGATAGGTTTGGCCAAGATGCTAAGGTAGAATTAGATTTGATAAAGTTTATTTTCCTTCTAGTCTCAATAGCTTGGCTTCATTCTCAACCTTCTCAAGCTCTTTGGCTAAATCTTCTCTCTCCTTTTGGTCTTTTTTAGATACAAGTCAAGCTTAGACATGACAAGGATTGTAGATTTTCTAGAAAGAATTTGGGGCTCATTTATCAATATCCCTACAACCTTTTGTTTTCCTTTATCGGGTTTTTTCATAGTTAAATCTATAACCCTAGGTTTAATAGGCCCATAGGGTTGGATATGTGAGATAAAAGGACTATCCTTCTCTTTAAGAAGGCACTCGTACTCTTGGACTTTGGATCTCAGATCTTCAATATCCCCAAATATATTTTGATGTAGTTTACAGGATCTCTCTTCCAAATTCTCATTTTTCTCCTTCAGAGCAGTCATTCTTCTAAGCAAGTTGTCTCTCTCAATAAGAGTATTCATAGCAATCTGTTCCTTCTCCTTCTCCAAACATATGTTTTTGGCCTCTTCTTCAGCAACCCTTTTCCTAAGAACTTCTATTTCTGAAAATAATTCTTCTGGGTCTGGAGAAGTGGCTTCTAAATCCACTGGGTCATCCAAATTGATGAGATTTCTTTCCAGATATGAAACTAGTCTAGGATTGAATCCAACATCTAGATTACCCTTATATCCCCACCTATGGTTCATTTCTTTCACCACATATGGCCTAAAAGGAATATCCCATACAAAAGACACATCCTTATCTTGATAAATCATTTCTTCTTGTAATGGGGCTGTGAACATCTCTCTCAACAACATAGTAGTTTCAAATTCAAAATTTAAGGAAGAGAATTCCCTTTCTGTCACAAGTTGGTATTGTAAATGGGCTAACACACTACCTCTAGGCTTCCATGTAGGATTAGAATCTACTTTCTTTTTAGCTTGGTTCTTCCTACCCCCAAGAGATTATTCTGTGTACAATGGTATTTCTAGTTTGGCCTTTGTAAAAGCTTGTGTAGTTTTCCTCTTATCTTCCATTGGTTAGAATTATTTGAAATGTATAGCACTAGCTATAAAACCTTTTGACTAAGTTGCCACCTTATGAAGGGAAAGTATTTTAAAATGACCTTAGAGACTGGAAAATATCACAGGAAAAGACTTTTAAAAATGGATCTAGTATAGAGGGTCAATCAGAAAAATTTTAACATTGCACACTGGGTAATACAACTGTACTTTGCAGACAAGGCACTGGAAATGTACAAATAGCATTAGAGATTGTAGCTCATAGACAAAATTCTTTATACAACTCCCCAGTAGAGTCACCATTTTGTTGGTGTTTTAAAACTACTAGGTTGCTCTAAACCCAATACTAGGATGTAGAAGATAAAAACAAGCCTAAGGACTACCTAGATCCCATATTAAGCAAGATTAATCTCACATCTGGACCAACTTCGATAGAGTACAAAGACTCTCTACACTTTAGGCTCTACAAGGCCCAGGCAAGTGCACCTTAGGGATTTGGAAATGATGGGTTTTCTTCTATGATTTTCTTCTTCAAGTGTTTGCTCACTAATATTCTTCTTTTAGATCTATCCCCTATAGTAGATAATGCTCAATATTCTTCTTGGACTTGCAATAAACTCCTTGATTACAGTAGCTAACTATAATTCAAAGGAAAACTATTATAAACAAGTAATAACCAGCAATTTAGTTCTTCATTACATAAATGGCAAGCTGATTTTGATTGATATATGTATTGTAAAACCACATGAACATATCAACTTGAAACTAAATTAATTTATTAGTGTCTTATCCATTGTTATACAGAGTCAAACTAGTAACTCTAGACCTATTTATTTGACTTGCAATTAAATTTGTCAGCAGTTAACCCTGAGTTTCATTCTTATGATATCCCTCTCATATACCTAGAAACACTATCAACTCTTGAAAGCATTTACTCAATGCTTTGAATTAGAAGCAATCAATAAAAAATATAAAACCCATCCAAGATGCATTAAAATGAAAAAACTTTGTTCATTTCAATCCCAAAATTATAGATACATGAAAATGGAGACAAATCTCAGAGACACGGATATGCATAACTTTCCTTTGTATTAATCTTCTTTGAAAAAAAATATAGTACTGATATAAAGCTCAAAATATAACTCAAAACATGACAAAACCTTTCATTCAAGATTCAATGTATTCCTAGATTTGCAAAAGATTGAATACACCATATAATTGGCACAAAAAAAACTGGACCGACTGTGAATAGCATAAACACATGTTTCGGGGAGTGAAATTCAAAATTAGAACAAAAGAATTGTAGAAAGTTTCAAAGGGTTTGGATTTGCATGCATTCACAAGATGTCTCAGATTTTAGCTGTCTTTTTTAGGTAAGGTTTAAAAGCCCATAATAGAATTTTATTGAAAGATTTATCTACTTTGTGTTTTCCTAGATGCTTGCATAATGCTTATTAATTTATTATATTGATTTTTGGATAAAAAATTATCTTGTAGATTTTAAAAAGGAAAACTTATTGATCAAGTAAACTTGACTAAGAAAAAATTGTAGAAAATTATTATGACTATTCTTCTAAATCTCTTTTTGATATAGGAAAAATTTGATTATAGGAAAATTGGAAGAAAACAATAAATTGAACAGTTGGAGTTTCAACTTTAAATTTTTTATTAGAACCATGTGATTATCATGAATTTTCTAAATAAAGGTAAATATTATTCTTACATCTAAAATATTTTAATTACAAAATTTATTGGTAAAAGTAAAAGATTAATTGAGAGGAAAGCATGTTGTAATAAACCTATACATGCATGTAAAAACAAATATACTAAAGATAGAAAACTAAATATATAATGGTTGCATGATTTGAAAGATAAAAGGAATGTGAAATTGTGATTGCATGTTTATTTGTATTTTATATTTTAAAAAAATAAAAATAAAAATTAAAAAAATTGCAATTTTTTATTTTTTAAATAGTTTTTTATGATTAATTATTAATTTCATAAAAAAATTTAAAATAATTTTTGAAAAAATAATAATCATAATTTATTGATTTTGAAAATTAAATAAATATTATTCATTTAATTAAAGTGAATGTTAGTATTAGTGATTCTTTAAGTCTAGTTAAACTCTTAGTTACATATAAATGATTTTATATTTATTAATGTAAGTGGGAAGTTAATAAATAAATATTTATAATTTTATTATATTTTAAGAAAAGTTGTGGTAGAGTTCACTTTATAATAATCTAGTAAATAACTATTTGACTTTATGAAAGAAATTATAAATAATTCAATTACGTTTAAAATTTTATTTCTAGTTGCAAGTAAATATTAATATTAGACTTAAATAGAAGTCAAATTTATATTTTAGAAATGAAATTGATATTAATATTTAATATAATAATATACATTTATGTTATTAATTAAATCATTTATGATTTAAGATTGTTTTAATTAATAACGTGATAATATTGCATGATATTTTATATGCTCAAAGAGATTCGACATTTAAATACTTATTGATTTAAATAAGTATATTAGCATAACAATTTATATTAACATGTATATACTTACTTTATTTTTAAATGCATTCTTATGACCCAAACTAAACAAGAGAAAATGATGGAATTAAATCATGTGGCTGAAAACTATATGTTTTCTAAAATTCTATTCATAGTATTATGATGTTTATTTTTGTGATGGTTTTTCTTTGTGGGTTGTTTAGTTGGCCAAGTTAAGATGTGCACTAAAGGCATTTTTTAGATTTCTTTTATGATCATTTGACTAGATGTCATGATGAACTTTATGGTTTGAATTGATGTTTATGTTTTATGAGCTTTATGTTATTGAGCATTTATGAGAACTTGCATTTTGAGAACCAATGTTATTTTTGGGTTGCCTGTCAAGGAACTAAATTCAATCAATATTACTTTTGTGGTATGAGATAAAATTGTGGTTTGTGAGTTTTAGGAAGGTAGTCTAGGTGCATGTCTATGGGAGTGACTTACAATGGGGGCCGGGGCCCAAAGTGTTTTTCAGGGTAACTCATTGTAAGTTGTGTAATAAGTGATAAGATAATAATTGAAATAATTTCTTCCCTTATGCCTTGAGATAAATTGAAAAGATAAGTTAGAGATTTTTCCTCACCCATGTCTTGAGTGCTTGTATAGACTAAGGATGAGAATGAGATGATACCTTGAGAGGTATGACAAGTATTCTCATCTTCACGAGAGGGTATTATGGTTCTTCTTAGAGTCACTAGGGGGGTGGGGTCCTGAGAGACAGTTGGGGTAACCTTAGAGTTGGCCTATGTGATGACACTCCATAGTATGTAGTCTGAGTCTCCTTCGTGATTTTTTTTAAATATTTGTCTCTAGTGGTTCATTTGTTGTATAATACTTTTGATAAAATATTTATTTTAAATTGTTACTCATTGATTGGATGTCATTTATTGTTGACACTTGACTTTTATTAATGAATAATCAATTATTCATTGGTGGTGTTTTTATTGTTAGATTTAGTGATTGATGGTTTACTTTTATTGACATCACTTTTTATCTATTGGTTATTGTGCTTCTGACCTCTGACATTGATTTGGGGATGGTTGTATCTTTTTAATTTTGATATTGGATTTGTATTTAGTATTTGTATGTTGATTTGGTATGTGGTGGTGGTATTAGAATGAATGTCCTTTCGATTTTGATTATCTCTTATTCTTGCATAGTTTGTGTTACCCTTGAGGTAGTTTCGGCTATCAGGATTCCTTAGGTAGGATTATTTTATGATTTGATTATATGTGTGTGTGAATTATACATTATCTCCCTTGCACAATAGGAATGGGAGCTTGATTAGGTGACCACATAGTCAGGAGGTAGTGTCTTCTTACCATTTGGGCCCCTCTTACATTGCTAGTTGTTAGATGCTCATTGATATAGTGGTATCATTATCATTCTTATCTTTATATTGAAAACTTCTATTCAGTTGATGTATATATGTTAACATGTGTCTTGTATTTGGAAATACTTGTATCTATTCTCGCATACCCTGTAACATGTACAATGGATGTTATTCATTAGATGTATTGTGGCAGATGTATTTATGCATTTTCTTATGAGATGATGTATATGTTACTTTATGATTCATGAGCATGTATTGAAGACTTAAATGAATTATTATAAAATTCTTAAATGTGACTCAATGTGAAAGAACCCTTAAGGAATGGAAATTATATTTGTAATTGTTTATGTGTACTTGATGTGTATGTGTATATTGCTTCCACATTGTTACTTTGATGTTGTTTAAAAAAAAAATTAAAATAGTTAAATAAACTTTGTAAAATATTAGGTTTATTTCTTTTGGGTTCGCAAGCAGGGCGTCACACATTTCATGATAGCATATGTCCTTAGGGGTCCTAAGACACCTAGGGACCTATTTTATTTGTTCCAATACGTCGAAAGAGGTCATAGGATAACCTATGACCCCTTTCAACACATTTCATGGTAACATATGACCCTAGATGACCCCTAAGGACATAATATAATTGTTCATATGAGTCAAAAGGGGTCATAAAGCGACCTATGACCCCTATTGACACATTTCATGACAACATATGTCCTTAGAGGTCCTAACAAACCTAGGAACTTATTTAATTTCTTTGAATGGTTTGAAAGGGGTCATAGGTTATCCTATGACCCCTTCTGACATATTTCATTACAACATATGTCCCTAGGGGTCCTAGGACATATATCATGTGTTCAAATGAGTTTAAAGGGGTCGTAGAGAACCTTATGACCCATTTTGACCCATTACATGAGAACATATGTTCCTAGGGGTACTAGGACCCATAGGGACATTTATCGAGTGTTTGAATGGATCGAAAGAGGTCATAGGGTAGCCTATGACTCCTTTCAACCCATTATCTGACAACATATGTTCCTAGGGGTACTAGGACCCCTAGGGGCATACATCATTAGTTTGAATGGATCAAAAGGGGTCATATGGTACACTATAACCCCCAAGGATAGCTTTAGTGGCTAATATTCACCAATTGGCTAATCTCACTCATCAAGGACCCTAGATTTGGCTTTTTTTTAAACTTTTGGGGTGTCCATGTCTCTTGAACTTTACCAAAATTAGGTCCATGCTTGGGCTAATCGCTAATAATAATATAAAAGTATTTATATTCTAGTGATGACTTCGCCAATGGAATCTAATTTTTTTTCACAATAAATCAAATATTTTGCCTATAATTTTCAATGCTTATCCTAATTGATGATCATATTTTCTAATATTTTGGTAAAAATTTAAGGTACACAACAAATTAAGTATGTTGGTTTTACATGTATCTCTATTATAAAGACTTTTCATGGAACTTTTTATCCTTTCTCACTTTACCATGAAATAGATTTGATTGGGGACACATACCTTTGCTTTTAGAACTTTCTTTAAAACTTGGTATCATTTTCAAAGTTTGGCTTGAAATAAGATTTAGAGCATTGATTTAGGATCATTTGATAGTTACAAATAATAGGGATGCTTCCCCCAAACCACCATTCAATAATTTGGATGGATATTGTAATGATGAAAGTAGGCTAAATTTAACCTTAAAGTTTGATAATTTATTAGGCTCCATATAATAATAATAATAAAATAATAATAAATGATTCTTTCTAAGTATGTGTACTTCTTTCCACAATTTTAATCAATAATGAAAGATTCACCATGATTATATAGAATTTTCATATGATTGAAAAACAATCACCAATAAAATTTTAAAAATTTATAATTAAAAATAAAATTTCGCTAATAGGAATTAAGATTTTTCCCTTGAACTAATGTTCAATTCACCAAAATTTTATACTTTTTTCTAAAGGGGGTTTCTTAAAGTTATCCTTGATAACCCCTCTCAACCCATTATATGATAACATATGTTCCTAGGGATGATAGGATCCCTAGGGACATACTGTTAGGATAAAACCATGAAAATAAATAAAAACTACATGCAAATATAACCAATAACAGAAAAATAATAGATCACATAGAAATGAACACAAGGCACCAAGATTTAATGTGGTTCACCCAATCCCTGGGTTACATCCACCAAACAACAAGTTCAATCTTATTACAATCCAGTGATTACAACCTGATTACAGTCCATAATCCCTTATAGATCAATACCACCACAAGAAGCAATTTCACATCAAAACATAATGAAAATACCCAACCCTAAACCCTTTTATACAAGTATTAAACCGCTTTAGGGTTATAACATGTCAGCCATAAATTAGCCATAACTTTAGTGGTGAATCTACGAATAGTACCAAAAAAAAAAAATTTGGGGTGATGCCCTAAACCCCACTAATTATGGAGTATGTATAGTACTTTCTTGATTAGTCACCATAATCTAACACATACATCATGTGTTTGAATGGGTTGAATGGGATGATAGGGAGCCCTATGACCCCTTTTGACCCCTAAAATGAGAACATATGTTTTTAGGGATCATAGAACCCTTAAGAACATATATCATGTTTTTAAATGAGTCAAAAGGGGTCATAGAGTACTCTTGGGCTCCTTTCGACCCATTATATGACAACATATGTTTCTATGGGTACTAGAACCCCTAGGGACATACATGATACATTTGAATGGATTAAAAGGGATCAAAGGGTACACTATGACCCCTCTTGACCCATTATATGACAACATATGTTTTTAGGGGTCCTAGGACCCCTAGGGACATACATCATGTGTTCACCCTATGATCTCTTTTGGCCCATTAAATGAGAACATATGTTCCTAGGGGTCCTAGGACCCCTTGAAATATATATCATGTGTTCAAATGAGTCAAAAGGGGTCAAAGAGTACCCTATAACACATTTCAATTGATTATATGACAACATATGTTCCTAGGGCTACTAGGACTCCTAGGGACATACAACATGTGTTTGAATGAGTTGAATCAGGTTATAGGGTGCCCTATGACCTCTTTTGACCTATTCAATGAGAACATATGTGTAGACATCCAAAAATTGGCAAAGACCTAAATTATGCAATTTTGATCAATCAATGCAAATTGAGGAAATCAAAAGAACACAATAGACTTCCTAATTAAAAATCACATCAGGTCATTAATCATCTATCAAATCAACAAGACCTAAATAAACTTTAAAAAGAGAAAAATAATTCAAAAATCATAAAATGAAATTCAAAAAGGGAGAAAGAAAAAAGACAAACTTTTGAAAATAAATAGAACATTTATTAAATCAATAAAGTCATTTATCCTCACAAAAGTGAAAATCCCCCTTTTTCATTTAAAAGAATTAAAAAAATCCTCATTTATCCTCAAAACCAAGTCTGTTGGACTCTTCCTCCTGGTCTCTTATGAGATATTTTTAGTTTCACTTCTATCCACCAATCAAAGGTAAAAAACCCTAATTCTTACCCCAACCCCTTCCAAAATCCTATAAATAGGAGGAAAATCCAAGAGCTAAAGGACCCAAGTTTTAGGCATCTGTACTATAGGCACATTTTGAATTATCATTTTAGCATTATCATTTTAGAAAATTCATAGCATTTTAGCATTGTTTTTATCTTATTTAGCATCATTTATTATATGTTTAGCTCATTGTATGTCCATTGTCATAGCATTCTAAGAGTTGTTATCCTCATATAATCTACATTATAGTCATTGATCTTGTATGCATTCTTGTAGATCTGCATTCTAAGCATACTCCCATTTTAGAACTATCACTGAGATGCTGGTCTAAGAACTTTCTTAGTGGTTGTAGTTAGGGAAACATGAGACACTCATAGAATTTACATTTTGATAATGATTTCTTGGCTGTAGTCTAGTCCGTTGTCATTTTATCTGCATTCTGCATTAAGGTTTCATGAATATGTGATTATACCATGTACAAATTGGTGCCCACCATGGGGGTTGAACTCAAAGCCTCTCTATTTTTTAATATTTTAGTCTAATCTTTCATTTTTAGCATAGATCTATATTTCTTGTTGGTTTCTTGTGTAGATCTAACTGATTGTAGGTTCCACAACATCCTAGAGGCTTCACAACAGCAATAGTAAACTCTGAAAGTCTTCTCCGAAAACACAAGGGCCAAATTTGAATCTTTTGACACTTCTAAGTTCTATTTTAATGCTTTCAAAAAATCTTCTAATGCTTTTGAACTTTGTTTTAACACATTTAAAACTTTCTGTAATGCTTCTAAGAGTTCTGTAACGCATTTAAAATGTTCTATAGTGCTTTTAAATAGTTCTAAAACACATTCAATCATTTCTGCAGCACATATAGAGTTTCTTACAATGCATATGCCATTTCTACAGCACATTTACCAATTTAAATAGTGCATCTGATGTATTCTATAACACATTTGAGAATTCCTGTAGCACATCTAATGAAAGTTATAGTTTGCTAAATCTAACTTTTAGATCTAAATATCAGTTGTTCATAGGTCTCTTCCAAGCTAACGAAAACTCTAAGATTATAGACAATATGCAATAGGAATCAAGACCCTCATAAATGCACCTAGCCTTTGCTAGCTCCAAATCAGGTAAGTGGACCTTGGCCCTTTTTAATTCGAAGTATGGCATTTCTAAGTTCCAAACCTAGCTTAATAGAAGCATTCAATCTCACAAATCTAAAAAAAAAGTAGTCCTATGCTCTCAACTCCTTCAAGTTGATCAGAATGTCCAACCTTCTGTAAATATTGGTTATGATTGAA
Source organism: Cupressus sempervirens (assembly GCA_028749045.1). Classification (NCBI taxonomy): domain Eukaryota; kingdom Viridiplantae; phylum Streptophyta; class Pinopsida; order Cupressales; family Cupressaceae; genus Cupressus; species Cupressus sempervirens. The sequence continues at coordinate 87,586,600 of CM053791.1, read as the reverse complement.
TGAGGAAAGAATCCACACATAGCTTAACTAGGAGCCCCTCTATTTTTAGTAGTATAAGGGTTGGTGATTGAAACTTTGTATCTATTGTGTTTGGGAAGTCAAGACAATAGGGATATGCTCTCACTCTTCTCAAGTGATCAGATTCCAAAACCTATTTGTGATTTCCAATTCTTTCTTTCCACTAGGTAGGATTATATAGCCATAGAAAGGCTACCTCTCAAGTTGCCTTAGTAGGGCCAGTGAGAGGGATTTCCTCCCAATCTTGTATTCCCAATCAAATGCAAACCACCTATGTTCAAAATATAGCCTTCCTCTAGTAGTCATGTAACGGATTGCATCAAACCTCCTTAGCGTTGGTGGGAATCTCTCTATCACAAGAGAGGTAAATCTGAACATAATTGGTTAAACGCTAAAACCCACTAGTCACCGGCTTTAGATAACCTTGTTAGGAAGCTCTTTCTTCCATTTTCTATATGTGTGTAGTTTTATATTTTACTTTGGTTTCTACTGTTGTAATGCTTGGATGTGTGTTACAACTTAATAAGAAACACCAGTGCGGATCACTATCCTTCCAAAAGACACAACTTCAAACTAGTATTAAGAAACCAAGTCCAAAATAATAACATTGTTGAACAACCCTAAAGTAACACATCTACTACATGAAACAGTTCATTTGAATTATCTTATGATGCTTTTGATCTCTAGTATAATGCATATGCCTACAAAAAAGTGCATCTGAAGCTTTAAATAGTGTGTTTTCTTAACCAAACAACACATCTAAATCCTTGAACAACACATATGAAAAATAGAATAGCACATTTGAACATTTAAATGGTGCATACAACCAATTAAATAGTGCATATGATCCTTCCTATGATGCATCTAAGGAAAAATATAAAATAGAAGCTATCAACATAAGCAACACATGCAAATTGACAATAGATTTGGATACCCTTTTTCTCACTGATGTTTTCCAAAATTGAGAGATCGTGAAATTGACCAAAACCATTTTGGAACAAGCAAAGGTACAAATTTCATTATCAATCCAATAGTTATTGTTGCTTCATTAAGCACATCAAGCTACAGATGTTCAGAGACACACATCCCTTCCCTACTTGACTTTGTGAAAGTGAACTCATCTCGTCAACATTGTCAAACACCTTGTCCAACCTAGCTTGTTACTCTAGATGAATCATGGTCAATGGAAACCCTCATATTTTAAAAATATATAAGAACTAAAAAAATCCTACTCACATTTCATGCCACCATGTAAAACCATTTTAGCTATAAAACCAAAATGATCGCCTATATGAGTGAGTACTAGAATAGCCAACAGAACCATCAAACACACAAAACCTCTAAATTTCATTGAACTTGCCACACCAATAAATTTTTCACCAAATGTAGTTACTCAAGAGTCACCCTTGTTCAACCAAAATTTAGAATCCATTGCCACAACGGGTTTATCTAGCATATGGGATGACAAGAGTATTGAAACCAAAATTGAAGATTTTCAAAAAAATCCCAAACTTGTCGACATTATGGAAAAGATACTCAAGAATCACAAAGAACAATACATACTAGCATTAGCACAGCAAGGTGCAACATTGCTGGTTGATTCTGATGTGACCAATCTGAAATAAGATGGAGAAGAATCACCCCTAGATGTAGTGACATAAAAACTACAAGACTTGCAATTGGAAATGGAGCAAATGAAGCAAGGAAAGATACAACCCTTAGAATTTAGCCTTGAAAAGTTGTGTCCTCTTCCTTTTGATAAGAGCATTACCTTCACACCTTTCCCTCAAAATATGACAAATATTTTGGCACAACAGATCCACAAGATCACCTCAGACAATTCTATACCCTAAGTATGGAGTTTTCCCATGACATGACTTACCTGATGCATCTGTTTCCTAGGAGCCTCGAAGGGCAAGCCATGGAGTGGTTCTCCAAACTACCCTCCAATATTAAAACCTTTGACCAATTGGCGTCCATCTTCATCACTCAATATTCCTATAACATCAAGAGGGAAGTTATAGTGATCGATTTGTGTAACACAAAAAAACTTCCCAGTGAGTCATTCAAGATCTTCCTCCAATGGTGGAGGCACATGTTCACCAAGTATCATAGAGATATACTAGATAAAGAGAAGATTGAAATCTTTCTCAATAGCCTCTCCATACCAAATGAATTACTGGTTCCAACTTCAAGGGCCTAAAGATTTCAAAACTACCTTAGATAACACTGCTAAGGTAGAGGAGACCCTACTAAATATTGACATTATTAAACTATCAAAAGATGGTAAGGTTTTTTAAAACAATTCCATGTAGACTCATAATTCCTCCGGTTGGGTCATTGATAAACAAAAGTCATGGTGGAGAAATAAGAATAAAAATATCATTGATGATGGAGTGGTTGAGGCTAACCACATTAAAACACAAACCTAACCCCGTCCAAATTAGTCGTATCCCATTGTCAACAACACTAATTCAAACACACCTCGGCAAGACAATGCTCGTCCATTCTATTGACGTACCACAACAACTACCTCAACATCTAATCAACAAGTTGCTTACAACCAAGCTCCTCCTCCACACAGATATCAATCTTTTGACATACCTAAAGAGTATATACCCATTGGCGTGTCTTATGAGAGTGCTTTAAAACCCTCCTGGCTAATGAACTTATTTTACTTCCTGAGGCCAAACCTTATGAACCTCAAGTCAAGCTGAAGTGGTGGAATGACAAGCACATTTGTGCCTACCATCAGAATAGGGGGCACCTAAAAAACAATTATTTTCCCCTTAAGGGGGCAATACAAAAATTAATCAATGATGGAACCATCAAAGTGAATAATATTAGCAATAATGAAGACCATATGGCCTTCAAGAACCCTTTCATTAGTTATGAAGAGGGTGAATCTTCTAGAGATTATTTGAATGCACCTCCTCATACTAAGATTAATTATGCACATCATTACAATAACACCATTAATATGATCTTTGGCTTTCATGACACTACAAATGTCATCATAATTAAAGATAAAAACAAAAAATAATCCTCAAACATTGTTACCCGAGGCCATGCCTCTTAAGTAATCTTACTAGGACTTGTGATGAATCTTGATCATGCAACTACAAGTTCATCCTTGCCCAAGTACAACTTGGTCAACCAATTACTTAAGACTCTGACCCATATCTCCATTTTTGAACTATTAAAAATCTCCCCAAAGCGTAAAGAGATACTCACGAAAGCCTTAGTACCGAATGACCTAGATGTGAGTAGATTTAAGAACATGGTCAACAATCTAGTTGCCCCTCACTATGTATCTTTTTGAACCCAAGATGACATGTCCATCATCTAGCCACAAAACTCTCCTTAGCATATTGAAGTCTTTATCCATACAAACAAAGTTTAGAGAGCATTGGTTGATGGTGGGGAAAGTTTGAATATTTGCACATCCAATTTAGTAAAAGCCCTAGGGTATATGGAGGATGTTGTTGACCTAAGAAAAAAAATCATCATCAAATCTTACGATGATGAGGAGAGATCCTCCAAATGCATGGTTATTCTATCGATCATGGTAGGACCAGTTGTAAAAGAAACTATTTGTGAAGTCTTAGACCTACAATTAACTTATAACATCCTATTAGGAAGACCATGGATTCATGACATGCAGGCCATTCCCTCCACTTACCATAAATGTCTTAAATTTTCATACATGGGTCAAGAGGTGACCATACTCTGGGATCAACACTTTTCTCAATAGTGTAACTCCCTCATTCCTCATAATAGGGAAGAAACTAGCACCCTCACAGACAACATTAGCCAGTCCACATCAATAGGCACTCCATGCTCCACCAGTTGAGATGACAACCACTCATCGACATTGACTAAGGGAAAAGAGAAAGTTGTTTGTTTTCATCCTTCCCTTCCATCACCATCATCATCCAAAGACCCTAAACAGTCACACTATGAAGAAATGGATAGATTGATGAAAGAATCTGATAGAAAGTGTAAATTGAAATGCAAAGGGGTGGGCAAGTACTCAATCTCCTTATTTGATCCCCCACTTTCTTTAAGATCTCATGGATAACCATCATCCACCACTAGGCCTTATCACACACATTTTATCAAAGCAAGCATAGTACCTCCAAGTTCAATAGAAGAAATTAGTTAGCAAAACATTGACATCTCCCCCCACCTATATGGAAAAGGCCTTGACCTAGTGAAAAAGATAGGATATACAGGAGATAGTCCCTTATGGAGAGGAACAGGCATCGTCAAACCTCTAATGGTATAGTTTAGGTCCAATAGATCCAAAATAGGGGCGGGGTATGGTGAACAAAATAAGATACAAACCTATTTTGGGGCTCGTCCTAAGCATAGTGATTCCTCCTCTTCCACCTTGGTGTGGATACCTTAAAAAAGGGATGGTAATAGCTAGAAAACAACTGACATCATAAATGTAAATTTATCCCTCCCAGGTTCACATTCCACAGAAGAACCACTAATAAATACCTCTAATAATGAAGACAAAAATGATTCCACTAAGTGAGAATTCAAATCACTATTCGAGGATTCTCTTCACAATAAAGAATGTGATGTCTTCCACATGCTTGCATCCCACAATTTCACTATAAAAAGAATAATCTCTCGTCTGGGTCTCACTTCATCGAGAGTCAGGGTACAACATAGTAGCTTATACAATGAAGAGCATATGGAAGGGTTTCAATTTCAAACCCTACTTCCTGACTTCTTTCCAATAGAAGTTGAAGATGACTACTATGAGCCTCTAACAAGCTCTACTTTTCCTAACACTCTAGAAGAAGCACATGTCATAAAACTAATAGATACAATGTATGAGCCATCTAACGAGATCATGTCTTTAAACCCCATTGAACCCTTTCCATATTATAAATCACTCTCCCTAGTTTGTCCCAAACTCATTAGCTAGAATACAACTGAACCCCACCACATTCCTCATTTTGACAATGACCGTGACATCTTCATCTACCTTGACGTGGTTGAACCATCTCATCAACAAAGAACATTAGGAAGGCATATAGTTAGGTTTGATATCAATCACCTCAATCACACTAGGACAAGTCAAGCATTTCATAATCTTAATCACTACCAAGTTGTAGCTAATCTTGAGAAAAAAATAAAAACAAATAGAAGTGACACATCCCAAGGTGAAAACCCAACTATGGCACCCACAGATGCGGTGATTGATACCTTACCCAAACACTCCAAGGAAAGATCTTCTATCTTGATTGAACCAATAGAACAAGTCAAAATTTTCATAGAGCAAGAACCGAGGGTCATTTATCTGGCACAATCTTTAAGCACAGAGGAAAGAAATGCATTCATTTGCTTCTTTAAAGAAAGGAAAATATAATTTGCATGGTCTTATGCAGACATGCCTAGATTAGACCCAACTTTAATCCTCCATCATCTCAACATTTCTCTAGAGGTCAAGCCAGTAAAAAAAAAGCTTAGAAAGATGCATCCCCATATAGCTCTACTTGTCAAAGTAGAGTTAGAGTAGTTGATCAGCACCAATTTCATCTAGCCCTTGGCGTATGCATCATGCATATCCAACATTGTTCCCATATCAAAGAAGAATGGCAACATACACATCTGCATTGATTTTTGGGATTTAAACAAAGCATGTCCTAAAGATGATTTCCCCCTCCCCAACATTGACACCATTGTAGACTTGATAGCAGGCCATTTCATGTTTTCATTCATGGATGGATTTTTAGGGTATAATCATATCAGAATAGCACCAAAAGATCAAGAGAATACAACCTTTACTTGTGTGGGGGGCACATTTTGTTGGAATGTGACACCCTTTGGGCTAAAGAACACTAGGGCCACCTATCAATGGGCCATGACCACTATCTTTCATGATATGATACGTATCTTTATGGAAGATTATGTGGATGATATCCTTGCCAAATCCCATACTCGAGAAGAATATCTCCCCATATTGGACAAGATATTCACCTGCCTAGAAGCATTCAAAGTTAGGCTCAATCCCAAGAAATGCAATTTTGGCATAAAATTGGGCAAGCTTCTAGAATACATTGTCTTGGCCAAAGGGATAGAAGCTGATCCTAAAAAGGTACAAGCCATAGTCAGTATGCAACCTTTGAAGAACCTGCGTCAATTACGCTCTTTTTAAGGCATGCTTCAATTAGTATGTTGGTTCATTTCCCAGTTAGTAGAAAAGTGTGTACCTTTCACCCATTTGATACACAAGGACACAATTTTTTAATGGGATGATTAATGTTAGAAGGATTTTGACCTACTCAAAACCTACTTGATGAATTTTGTTATTGTACATTTCTCTAACAAATAAATCAATCAGAACCCTCTTAGCACAAGAAAATGACCAAGGAAAAGAATGAGCCATCTATTACATCAGTCGTACCCTGGTCAAATACAAGCTCAATTACTCTTTTATTGAAAAAGCCTATCTAGCCATAGTTTTTGCTTCCCAAAAACTATGTCATTATATTTTAACACATAAGATCAAGCTCATCTCTAAGATTGATCCCCTTAAATACCTCCTCAGCAAAACAACATTGACAAGAAAATTGACCAAGTGGGTGATGATCCTAAAAGGATAGGCCATTGCGGATGAATTCGAAAATGTGCTTCTAGAAAGCTCAAATCCTATCCTAGCTAATTTCCCAGATATGCACATTCTTCAGACAGAGCTAGTAACTTGGAAATTACATTTTGATAGTTCCTACACACACCATGGATTAGGCATTGGCATTTTTTTCATCACACCACTAGGTGTTACCATCCCTAAGTCTTACAAACTACTTTTCCCCTACACTAAGAACATGGAATAATATGATGCTTTGGTCTTGGGTCTCAAACTAGCTTTAGAATGGAAACTAATAGTGCTAAAGGTTTATGGAGACTCCCAGTTGATCATCAATCAAGTCACTGACACTTATCAGACCAAAGATGAAAATTTATTGCCTTACAAACATATAATTGAAACACTTAAGGAATGTTTTGTTCATATTATTTTTGAACAAATTCTTAGAGATAAGAATAAAGTAGCAGATGCCATGGCCACCTTGGCCTCCTTGCTTCAGTTACTAGAGCAACACAAGCAATATGTGTTCTTAGTAGAAGAGGTGGTTCAACCCATGTTTACTCAACCTGATTCCCTTATCATTTGTCATTTAGATGCTCCCAATTCCCTCTAGTATAACCCCACCATCACTTACCTCAATGATAACACCATTCCCTCTGACCTTTTACATAACCAAAAATGTAATTTCACTTGACAAACCTCACACTACACTTTGGTGGCTTATAAGTTGTATAGGAAGGGTCTTGATGGTACTTTGTTTAGATGTCTTGAAAAGGACGAGTCTAGAGTCACTCTGCAGGAAGTCCATGCAAGGATTTGTGGGTCACACTCTAGTGGGTTTACACTAGCAACGAAGATTCTTAGGATGGGTTATTTTTGGCCAACCATGGAAAAGGATTCTTTCGACTATGTTAAAACTTGCAAAAAATGCCAAATCCATGGTAACCTTGTTAATGTACCAACCCAAGAGTTCAACCCTTTGGCCACACCATAGCCTTTTTATCAGTGGAGCTTTGATTTGATTGGGGCCATCCATCCACCTTCCTCTGGAAGACATAAATAGATTATCACCTCTGCAGAATATTTCACCAAGTAGGTCGAAGCGGCGCCACTTGCTGACTCTATGGGAAAACAAATCTCTTCCTTCATCTTAAACCATATCATTTTTCAATTTGGCATACCTCATGTCATTCTCACGAACAATGCCTTGTACTTCAAGAATCAAATAATTGATGAATTATGTGAAAAAATCACATTATACACCACTCCTCATCAATTTGTTATCGCCAAGTCAATGGCCAAGTAGAGGCCACCAACAAGACCATTATCAACATTCTCAAAACAACCGTCAATGATAATGGTAGAGATTGGCATTTATAGTTGAACCCCACCCTTTGGGCCTATAGGATGAGTGTTAGGACACCTACAGACATGATACCCTTCTCCTTGGTTTATGGATGTGAAGTTATTCTTCCTTTAGAGGTTGAGACTCCATCCTTGAGAGTTACTCTTCATGACATCCTATCAAATGAGGATTATAGAGTGACCCATCTAGAGCAACAAGAATTGTTAGAAGAACATCAACGTACAACACATGAACACCTCAAAGTGTATCAGAATAGGTTATCAAGACATTACAAAAAAAAGGTCAAACTCCATGTTTTTCAAATTAGTAACCTTGTGCTCCGAGAAAACCTTAAGAACCAAGCAGCTGGGGAAAAGAAAGGCAAGTGGGAGGCCAATTGGATTGGTCCTTACATTATCACAGAGACCTTTAGGACTAGCACTTACAAACTCTTAGATTGTGATGGCACGGACCAAGCAAAGCCCATCAATAGCATCCATCTCAAAAGATTTTATGTCTAGAGCTTTGAGAAACACATCAAAAATACCAAAAAAATCAAAAACATCAAAAAATTGCAAAAAAATAAAAAATAAAATAAAATAAAATTTTTACACGAGTAATGCCACCTTTGGTTTCAAAATGAGTGAGAGATAGGACCTTTGGACTTCCCTAAACCACACAAGTCCTTCAATGTTGAAAATCAATCAAGATAGTACTTGAGCAACTACCTCTGTGACAAATTTTGCTTGTTTGAGGCTTATCTAGAGTAGTTGAGTTAATTTCACACATAACCAATTGAGAAACACCTGTGGGTTATAGTTCAGTGGTCCCTTAGCATCTAGTTCAGCTCACAGTAGCAACAGAGATAGTCAATAACATAACAATAAATGGGAGAACAACAAATTGGGAGAAACATGGAGTTAGATTATGTATTAAGATACCATAGACGTGAATTGCAGGAAAATCAATGCACATTTCAGCTATCCACCATGATCAATGATCCCCAATGACCATCTTAGCCCTCATTCAAACCCATTTGATGTCCCCAATTTCCTTTTATCTCCCGTGTCTTAAATATAGCTATTCAAGCCCACTTTTCACCTTTTGACCCACTTTTGGTCTTCATGATTCTTTAGGTGCCTCCACACAATCTTGGTTTTCCCATATTCTAACAAATCACACTCACATCCTCATTCCACTCCCGTCGATTCAAAAATTATCAAAAAATTCAAAAATTATCAAAAAATTCAAAAATTACCAAAAATTATTAAAAAAATTCAAATTTGTCAAAAATTATCAAAAAAAATCAAAATTTGTCAAAAATTATCAAAAGAATTCAAAATCTGTCAAAAATTATCAAAAAATTCAAAAAATGTCAGAAATTATCAAAAAAATGAAAAATTGTCAAAAATGTTCAAAATTGCCAAAAATATCCAAAAGGGGGTAATAATTGCCAAATATAGCCACAAATCTAAAAAAATGAACAACACCCCAAAATTCTCATCAAACGTGGCTCAAACTTCAGCTCAAATAGGCTATTTCACTATGCATAAATTATTGATGTATTTTTCAAACCAATGATCCATTGATTCCATCTCAAACTAGTGTCTGTCTATAATTGTTGCTCCTTCAGGAAGAGTTTGCGTACCTCGACTGGTTTTATATGCAATCAATGGTGAGGCCCACTATATTGAAAAATATTTAAATATTTTATGACATGTTATATAGCTCTATTACCTTTGGCAAAATAATACAAAGTGCCCCAATGGTATTAAGAAGAAACATACTTATGTCCTAAAACATCTCGTTGGGCTTTGGAAAATTTGGCACAACGCGAATAGCACAAGAGATGCCGACATAGTCCTCTTTTTCTTCCTCTTGTCAAGAACAACAATTCCCAATGGATTATTAGTCTTAATTATGTTGCAGTGGCCATGATTGATCAAAACCCCTTCAACAAATATATCAATGCTATCCCAAAAGACCCGATATCCATCAGACTCTTTCATCGTCCCCTAATAGGGGCGAGGGGCACAGATAAGTAAGCATAGCGTGAGAGCTTACCACCCCCCTCTGCATCTTTTTTGGCCTAGATGCCTTTTTCAGGCCCCTCAAGTACCTTTTTTAGGCCCTTTGAGCATCTTTTAGGCCCAAACGCCTTTTTTAGGCCCCTCAAGCACCTTTATAGGCCTAAAAACCTTTTTCAAGACCCTATTTCACTTTTTTCAAGGCCCAAGTGTTCTTTTTGGGCCCCCAAAATGCCTTTTTTTGGCCACAACACCTTTTTCAAGGCCCTATTTCACTTTTTTTAAGGCCTAGATGTCCTTTTTGGGTCAAAATGCCTTTTTCAAGGCCCTATTTTTCCTTTCTCGAGGCCTAGGTGTCCTTTTGGGCCCACAAATGCCTTTTTATAGGCCTTGAGAGTTTTCATCTCAATACACACCTAGAGAAATATCCCAATGTTGGCCTTGTAATCATTTATAAAGGCTATTAATATACACAGAATTATGCCTTACACATCATGGCTCACCAAATATTGCACAAATTTGCACTCATCTTTCATTAAGAGCCCATAGAGACATTTCATTCTCCTGCATACCAGTAAAGGTTATCCTTACTCTACAGATAGTATTGTTCTCACTTTTAAGGAGATTGAAACCTTTCTAACATTGGTCAAAAACCACAAAAACATTCACATATCTATCAAAAATCCCAAAAATAGTCACATATCTATCCAAAATCCCAAAAACATTCACATATTTCTCAAAACACTAAAAACATCCAAATATATTCCAAAAATACCAAAAACAAACATGACAATGCATTACAATCAACACCAGTTGCCTCTTTGATTACCACAAAAGCAAACACAAACTTTTATTCTCCTATGATGGTAACGACAACATTACATTCAAACAACATCTGGTGGATTATTTATTCTAGCCTCCCTGGGGGAGGTGGCAAGATAGGGTGTCCAACCAATGGTGTTTCTTCCAACCTAGCCCCAAAAGAGGAAACTCGTGGTGTTAGTCCTCTATGTACCCACATCGCATCCATGGGAATTGGAAACCTCCCACCATGTAACTATGCATTCAATAGTTGTGTAAATTCTCTATACACAAATTGTGTGCCTCATTGATCCTCATTTGGGAACACCTAATGATAACGTCCCATATAATAAGTAGCTTCTCAATGTACCTTTGTCATCTGGTGCATTTTCACGAACACATTCTCCATTAGCTTGTTTACTCCTGGTGTAGTGATTGCTCGTTGGTCCATATCCCATTCTTGCTACATTTGATCAATCGCCATTCACCAACACTCCACGTTTGCTTTTTCCTTGCCCAACCACTGTTGCAATTGTCTCACCTTCACCTCACTCAATGCTAAACACTCTTGTAGTTTCAATGGCAGGGAGTTTTATTTTGTAATCACTTCCCTAAATGACTTAGACTATGATTGTAACAACACCAGCTCATTTTGTGCACTCTCTAAACCTAATTGTACCATCTTTAGAGATTCCTGTAACCTCTAAGACTATGACCACTCTGCCCACATCCCCACACCATTTCCCTCTGCTCATGATTGTTCCACACACAGTTTTGCTTTTAGTGATTGCACCCACACCCACTCTACATCTACCACCACTTGGAGTTGTCTCACCTCCATTTGTGCTCCATCTTCCCATGCCTTCTCCATCAATCCTAGCGAAAATGTGACTTCTTGTTCTGTGTTCTCCACTCAGACTCTCTTGGTGGCCAAAAAAATTCATAATTCTTCTACATCACTTGATTCTTGATCTCCATCCCTTGCTTCTAGTCATGGCTCCTCCACATTTACACTGCTCGCTTCCCCTTCTATTGACCTTGTCTCGAAATCCTGAGAGTAAGAAATTGATGTGATCCACTCATCACCTCACCCACACTAATGTCTGCCACACCTCTTAGAGCTTCTCTCATAGACTTTTCATGAGATTTTATCTACCCTACCTCCTCCTCCACTCCTAACATACTCTTCATCATCTCAAGAAGACTATTCTCTGCCTATGTCATCAGCTCATCATCTTCCAATACCACCTACAATGTCTATTACACTATAGTCCCTAACAACATCATTAACACTGACAAGGGCGTTTCTTCTTTCCTAATCCTTGCATCTTTAGGTTCTATTGACCCTCATTTTGCATGACTTGATTCACCTTGCTCTGGAACTAACACTTGAAGTTCGAGCTAATACACCAACTCCTCAGAGGTTTTCCAAATGCACTTCACTCTTCACCCTTTCCTAATCCACCTTCCCCGACTAGCATCACCCTCCTACTTTGACTGATCTAGTAAGCCTGGCATGCTTTCACTTCCATTCTTCCTCGAACTTCTCAATAAACCTGATAGCCATGATCTATTCTTCACCTTGTTGCGTTTCATCCCCATGGTATTTTCCTATTTATAGTCATTGCTCACCTGAGACTCATTCTTTACTGGTCTTACCATGTACCTGTTCTCTACATCCCATTGTACCAATACTAGGTACACTTGACCCTTAGCTTTGATGCTCAGACACCCTAATTCTTGCTAACATGCATTGCTAGACAGATCCACTGCTAAATTATTACTAACACATCTCACACTTTGTTATCTACCCTGTACAACAGTCACTTCTAGGAAGAATTGAACAAACTTGACACTATTAGACACACATGTCAGCACACCTAGTCTACAAATAATGGGTTTTTCTATTGTTATGACTTCTAGTACCTTGATGATTTGTTTGACTAGAGGTACTGGGATCTAGTCATGATATTTTATTTGTCTTTGGTTATTCATTGTTTAACTCCAATGATCCTCTTATTTCACACATTATTGGTATCCACTTGTAAGTGCCTCCTCTTGTTTGGAAGGCCATGTGTACCGCAAGCAATTTTGTATGATATCTTAGGTGAGGTCTCTTAGCTGACATATGACTGTTTTCCTGCTTGCTTTTATTCTCTGCGGCTATGTTAGGAACCTGTGTGTTCCTTCTGTTTATTTTGTTAGAGTAGAGTTGTTGGACGCATATGCTTTGTAAGTCGTCCCGTGAGTTTATTTTATTATCCCACATGCATAGGTAGTATTACTTTTCTAGATCGTACCCAGTATATAAGAATAGGTTGAGGCCCTTGATGGGCACGGACGAATTTATTGTATTGAGCTTGCTCAAAGGAGGTTACCCCCTCGAAGTGGCCTGCGATCAGTAGATTTATTCTGAGTTCTGCTATCACTTTGTATTCTGTTATTTCGAGCATTCTCACGATATTGCTATAAGGAGGTTCATCGCTATAAGGAGGTTCATCTCATCTGGTATCAGAGCACTCTCTTGGGCTCGCTGGGTGGAAATTACATCAAATTTTTTTTCTGTCATGGCCTTCAGGTTCCTCTCACTTCTAATATCTCTTGTTATTGCAATAACTCTTTTCAGTTGTTCTGTCTGTGAGTGAATTTTTCTAAGTCGACTGTTCGGAAAAAAAAAAAGAGAAAAAATAAAAAATAAAAAAATAAAAAAAAAAATAAATAAATAAATAAAGTAAAAATTTTTCTGTTTTTTAGTCGTAGCTTCCTTGTTTGCTTTCTGTTTCTGCTCATACTTCCGCAGAACGTCTGCAATATCATTTCGCATACTTCCTTCCTTGGCGACCCAACCCCAAATTTTACATATCAAAGCCCTAAATCCCTCATTTATCTAATTTTAGGGTTTGCCCTATCTTTTTCACCTCTCATCCAATCGCCACCAAACTGAGCCACAAGATTCAATTCCTCATTTTGCTCCCTTATCCCTCTTGGACTGTTCGCCTCATTTCGCCTCCCTACCCTTGAAACCCTCATTTTTCTTTTCCCTTGTCCCCAGATAGTCTCCCACCACCCGTTGAACACCCATTTCCTATATGAGTTTTACCCAAATCCATGTTTGCCGTAACTAAAAAAGTTTTTGTTTCTCATCTTCTACCCATTTCAAAAAAAAAAAAAAAAAAAAAAAAACCTTGTTTTATGGTTGTTACGCGTACAGGAGCAAAAATCATGGAAGAGGAAATTGCATCCCTCAAAACCAGACTTCAAGATCTGGATGACAAAATTCTGGGTCTTAACTTTCAGCAGTCAGCCATGAGCCGAAACCATTCAGGAGATACTGGGTCCTCTTCTGGCAATTTCCGTGGACCAAAGCTTGATTTTCCACACTTCGATGGTTCTGATCCGACTGGATGGATCTATAGGGCAGAGCAGTATTTCAGCTTGCATAATACTTTGGATAACCACAAAGTCTCCCTTGCATCTTTTCATTTGGAACATGAAGCTCTTCAATGGTTCCGTTGGTACATCAAGGCTAATGTAGGCCCAACGTGGAGCGAATTGTGCACCCTCATTTTGGAGCGCTTTGGCCCTAGTTCCTTTGATGATTTCACAGGAGCACTCACTAAACTGCGTCAAACAGGCACTGTAAGAGAATACCAGACAGAGTTTGAAAAATTAGCTAATCACACAGAGGGCTTGTCTGATGAATTCTTCCGTAGTTGTTTTGTCAGTGGTCTGAAGGATGCACTTCGCTCAGAAGTCAAAATGTTTCGACCTACTACAATGATGGAAGCCCTTGGGTTGGCTAAGTTAGCGGAAGACAAGATTAGTGCTCTACAACGCTCCAGATCTAATTTTGTTCCATTCAGAAATACAGGTTCTCACAACCCTCCAGTCATACTAGCTCCCAGAACTACTCCGATCAAGCACTTGTCTGAAACAGAGATGCGAGTTAGGCGAGACAAAGGGCTTTGTTATAATTGTGATGAGAAATGGTCTCGGGGCCATAGATGTGTTCAGCAAAAGCTCTATCTCTTGGATGTGGATTCTCCACCGGAACTGGAAGAATATGTAGATGCTCAGGAAACAGTGGATGCTGAGGTTGAGCCTCACCAGCCTGAACCTCCTTCCCCAGAAGCTCCACCAGAGATATCTGTCCATGCTTTGGCAGGAGTCACTACTCCACAAACCATGCGGGTCCAGGGTTTCTTCAAGAAGATCCCTCTTACTATACTCATTGATTCTGGTAGCACTCATAACTTCATTGATCCACGAATAGCCAAACAGGCTGATTGCTTTATCCATCCCTGCTCTAGCTTTGAAGTCATGATTGCCAATGGGGGCACTTTACCTTGTAAAGGGAAATGTCGCAATGTGCGTCTCTCTATTGGAGATTATAACATGCGCTCTGACATGTTTGCCTTACCCTTAGGTGGCTGTGATGTGGTTTTGGGTGCCCAATGGTTACGCACTCTTGGCCCCATTCTCTGGGATTTTGCTGAACTTTGGATGCAGTTTTCAGCCGAGGGGCACCAACACACTTTGAAAGGCTTACAACCAGGGTCTCTTAGCATCATCAGTTCACACCGTATGGAAAAACTTCTTAAGAAGAATTCACATGGTGTCATCGCTCAGCTCCATTCCATTCAGATGCAGCCATCAGCAGTCTCTAGCACTCCTGCCGATCTCCAACACATTTTGGACAAGTATTCTGGTATATTTGCTGAACCTGTGGGATTACCTCCTTCTCGTCCAGAGGACCACCGTATTCAGCTCCTTCCTGGCAGTGTTCCGCCCAACATCAGGCCCTACCGCTACCCATTTCATCAGAAGACCGAAATCGAGATACTTGTCCGTGACTTACTGAAGCAAGGTATTATTCGCTCTAGTACCAGTTCCTTTTCTTCTCCAGTTTTGCTTGTTCGCAAAAAAGATGGGTCATGGCGACTCTGCATTGATTTCCGAGCACTTAATCATCTCACTATAAAGGACAAGTTTCCCATTCCAGTTGTTGATGAACTTCTTGATGAACTTCATGGGGCTCATTTTTTCTCCAAGTTAGATCTTCGTTCTGGGTATCATCAAATTCGGGTTAATGAGGAGGATATACCTAAAACTGCCTTCCGCACACATGATGGTCACTATGAATTTTTAGTCATGCCCTTTGGCCTCACGAATGCTCCTTCAACATTTCAGGCAGTGATGAATAACATATTTCGACCATACCTCCGGAAATTCATTCTAGTCTTCTTTGATGATATCCTCATATATAGCAAAACTTGGGCTGAGCATCTCCATCATCTGGAACTTGTCTTGCAACTTCTCTCTGCTCATCAACTCTGTGCAAAACTATCTAAATGTGTGTTTGGCCAGGAGGAAGTGGAGTATCTCGGGCATATTGTTGCACACCATGGAGTGCGGGTGGATCCTACAAAAATAGATGCCATGAAAACTTGGCCGCATCCTAAAACTCTCAAGAGCCTTCGGGGTTTTTTGGGGTTGACTGGCTACTACCGCAAGTTTGTCAAAGATTACGGGAAAATTGCAGCACCATTGACAGCTCTGTTAAAAAAGGATGCCTTCTCCTGGACCCCTGTTGCTGAGACTGCATTTGAACAATTGAAACAGGCTATGTGCAGTACACCTGTTCTCGCGATGCCAGATTTTTCCAAACCCTTCACTATTGAGAGTGATGCTTGCGGCAATGGATTGGGTGCTGTTCTCCTGCAAGATGACCATCCTATTGCGTTCACTAGCAAAGCCCTCTCTGGTAAGAATCTAGCCCTCTCTACTTATGAAAAAGAAATGATGGCTATTTTGCATGCTGTACAGAAGTGGCGGCCATACCTCCTAGGGAGTCATTTTTGCATCAGAACCGATCACCAAAGTCTGAAATACTTCTTGGAACAACGGGTATCCTCTCCTACACAACAGAAATGGGTCAGAAAACTCATGGGGTATGATTATGAGATCACCTACAAGAAGGGTAAGGAGAATATTGTGGCAGATGCTCTTTCTCGCACATTTGATAATCAAGCTTCCCTTTCCGCTATTTCTAAGCCCATTCCCAATTGGTTAGCGTCTGTTCAGCAGGGCTATGACAGTGACTCTTCTTTATCTCAAATCATTCACCAGCTAGCCAATAATCCTTCTGCTATACCACATTACTCTTGGGATGGTGCTTCTCTTCGATACAAGGGTCGGCTAGTGCTTCCTCAGAACCCAGCTCTACATCAGGCTATTTTTTATGAACTCCATGCTTCTCCTTCAGCAGGGCACTCAGGCTTCCTCAAAACTTATGAGCGAGCAAGGAGAAACTTCTTTTGGAAAGGAATGAAACAGACGATTCAACAGATGGTGGCTGAATGTGATACTTGCCAACGCCACAAGGGTGAAACGACCCTCCTTCCTGGCTTGCTCGAACCATTGCCCATCCCTACACGGATTTGGACTGATATTTCTATGGATTTCATTGAAGGGCTTCCTAAATCTGGTGGCAAGATAGTGATCTTGGTTGTGGTTGATCGTCTCTCGAAATATAGTCATTTTTGTGCCCTCAGCCACCCCTATACTGCCTCCTCTGTTGCACAAATCTTCATGGACCAGATATTTCGTCTTCATGGACTCCCTTCTTCCATTGTCTCTGATCGTGATGCAACTTTTACCAGTCATTTTTGGACTGAACTGTTTCAGAAAATTGGCACCAAACTGAAGATGAGTTCGGGCTATCACCCACAAACTGATGGTCAAACGGAAATTGTCAATAAATGCTTGGAAACTTATCTTCGTTGCTTCACTTCCGAACAGCAACATCAGTGGGCCAAGTGGCTCCCTTTAGCTGAATGGTGGTACAATACCTCTTACCACACTGCCTCTAAAATGACTCCATATGAAGCAGTCTATGGTCAGGCACCTCCAGTGCTCCTTCCCTACACTCCCAACAGCTCACCAGTCCAGGCAGTTGACATAGTTCTCCGCAGCAGGGATCAGATTCTTCGTACCTTACAGGATAATCTTCACATGGCCCGTAATCGGATGAAACAACAAGCAGATCAACACCGTTCTGAGCGCTCATTTCAAGTTGGGGATATGGTTTTTCTTCGTCTACAGCCATACAAACAATCCTCCCTAAAGCTGAAAGGGCGTCATAAGCTGGCCCCAAAATTTTATGGGCCTTATCAGGTTCTGCAGAAGATTGGTTCAGTTGCTTATAAACTGGAACTTCCTCCTTCTTCCCGCATTCATCCAGTCTTTCATGTTTCTTGTCTAAAGAAAGTTCTGGGTACCACTGTCAGAGCACAAACTACTCTCCCTGAAATGGATACGGAAGGATCCATTATCCTGGAGCCGGTGGCAATCATTGACCAGCGCACTCGCCAGCTTCGCTCTCGCTCCATCTCTGAGGTCTTGATTCAGTGGCATGGCATGCAACCAGAGGATGCTACCTGGGAACCCCTTCTTCAGATTCAACAACAATTTCCACACCTTAAGCTTTGAGGACAAAGCTTTTTTCTAAGGGAGAGGGGATGTTAGGAACCTGTGTGTTCCTTCTGTTTATTTTGTTAGAGTAGAGTTGTTGGACGCATATGCTTTGTAAGTCGTCCCGTGAGTTTATTTTATTATCCCACATGCATAGGTAGTATTACTTTTCTAGATCGTACCCAGTATATAAGAATAGGTTGAGGCCCTTGATGGGCACGGACGAATTTATTGTATTGAGCTTGCTCAAAGGAGGTTACCCCCTCGAAGTGGCCTGCGATCAGTAGATTTATTCTGAGTTCTGCTATCACTTTGTATTCTGTTATTTCGAGCATTCTCACGATATTGCTATAAGGAGGTTCATCGCTATAAGGAGGTTCATCTCAGGCTATAACTTTTGTTTTCTAGTAATTGTCATATTTTTTTTTCCATGTACATTGTTCATGTTTTCTAGTACTTCTTGACGTGACATAGTATTCATATCACCATAGCTAAGCTAGTGGTGGTTGTACTTAGTCAATTTTTATTAAATGCTCTACGATGATAGTTAATTTGCATCTCCTTAAAAAAAGTGATAGTTAGTTGCATTCATTTAGTTTTCATTTTCATCTTGGGTTCCTTGAAAACACACCGTTGGCACATAAATCAGGATTGCACAAGAAAGCCTTCACAACATCATTCAAATTTAGGACTAGTTATCCAATAATAGACAACAACATCAACATCAAGGTTAGCTTTTACAAATCAACTATTATGGACTTTGTCTCCTCACAACATCGCCACCATGCATCGCACTTCATTGTCTGATATGTTCATTCCACTTATTGTATTATGTGGCTTTTGAATCTCAAGCAATTCTAGTCACTATTTCCTTTTATCAAATTTCATTCCTCATTACACTACATCATCTATTGCATTACATGGCTTTTGAATCTCAAACAATTTCATCACATCCCATTTCATCTCCTTTTCTTCCATTCATCACTACATCACATTTCATTACCTCTTATTTTATTTCATTATATACCACATGTCATTTCATTTTGTTATATTTTATTTCCCCTATTTCATTACATTCATGACATTACATTTTTGTCCATCACATTTCATTTAATTCATGCATTTCATCTCATTAACACATTTCACTCATACATGTCATTCAACTACTTCACTCACTATCCACATACCATGCTATTCTAGCTACTACATTAATCAACCACAAAGCATCAACATCTCTAGCTATCATATCAATCAAATCTCGACATCACACACATACAAAAGTCCATGATATATCAAGTGCACAAGTCTGAGCATCAAAAAGCTTGAATATCTCATATATCAAAAGGATTGAATCAACAACATCAAAAGGTCAACAACAACATAAATGAGTCCTCATCATAAATGACATACATGATAAGACAATAAACTAAACATAAAAGCTCCACAAATCAACCCTGTGTTGCACCACTTACATCATCTGTATGTGTCTGATCTAAAGATCCCTACTCACTGGGGGTATGCATCTCATCTTGAACAATCGAACACCAAACAATGACATCAGTTTTTAATCACAAGTGATCATCCTACATCACTCAAATCTCAACATGTAGCTATTTAGCTAATGGTTCTATCTTGAACAAGTTATTTGTCCTATTTTGTATCCTTAGAAAGACATGTTAGTTTTCCCTACTCTGTATCCTGAGCAGGGACACTTTTTCAATCTACCTAATATCATCTGATTGAATCTACCCCATTGTACCATGATTTGTTCTCATCAATATTTTCAGAAATAAAATTGGAATATCCATTTTTTTTGCATATCCATTTTTCCAATTTCATTTCTAAGGGGGTAGTATATCCATATCAAACTGAGACATCCAAATCAGGGCATCAAAACTTTCTATAAAAAATAAAAAACATTCTACCCCAGCCAAAATTTTCAACATCAAATCAAATGAAACTAGGGCATCCAAGAAAAACATTATAATATCAAGACATCAAACCATCAACAATCATACATCAAGCCATCAACAAATAGACACCATGACAACTGTGAAATGTCAAAATATCATTGAACATACATACAATCATCATAATTTGACCTAAAATTAGAAAATCAAGACAGTCTTTCAACTAATATGCTTCACATATTAGCTCAAAGAGTGGCATTTGTAGACACCCAAAAATTGGCAAAGACCTAAATTACGCAATTTCGATCAATCAATGCAAATGAAGGAGGAAATCAAAAGAACACAATAATCATCTATCAAATCAAAAAGACCTAAATCAACTTTGAAAATAGGAGAAAAATAATTCAAAATCATAAAATGAAATTCAAAAAGGGAGAAAGAAAAAGAATTTTTTTTGAAAATAATCATTTATCCTCACAAAAGTGAAAATCCCCCTTTTTCATTTAAAAGAATTAGAAAAATCCTCATTTGTCCTCAAAACCAAGTTTGTTGGACTCTTCCTCCTAGTCTCGTATGAGAAATTTTTAGTTTCACTTCTATCCACCTGTCAAAGGTAAAAAAATCCTAATTCTTACCCCAACCCCTTCCAAAATCCTATAAATAGGAGGGAAATCCAAGAGCTAAAGGACCCATGTTTTAGGCATCTGCACTATAGGCATATTTTGAATTATCATTTTATCATTATCATTCTAGAAAATTCATAGCATTTTAGCATCGTTTTTATGTTATTTAGCATCATTTATTACATTATTATCTCATTGTATGTCCATTGTCATAGCATTCTAAGAGCTGTTATTCTCATATAATCTGCATTATAGTCATGGATCTTACATGCATTCTAAGCATACTCTCATTCTAGAACTATCACTGAGATATTGGTCTAAGAGCTTTCTTAGCGGTTGTAGTTAGGGAAGCATGAAACACTCATAAAATTTACATTTTGATAATGATTTCTTGGGTTTAGTCTATTTTGTTGTCATTTTATCTACATTTTGCATCAAGGTCTCATGAACACATAATTATATCGTGTAGAATATGTTCCTAAGATTCTTAGGACCCCTAGGGACATATATCATGTGTTCAAATGAGTTTAAAAGTGTCATAAAGTACCCTAGGACCCCTTTCAACCCATTATATGACAACACATGTTCCTAGGGCTACTAGGACCCCTAGGGACATACATCATGTGTTTGAATGGATTCAAATGGGCCATATGGCATGATATGACCCTTCTCGACCCATTATATGAAAAATTATCTTCCTTAAGACCCCTAGGAACATGGATCATGTGTTTGAATGGGTCAAATGGGGTCATAGGGTGCTTTTGATCCATTAAATGAGAACATATGTTACTACGGGTCTAACAACCCCTAGGAAGATATTTCATGTGTTCAAATGAGTTGAAAGAGGTCATAGTATACCCTTTAACCCATTTCAACCCATTATATGATAACATATGTTCCTAGGACTCCTAGAACCCCTAGGGACATACATTATGTGTTTGAATGGGTCAAAAGGAGTCATATGGTACCTTATGACTCCTTTTGACCCATTAAATGATAAAATACATTTTGAGGGGTCCTAAGATGTTGAGGAACATATATCATATGTTTGAATGAGTTGAAAGGCGTTAGAGAGTACCCTATGACCCCTTTCAACCCATTATATGAGAAAATATGTTCACAGGTATACTAGGACCCCCAGAGACATACATCATCTATTTGAATGGATTCAAAGGGGTCATAAGGTATCCTATGATCCCTTTCAACCCATTATATGACGATGTATGTTCCTATGGGTACTAGGACCCCTAGGGACACACATCATGTGTTTGAATGGATCAAAATGGGTCATAGGGCACACTGTGACCTCTCTTAAACCATGATATGACAATGTATGCTCCTAGGGGTACTAGGACCCCTAGAGAGATGTGTCATGTGTTTAAATGGGTCAAATGTGTTCATAGGGTGCCCTATGACCCCTTTTGACCCATTAAATGGTATCATATGTTCCTAGGGGTCCTAGAACCCATAGAAACATATATCATGTGTTTGAATGAGTTGAAAGGGGTCATAGAATAGCCTATGATCCCTTTTGATGCATTGTGTGTCAAAATATATTCATAGGGGTAGTTATATACCATGTGTTTGAATTGGTCTAATGGGGTTATAGGGTGCCTTATGACCCCTTTTGACCTATTAAATGAGAACATATATTCCTAGGCGTCCTAGGACCCCTTTGAACATATATCATGTGTTTGAATGAGTCGAAAGGAGTCATAGAGTACCTTATGAACCCCTTCGACGCATTATATCACAACATATGTTCAGACATACATTATGTATTTGAATGGGTCCAATGGGGTCATAAAGTTCCCCATGACTCATTCTGACCTATTAAACAAGAAAATACATTATGAGGGGTCCTAGAAACATATATCATATGTTTGAATGAGTTGAAAGGGGTAATAGAGTACCCTATGACCCCTAAGCACACCTAATGTCATCGAATGAGTCAAAAGGGGTCATAGGGTATTATAGAACCCCTTTTAAGCCATTGTATCACATCATTTATGTGCTTAGGGGTCCTAGGATGCATAAGCACACATATTGTGATTGAATGGGTCAAAGAGTGTCAAAGGATACCCTATGACCCATTTTGATCCTTTTGGAACCATTATATGTATGGCTAAGGGTCCAAAGCCTTTAAAAAAACATACTAAGGATCATAAAAAGAGGTCATACTATTATTTTTTTTAAATTGAAAAAAAAAATTCAAATTTAAAATAAATAAATAAATAACAAAAAAATGGGTATCCGATTTGGGAACGGGTACCCGATTAGGCTTGGTTTTTCTTCGAATACCAATCCTCCATGCCCAACACCAAAAATGTTCCAAAAATGTGTTTCTGGCCTATTATTGTGTGTTTTTGAATTTGACCATGTAGCTGATGACTTTTTTTCAATCCAAATTTGATGAAATGAACAGGGTTTCTTAAGAATGTTCTTAGCTTTCTATCAATATAATGTTTCTTAAATTATGAGTTTAGTAAGTAATTATTACTTATTTTCTAATGGAGTTAGCTACAATGTGTTGATTGACATACTGATTGAAGAATAACCATAACTTTCAAATAGTATAAGATTTTTGAAATAAAAAAGATGTGTCACATTTTGTGCTTCGACTACTATAATGAGAAAAAAGAAAAAAAAAATATTTTTGATTTTTTTTTGAATTAGTTAAGGTGGTAGACACAAGAAGATTCTAATTATGAAAATGGTATAGTAGAAAATTCATAATTAATTATTAATTTGGAATAAAAATACCCTAAAATATGTGTCATATTCAGGCATGACTGTACTTCTTATATCTAGAATCTTATTAAAAATAATTATCATTTGACTTTGACTAAAGTTGTCAGACATACACCTACTTCTTATTTTTGTCCTGAAACTTTTGTACTACTATATTAAAATCCAAAATTTTGATCAATCAATTCTTTTTTCTCTTCAAATAAACCCCAATAGTTTAGAAACTACATTCAATTTTCTACAAATTCTTTTCTTACATATTTTTTATATAAAGTCTATAACTACTTTAAAATTACACATCAAGTTGATATAACCTTGATTTGCTAGGTTTTCACTACCACTTAAGGGCATAGTTTGGTTTAACATGATCCTACATATACCCACCTATTTTAATGGATCTATCATACATCTTTATGCTAATGCTTTCTTGGTTCCATATTTCATCAATTTTCTTTTCTTACATTTGACACCTATATTTTCAATCACCAATTTATTCTTTCATGGTTGAGTAGTGTTGTTAGGATCACTTGTACGGACTCACGTTTCATCTGCATCCTTGAATGATATATGGTTTTCCTGTGTTTTTCATTGATTCATTACTTGGGAGCACATATGTGGATTATTGTCTTTTGTATCATTGATTGATAGATGTTTTGCCCTTATTTGTCATCTGCTCATTGTTTGAGTATTTTTGTTGGGGGCACTCATGTAGATTGATCCTATCTTCATTTTGGTTTCTAAAATGTCTTTACATTCAACACTTTGGCAATTATGATTTGACATCTATGTTCACAATTTTTCTTGTCAAAATATAATTTCTCTCTATAGATTTTGACGAGGGAAGCTTATTCCCACTAGGTTTTCCCTCTTTTCTCAATCCTTTCATTACATTTTGTCCTCTCCTTATTCAAAATTAACAAGGGTGTGTTAGTGTTTATTATCTTTAATTCCAACTTAGCGTTCAAGAGGTGCATGACTTTCTAATTGTCACTCCAGATTGAATTGTGAATAGTGATTACTGCAGTCTTCTTAGCATGTTTAACTCCTAGAGATTTGGGTTAATTTTTAGCATAACTACTCTTTGAAAAAATGGTTTACGTTACAACATTTAGTAAGATATATCAGAGATGGAATGCTCTTCTTTGTTCTTCATATTCTATTTCTTCAAATTATTTTACAACTATAGAAAAGTTTACACACTACAACATTATAGGGAATTCCAAACCCTAACAATGCTAGGAAAAGGTGTCTCAACCTTGGACAATTTCAATTTTTTTTTTTTTTCTAAATGTATTTTTTACAAATAATGTAATTAAGTGTGAGTATACATGTCTAGTTGGCATGTTGATGTGTCACTCCCCTTGTATGTGTCAGCATCTTAAATTGTGTGTAAAGAGATCATGGCTGAAACTATTATGACAGATTCCTATGACATGTAAGAGCTATCTCTAGAAGATTCGATGATAGGTGAAGACATGAAGACATGTGACAATTAATCATTGAGTACTGTACACTCGAGTCTCTAACTCATGCGCCCTAATACGGTTATTCTTTGGAAGTTTTCCTAAAAGTGAAGCACATGATATAAGCATTTTTAGGGTTGTAGATTGGAGAGTGAGAAAGTGTATTGTTGGTATGATATGTTGCTACTGGATTGGTCTTTTATGTCATTCTCCTAAAATAACTTGCATTGCAAGTGTGTTGTAACCTTCTGTGTTGAAGATAATAAATTGTGCAGGTTTTGGAGGGGTGGGGTTTTTTTACCGAAAGGTTTTTCCCCACCAGCATATCTTTGTGTTTATGTGCTTTCTTTCTCTATTTTTTTTTGTATCCATAGTTTAGTGCAATATTATTGTTTACATAATATCGAATCTGAAATTATA
The DNA here is from genome assembly GCA_028749045.1 of Cupressus sempervirens. NCBI lineage: Eukaryota > Viridiplantae > Streptophyta > Pinopsida > Cupressales > Cupressaceae > Cupressus > Cupressus sempervirens. Next base: position 87,561,165 of record CM053791.1, on the reverse strand, counting down.
AGGATTTAATAGGAATTTGCACAATACTTTCCTTAAGGGATTAGTGTAGGAAGTTGTTTCCAAACTTGAGTTTCTTACAAACAAATGTTGAAATAATAGAGGAAGAAAATAAACCTTTAGGACAACACAAAGATGGAAACATTAGGTAGCCCAAAACAAAAACAAAAACAAAGAGATGTAGTTCACACAAAAGAATGACACTTCCCTATCTAGCTGTGACATTCATGCATTGAGCTTTGAACAAAATATTTTCTCAATTGTTTACATTTTGATATTTCAATTACATTGTTGGTGATTTATAATTTGATACACATCCTAGGTCCTTCAACACTAGTACAAAGACAATTTCTAAGCATCTACAATAGGGAATCCAAAGACAAATACACCTTTCACTACTCGTAATTTTTGTGACATGAATTCCTCTTACAAGAACTTAACATTTAACCATAAAACAAAATATTTTCAAAATAATATGGAACCCATTTATGATAGTCATTTGAGAAGGTTAAAACCTCAATCTTCACAACAAGGACAACACTGCTCCTCATCCCAAACTAAGCTTTTCTATCTTGCATCCAATCCTTTCCTCACTAATTGTCGCCTCCTAAAAGTACTAATAATCATATGAGAAAAAAAGAACCATCTTTTCGCACATGCATCAGATTTTGATTTAACAATAACTTTCTTGTACGATGAGGGAGAGAAAACCCCCTAACATTCCAAAATAACATTTTATAATTCATGATTAGATAGAAACAAATGAATCATCTTAATAGAGAAAGACATATTGTTGTAAATACATATTTACTATTTACACTTACTTAAGTTTACTTAGGTTAATGCATTATTTTATTATTTATTTTGTGAAACACTCAGGAGTTTGCACACCTTTTTGAGTTGTCATGTTGACAACACAGAAGTACGTAACTCTGTTTCAGCACATGGTGTCTACAACACTGGAGTTTGCATCACTCACTGAGTTATCATGTTGACAACACAGTTATTCCCACTTCCTTTTAGCACATGTTGTCTATAACACTGATTTGCATGTTACACCCTTGTAGGCTTATCCTCTTATCATCGCACTTACTTTCGTACTTAATGGAGGATAACCCATATCAGCTCGACATGTGCTTGGTTGTATGACTTATCATGTAGCTGATTCTGAGGCATTCTAGATGCATCTCAAAGGCCTTTATATACAAGCACTCCTAGTGTACTCTTAATCATATTGATTTGAATACATTGTTATTCTAATCATACTCCTTTCTAGTCTAAAATTGTGCTTGTGTTTGAGTTCTTAGTTCTTGGGTGAATTTTTCCCTAAGGCAAATTCTTACAAGACATCATAGTGGTTAGCGAGCACAATTTCTTTCTAGAATTCTCATGATCCTTGCCATTAGGATTTGGAGATCTAGATCTTGTTCTTTTGACTTTAAGTAAGGAACCATGCCTTTCTGAAGGTGATGAAGATCTAAGCCTTTCTAAATGACTAGAAGAAGATGTTTCTTTATGCCTAATAAAAGGTGAAGATTGGTTATTGATAAGGGCACAACTCAAGGAAAAATGAACACAACAAGAAGGGAAATTTTATTATCTAAAATAAAAATCTATTACATGCATTCCAATATAAATAGACTCAACTACATGCCTTATGGTCTTTCCTTCTCACAATACCTTCTCCCAAACTCCACCAAAAAACTACCTTTACATCACAAGGATTGACCTTAAGTGATTTTTTTTTTATGTTTAGGGTTAGGAATATATTTTACATTGTGTCATTTGGAAACCATCACCAAAATAGTAGGTTCTAGAAGTCATACTAGAAGTCACTACAAAATTAGAAGAATCTATAAATGGTAGATGAAATTTTGGGTGGCATAACTTTTGATCCGGGACTCTAATTTACCAACTAGTAACATTTCTAGAAAGCTCTATGAGCACTCTATATGCTTATGAGATGAATTTTTCCACTTCCATTTTTAGGGATGTATGAGGATTTTTAGTGTTGGATAAAATTATTTAATTGTGTGTTGTCTTTGATGTTACACAAATGTCATATTAGTCAAAAGACAGAGTCTACCGAGATCAAATGGTCAGCAAGGCAAAAGATAGAGTCTACCGAGCTTAGATGGTCAGCAAGGCAAAGGACAAAGTCTACCGAGCTCAGTTGGTCAGCAAGGCAAAGGATAGAGTATATCGAGCTCAGTTGGTCAACAAGGCAAAGGACAGAGTCTGCCAAGCTCAGAAGGTTAGTAAAGAAGGTTTATAGTGTCTATCGAGTAGATAGTTGTTACCGAGCTTTCAAGATTAATCAAATAAATTTAGTTGTTACTGAGCTCACTCTGTCATCAAAGGGAAATATGGCAGAAACAGTTCTTACCAAGCTCTTATGGACATCGAAGGAATTTAGTTATTACTGAGTAAACTCGGCAGCCAAAGGATTTTGAAGATGTTGCAATGTTAACCGAGTCAAGTTGGTTAACTTAGGAAATTATTTCTAGAAGTAGTATTTATCGAGCAGGATCAGCCAATGAAGAATTTCATTGATTTATGAAATAACGTCTATTTGTTTAAAGTAATATTTGTAGCTGACTGATGTATGGTTTATTGGTAAATGTGACATGTGAATGAGTCGAATTGATAATTTGAATGGTATAAATAAGAGGTCAAGTTGCGAATTTTAAGTGTGAGGATGGATTTGATGAAGTATGAATGAGAAGGAAGACTGATTATTGTGATAGCAAATCTTGAAGGATGATCAAAGATCATTGAGAAGCAGCAAAGCCTTATTTCATCAAGAAGGATCTAATAGTGCAGAATGGAGATCTATTATCAACAAATTTAGTTGCATCTTATTCAAGTCAATTCATTGTTACTTTCTAACCATTGTAGCAGTGATTTCAAATCTCTTAACAGAGTTGGTTTAACAACCATTTTGTAAATCCTCTAACAAGGTGACAGTTCAGTTGAATTGTTCTAAAGACCTCTAGCAAGGCCACTCCTAATAGGGTGATTAAATCCTCTAACAGGGTCACACCTAACAGTGTGCATTGTAACCTTTAATAGGGTTGGCTCCTAATAGGGCTCACTTCAGAAGAATGAAAAATTGGTAGCTAGTTACTTGGTGGTTTTTCCCATATTAGGTTTCCATGTTAAATCTAGTGTCTCTTGTGTTCATTTTATTTAACCTTTGCATGCATATTAATAATTATGAATGCTAGATGATCAGTAACTAGTTAATCTACCAAGTTACAGCAATCTTACAGTGTTTACCGAGTATCAGTAGTAAATAGGTATTTAAGACATCTAAGGGATCTGTGAATTATTTTTGTGGTAACTAATTCACCTCCCCCTCTCAACTAATCCATCTATAATTCCAACAATTGGTATCAAAGCTTTTGGTGCTTGTAGGAAAAAAATTCAAAGATCTAAGCCAAAGGTCAGGATGTCTTATAAGAGGGAAATTTCAAGACTTAACAGGGACAACTTCTCAGCATGGCAAGGGTTGATGAGACTTCATCTGGCTTCTATTGGTGATACAGGGTTGAAGTACCTTGATGAAAAATATGCAGAACCTTCTGATACATTATCTATCAATGATATTACTAAAAAGAAGACTCACAACAACATGATGATAGTATAGCATCTACCCTGAGTTATGAATAATTTGATGACATCAAAGATTGCAAAACTGCCTTTGAAATGTGGAACAAGCTGAAAGAGATCTATGGAGGAGATGATAATGTAAGAAGAGCCAAAGCAGAAAGTTTGAGAGGACAATTTGATCAAATGAAGATAAGAGAGGATGAAAACATTGCAAAATATGTTGAAAGAATTAAAGCATGTGTTAGTGCAATCAAAGCATCTGGAGGAGATATCAAGGAGGAGACAATTATAAGTAAAGTTCTTAGAACTCTACTTCCCATTTATGCAATTAGAGTTTTTGCAATTCAAGAAAGAAGATGTGAAGCAAATCATAAAATAAATTTAGAGGCCATAGTTGGAAGATTGACTGCATTTGATCTAGACAACTATGATAATTATGTTCCAGCTGCCAAGAACATTGAATCAGCATTTGAAGCCAAGCTTTCACTCAAAGAAAAAGGCAAAAAGTTAAAGGATCCTCAATCAGATAGTGATGAAGAATCAGAACAAAGTTCAGACAGTGATCTTGAGCTGGTTAAAGCTCTGCTAGCAAGGAAATATTCAAGAGGCAAAGGAAAATACAAAGGTAAGGTTCCTCTAATCTATTTTTCTTGTGAAAAAAATTGAACATATTGCTGCTAGGTGCCCAAATAAGAAAAACAAGGATGAGAAAAAGGGTCACAAATGCAATGGAAAGAAAGAATTCAAATCATTCAAGGATAAAGGTAAGAAAACATCTTTCATGGAAAAAGATTATAATGATTCTAATGATGAAGAAGAAGATGAAATTGTTTACATTGTTGTAAAGAATGAATCTAATAATGACGAAGAAATGGCACTCATTTTTCATGTGAGAAAAAATGACACATGGATTATAGATAGTGGTTGTTCTCATCACATGACTAGTGATAAAACTAAGTTTGAACATTTTGAAGACTGTGATGGTGGCAGTGTAAGATTTGGTAACAATGAACCTTGTTGTATAAGAGAAAAAGGAAGAATCTCACTGACCAAGGAACTTGTATGTGATAATGCATATTGGGTAGAAGGACTAAAGCACAATCTGCTGAGTGTGCCACAGCTACTCAATAATGGATTCAAAGTGGAATTTATGCATGGAAAAGTAAGATTGTTGGATGGAAAAGGTAAGCTGATTAGATCAAGCACTCAAAAAAAAGGTAAGCTGATTAGATCAAGCACTCAAAAAAAAGGTAACTTGTTTTATCTTGAACTTGGTGAATGCTCATGTTTTATTGCTTTAGTTGAAGAAAGTTGGTTATGGCATAGGAGGTTATGTAATGTAAACTTTGACAACTTGATAAAGATAAGTAAATTCAAAAAAGTAAGACGCATTCCTAACATAAAGAAACCTAAGGTTGGTCTATGCAAGAACTATCAAATTGGTAAAATGGGAAAGACTAGCTTTAAAAGCAAGAACTATCAGACTGAAGAAATTCTAGAAATTGTGCATACTAATTTGTGTGGACCTATTGGCATTGAAAGTTATACTGGTGAAAAAAAATTCATTATTTTTGTTGATGATTATTCAAGAATGGTGACTGTCATGTACCTAAGAGAGAAATCAGAAGGATTTGAAAAGTTCTAATGATATTTGGCCAGAGTAGAAAAGGAAACAGGCAAAAGACTAAAATGCTTAAGGTCTGACAGAGGTGGTGAATTCATTTCACATGAGTTCAATAACTTTTGCATTGAAAGAGGAATCAAAAGACAGGTTCTAGCACCTGGAACTCCTGAATAAAATGGAATAGCAGAAAGAAGGAACATATCTATCATGGACTGTGCAAGAACCTTAATGATTGAGAAAAGCATTGCTATCAAATACTGGAAGGAAGCTATTAGCACTGCAGTTCATACCTTGAACCAAGTACAGCTGAAAAAGGATTCATTCAAAACCCCCTATGAGTTATGGTATGGCTACAAACCCAATGTAAGTTACCTAAAAGTATTTGGAAGAAAATATTACATTTTGAAAGAATCTAGAAAAGGAAAATTTGATGTAAAAGGTGATGAAGGAATATTTTTGGGATACACTTGGAAAAGAAAAGCATATAGATATTTGAATTTATCTACTCACAAAGTCATAGAAAGTGCACATGTGAAAGTTGATGAGTTTGTAGAAAAGACTAAAGAAGAAAGCAAAAGGGAACCTAAAGACTACAGAAGGTTTGTTTACATTGAACATGATACAATGCCAAATATACCTATTAATTAGGAATCTTCAACTCTAAAGTCTTCAGTAACCAAGTCGCAGGAAGTTCAAACTGAGCCAATACCTACCAAGTTGCAAGAACCCGAGTTGCAAACAGAAGCTACCGAGTTAACATCTCCATAGCCTAAGCAATCAGAATCAGAACCAGAAGTTGAAGCACAAAAGGTTAACAAAGTATGTCACCTAAAAGGCAAGGAGCCTATGTTAGCCAAGTATGTCAGAAAACATCATGCACCAGATCAGATCATTGGAGATAAATTAGAAGGAATAATGACAAGAAGTAAGTTGAAAATCACTTGTTTACTTGCTGATTTTGAACCTAGAAATGTCAAAGATGCATTAGACAATGAGAGTTGGATTGAAGCTATGAATGAAGAAATAGAACAGATAGAGAAAAATAAAGAATGGACTCTTTTACCTAGACCTAAAGACAAGAATGTGATTGGAATTAAGTGGGTATTCAAAAATAAGTTAAATAAAGATGGTAAGGTGTTAAGGAACAAAGCTAGACTGGTATGCAAAGGATACTCTCAAGAAGAAGGTGTAGACTATGGAGAAACTTTTTCTCCTATTGCAAGATTGGAAGGTGTCAGAACCTTACTTGCATATGCTGCATATAAAGGATTCAAAATTTATCAGATGGATGTCAAGTCAGCATTTTTCAATGGCATATTGGATGAAGAGGTTTACATTGAACAACCTAAAGGTCTTGTTGATCCAAACAAAAAGGACATGGTTTGCAAATTTCATAAAGCATTATATGTTCTGAAACAAGCCCCTAGAGCATGGTATTAAAGACTACATAACTATCTTATTCGGATTGGTTTTCAAAGAACTAATGACAATAGTAGTTTGTGCATAAAGGAAGGACCAGATAATTGTGTTAGCAGAAATATTTGTAGATGATACTTTGTTCACAAGAAATGATGATCTTTGCAAAGAATTTTCAAAACAAATGAACAAAGAGTTTGAAATGTCAATGTTTGGAGAAATCAAATTCTTTGTTGGTCTTAAAATTCATTAAAATAAGAATGGTATCTACATCACTCAATCTAAATACCTCAAGGAGATACTGAAAAGTTTTGTTATGGAAGATTGAAAACCAGTTGGAACTCCTATGTGTACTGGATTGAAACTTACCAAGGATGATGAATCAAAGGAAGTGGATCAAACATTGTATAGATCTATGATTAAAAAGTTGCAATATGTAGTGTACACAAGACCAGACATTGCTCTTGCAGTAGGACTTGTAGCAAGATTCTCAACAAAACCAAAAGAAAATCACATGATGGCAATCAAAAGGATCATGAGATACTTAAAAGGAATTGAAGATTATGGATTATGGTATAAACTTGGAGGAAATCTGGATTTAAAAGTGTTCACTGATGCAGATTGGGCAAGAAATGTTGATGACAGAAAGAGCACAAGTGGAAGAGCTTTCTTTCTTAGAAAAAGGTTGGTTTCTTGGACAAGTAAAAAGCAAAATTATACATCCCAGTCCGTACTAGAGGCTGAATATGTTGCAGCAGCAGTAAACTACTCAAACATTGTTTGGTTCAAACAATTATTGGAAGGTATGAAGCAAGAAATCAAAGAACCTGTTATTATGTTTTGTGAAATTACAAGTGCAATAAACATATCCAAGAATCCAGTGATGCATTCAAAGACCAAGCATATTGCTATAAAGTATCACTTTGTTAGAGAATTGGTACAAGAAAATAAAATCAGATTGGAATATGTCCATACAAAGGAACAAATTGTTGACATATTCACAAAGCTTTTACCTAAGGATGCATTCTTGTATCTAAGAGGTAAGTTAGAGGTCATTCCCCTATCTAAAGTTCACTAAAACACAGTTTAAATGATGCATCAACACAAACATAATTGAAGATCTATCAGTTGATGGAGCAAAGTAATAAAGACATTGCATATGAATTAGTACATTAGGTACAATGCTATTCATCTGATTATCGTTGTCTTTAGCATGTGTTGTCAAAGAGGGGGAGTATACTGTCATATCTTTCTAAAATTTGCAAGAAAATGAGAGCTTGTGTAAGAGGGAGAGATTATTATGAAAGAGGGAGATTTTTGTAAAGTAAAGATTTGTTTAGACCAATTTTCAAATTTCATTCTACTATGACATGTTGTGTTGCCATCAATGCCAAAGAGGGAGATTGTTGGATACAATTGTTCAATTGTGTGTTGTCTTTGATGTTAGACAAATGTTATATTAGTCAAAAGACAAAGTCTGCCAAGCTTAGATGGTCAGCAAGGCAAAAGACAGAGTCTACCAAGCTCAGATGGTTAGCAAGGCAAAGGACAGAGTCTACCAAGCTTAGTTGGTCAGCAAGGCAAAAGACAAAGTCTACCAAGCTCAATTGGTCAGCAAGGCAAAGGACATAGTCTACCAAGCTCAGAAGGTTAGTAAAGAAGGTTTACACTGTCTACCAAGTAAACAGTTGTTACCGAGCTTTCAAGATTAATCAAAGAAATTTAGTTGTTACCGAGCTCACTCGGTCATCAAAGGGAAATATGGCAGAAACAATTCTTATTGAGCTCTCATGGACAGTGAAGGAATTTAGTTCTTACCAAGTAAACTCGGTAGCCAAAGGATTTTGCAGATGTTGCAATGTTAACCGAGTCAAGTCGGTTAACTCAGGAAATTATTTCTAGAAGTAATATTTACCGAGTAGGGTCGGCCAATGAAGAATTTCATTGATTTATGAAATAACGTCTATTTGTTTAAAGTAATATTTGTAGCCGACTGATGTATGGTTTATTGGTAAATGTAACATGTGACTGCATAACCCAACTCTAGGGTTACCCAGCTAGTCTTTTAATCCTTTGGCCCCCTAGTGACTCTATGCGGCACTAGTATCCTTTCGTACGAATAAGGCATACTAACAATGCATGGAAGCAACCAAGTGTCTTATCTACTCTCATCCTAGTCTGTACTAGCACTCGAGGAATGAGCGAGGAAAGAAAAAGACTCTTATTAGGTTCATTTTATTCTCATTTAGTGTAGTTTTTTCACTTATTAACTACTTACAATGGGTTACAAGTCAACCTCTTTATGGCCTCAGCCTCCATTGCAAGCCACTTTCCAACTTAACAAACATATAACCTACCATAAGCTTAGCAAGGCAAAAACATCTCAAAAGACCAAAACTATACATCAGTTCTCTAAACAAGCAACTAACAACTATAGAAATCACTTAGTCAAAGTACAACATTACAAATACGATCATCCAAAAAAGACTAATCCAAGAAGGTACACATAAGTCAAAACATAATCATCATATATAATCACCAAAATAATACTTCTCGGCCTCTGGTACACATCCTAGGATTGGTCAACACTCTAGTCAACCCCCAATTCTGACATACAAGAAAACACTCAACAAATAATGCATTTCATAGTTTTGTTTTATTTTGAAGACACACAGTCCGAGTTTACAAGTAGGTTTAAGTTTCCATTTCGTTGTACGTTTTTTGTCTAATAAAGGTAACCATATTTCCCCATAAGCTTAACCCATTTTCACATTTAAATATGAAGTACCTCATTACCATAAACTCATAAAACGAACATTATCTCCACAATGATCTTAAATTTTAAATTATTATTATTAAATAATTAGTTGGCAATTATTTAATTTTATTAAATTTGAAATAAAGAAATCCCATGATCAATATTTTCTTCATAATGTTCTACAAACAATTAATTAATTAATAACTAAATTAATTAAATTATTTTTTTATAAGAATTATCTCAATAAAACCCTTTAAATGATTTATCACATTTTAATAAGTTAAAAAAATTATTAATAAACATATTAGTAAAACTTATTAAAATATAACTTTTAATTAATTACATTTTAACTAAATTAAATTTTGATTATCTAAAACTTAAAAATTTTAATTAAATTAAAATTTTCATAAATTTCATATAAAATAATTTAAAATTTAAATAAATGATTTTTTTTTTTAAAAATAGTTATAGAAAAAGTGAAATTGCATTTTTAAAGGACCGCCAACCTGCAAACTTGTAGTTGCATGGGTTACTACTACCGCAGGTAGTAATACATAGTATTGTTGTTGTGTGTAACAATACCACCTGTTGTGTGCAACCTTTAATGGTTGCAAGAAGGGGGGGGTCTGGGAGTGGGGTTTGGTGGCCCCGCCCCCACCTTTGTTATATTATTATTTTTTAAAATAAATTTTAAACTCTATCCGCCCTGCGTGATAAAATATATGTATATATATATATATATATATATATATATATATATATATATATATATATATATATATATATATATATATATATATATATATATATATATATATATATATATTTATATAAAAAACAAAACAAATTTCCATAAATTTATTTTATATATATATATTTTTAAAGAAATTTATGAAAATACTCTGATAGAGAAATTTTGATAAACCAATCAATTTAATATTCTAAAATTTTGATTTCTTTTCAAAATACTTCCCGATTAAATTAACATCTTTTTAATCTACAAAACGAGGGTTTTCTAATGTCTCAATTCTCATAATATAGACAGAATTTGATATGAATATCAATATAATTCACAATGAAAGATTCATCACAAATAAATTTTAGAAAAATAGATTTAACAAACACGATGTAGACAAGAATTTCAAAGAACATAATTTATTGTGCAAATAAAACACAAGATTCTACTTGAATCTGATGCTAATACGTAACCACCCGAAGATTGTGAGAGAATTCTATTTTCTCTCAAAACCCTCTTTCTAAAAATCCCTCCTCCAAAATCTCGGTCCTTGCAAAATGAACTCTCAATCTCTAATAAGGAGTTCTCCCCTAAATTTGGGGCATTGATTATGAGATCACGCGAGGGAACTCATTGATCAAATTTTTTTAACTCTTTATTTAATTTTTTGAATATTCATGCATACTTTTTGCAATTTAAAATATCTTTATTAAATCCATTTCTCTTTCACTCTTTAATTAACTTTCGAAGCATTTTTTTATAAAAAAATTATTAACTTAAGTAATAATAATATTAAGCATTTATTAGGCAAGAGCTTACAACACAACGATAAATTGTGAGCCTCTTATCGAAGAGGTCTTGGGTTCGAATCTACCCGTGCTTAATAATTAATAATAATGCATAATAATTAATCTTGGCTTGGGCCTCTTGCTAATCAAAAAAAAAAAAATTTAGCATTTATTTAAAAATGATCTCCTAAATATATTATTATTAAATTAAATTAATATTATTACACTCTAAAATTAGAACTGTAAATTCCTCTTTAAATTTAATTATTTTATTTAATTAATTTCTCAATTAATTAAATATTGAAATTATCTTAATAATTTTCCATTTAATTAAATCGTTAAATATTCTTTTAATTTGACTTAATTAACAAAAAAATCACCAAAGACCTACAAGATGAAATATGAAAACCCATCATAAAATACCACATACAAGATCAAACTCAAGGGTTATAATCATGAATTTACATCATATGATGAATTCAAAAGGGTAATCATCTCAGATACTTATCCTAATTTCTAGGACAATTGGTTTTAAGGTTAGGATTTTGACTCAAGAATTTATCTCCCCTCTCTTACCATTGAGATATTGTGATAGGGTATGCTCATCGTAGCAATTCAGGGAAGTCAATACCCAGTACCTACAATCTACATAAAATTCATGCATGTACAAACACATATATTCTAAACTAAACAAGAAATGACAGGAAGTGATGCATTGTGTAAATCTTGACTAGCAGGTGACTACGACTCCCTTCCTTAACCACATTAGAAACATCATACATAAAGAAAACATACATGCACACCATACACATGCAATATGGGATAACTATCCATATAAAAATTGTATAAATAATCCATCTAACTAATATCATTAAATAACTAAAATTACTGTAAACAATCATCATCAAGGTATAATCATGCATACATGAAATAACTAGTACCAAAGTAGTCTCATCATATAATCAATTGTGTATGAAAACAATATCCAATAATCTGGAGAATAATGTTACTAATCATCAAGCATAAACATAAACTGGCCTGAAAGAGTTCGACAATAAAAATTGAAAGGTAAACTAGGGGTAAGCACTACATCCACCCCCCTAGACTTAGGCTTACTCTTGGAAACCTATAAACAAGTAGGGATAGAAATCTCATAAACCAAATGCATCCTCCCATGTAGCTGATGACTCATCAGTAGGGTCCCATTGGACCCTTACCTGCTCTATGGTTTGACCCCTGAGGGTCAACTCTCGTTGCTATAGAATGCGAACTAGCTCCAAAGCTAGTTGCCCATCCTCTACTTGTAACGCATTCCAATCAAGAACATGTATCCCATTAGGAATATACTGTCTAAGTACAAAAGCATGGAAAACATTATGAACATGAGCTAGGTTGGGTGGCAATGCAAGACGATAGGAAACTAGACCTATCCTCTGAAAAATATCAAATGGTCTAACAAAGTGAGGTGCTAGCTTCGAACCCTTTCCATAATGGATCAAAACTCTCAAGAAAACTTTCTCACCCACTGCAAACTACGTATCCATCATATGAGCATCAACATACTTCTTTTGTCTATCATGTGTTGTAGACATGTGCTTACAAATACACACTACCTGCTGCTCCATATCTCGAAGCATCTTAGGACCCAACAGGATGTGATCCTCAAGATTGTCCCAAATCAAAGGTGTATGGCAAGGACAACCATACAAAGCCTAAAAAGGTGTCATTCGAATAGAACTGTGATATCCATTGTTATAAGAAAACTCCACTAGGTAAAGATAATCCTCCCAAAGAGTCTGTCTGTCCATCACACACATCCTCAACATATCCTCCAAAACTTGATGCACTCTCTCGGTCTAACCATCTGTCTCTAGGTGATAAGTTGAGCTAAAGTTCAACTACACTCCAAGATTATGCTATAGTGATGTCCAAAATGCGGAAGTGAATATAGGATCCTTATTCGAAATGATCTTTCAAAGAATACCATGTGTTGGTGTAAATAAGTATCACTATTTACACTTACTTAAGTTTACTTAGGTTAATGCATTATTTTATTATTTATTTATTAGTGACCTAGGAGAATGCATACTCTTGTGAGTTGCCATGTTGACAACATAGGAGTTCACACCTTATTTATGCACATGGTGTCTACAACATAGGAGTTAGCACACTAATTAAGCACATGGTGTCTACAACATCTCCACTTGAGATACACCTTGTCATGCTTATCCTTTCATTTATAATGAAGGATAAGATGTGTGCTTAGTTATCATGCTTATCTTATCTCCTGGTTCCTTCAAGACCCATTCTAGATGCATCTTGAGAGGCCTTTATATACAGGGACTCCTAGTGTGTATATACACAAAGTGATGTATGAGGACATGCTATGATATATTGATCATACTTTTTTTGGTCTATAGTTGTGCTTGTGTTCGAGTTCTTTGATCTTGGGTAAATTTTACCCTAAGGAAAATTCTTACATGGTATCAGAGCTTGGAGAATTTTTCTTCACATAGTCATTTGAGACCATCTTGTTGCTTCAACACCTTGACCCAAATGCAAAGTATCGCAGTCATTGGGACCATCTAGAGCTAGAACTGACCATGCTATTGTGTCCAAAATGTCGATTTAGTAAAAATTAGCTATAAATTTGCCTACTCTAGGCCAAAGTCGATTTTGAGGCAAAGATATTTTGCAAACTGGCACCTAAAGGCTTGATTTGCGAGTCTAGTATGATCGTTCTTCAGATCTGTAATTTCATTTGATTCAGATCGATTTGTTTTTTCTCTGCTATTTTTGCATAGATTTTTCATAATTTTTTAGCATCTAGTTGGCTCTGTAGGGAATTTTTTTGTGCAGGAACTGAGTAGTGAAACCCCGGCCCCTACAGGTATTTTGGCAGGAATTTATTACAATCATTCATCATAGTACGAAAAACTGTACAACAACCAGTGGTGTTGGGCTTATGAATCTGACACTTCACACATTTTTGGCTTCAAATTTCGCAGTCAGACCTTGCAATTTCTGGTGAAGGCACCCAAAGTCGGCTACCTTGCTTTGAGGTTAGCTTTGTGAGCTCATACTTTTATTTAGTATTGAAACCCATTTTCCCACCAATGTGGGATTATTGAAACTAATCTCTGACACCATTTATAATTTTTTTATGCCACAAACCCAATTTTTTGGTAGACTACTCATTTCCTAGCGAACACAGAAGTCGTCAACCTTCCACTCAAGCCTGCCAACTAGACATGTCAGATTCGTGTTCAATGCCAACACACACATTAGATATGAGTACAACTATCTAGCCACATCAGTCGAAGCTGACCTACATGTCATCATAAATACATGCAGGCATCCACGTATATGACTAAATTGTCGTTAGAACAGTTAGCACCCCATTAGTACACAGTCAGCACTATACCACAACCATGTGGATCGGCCATATAGCCATGTCGATAAACACATCTACAATCTGTACAACCCTGTCACTTAACCATACGCCCACGCAGGCCAGACACATGTCAGTCTGTACATGTTTCATATAGTCTATACATGTTGACGTCATCGTCCATATAGGACATGTAATTGTTGACATCATCTAGAGGCCCGAGTCTACTAACGCCATCATTTTATGGGATTAAATTTGATCGTTGTCTAACCGTCATTCCTAGGTATTTTTTAATTGTTGCAACAATTATTTGACCATCAAATTTAAGCTCACAGTTTTTTTCCCAGACCCCTCTCCAAATTTTTTTTTGATTTGGCAGCCAACTTTGAGAGGCCATAACTCAGTCATCCGGACTCCAAATCAAGTATGATATTTTTTTATTTTGGGTAGAATTTCCTAAACTTTTCAGTGGTGGTGTTCTTTTCTAGTTTTGGTGAAAAGATTTGTCAAAAATTTCATTTTTTGATGACTATACCTGTCCAATCCTACATTTTGCAACTTGAAACGCTCCGTACGGGCGCATCTGGACTTGAAAATAGGTTGCATTTTTTTTTAAATGTGTTATTTTTTGTCTACTTTCCATATTTGCATTCAGATTCTAGGGTTGTGTGGATAGAAATATCACTTTCAGACTTAGGGCCTTTTCTGCATTATATTGCTTTGATTACTTTTCAAAATTATTGTACAACTCAGCTACAGTGCTTAGTTCTAGATTTAGGCCTCAAAAGGCTATTGTAACTAGCAAAATCAGAAGTCCACTTTGTGCATTTTGACAAGTGGCCTCTTGTACATGCACCACCTATAAAGCATTGAATCATACACAGGGGGGATTCTTTGATTTGTTTTTCATTTTTGGGGATTACATTGATTAGTCCATCGTGGAAGAGGAAGATTTAATTATCTTGACACCAAACAACTATCAGGAATGGATTCAATTAGTTATCACATATCTCAATCAACACAATGCATTGCCATATGCGAGAGGACTTACCTGCAATATAGACATAAGTGCCCTCATTTGGCATACTCTCTTTCTATTTATGGATATGGAGGTTATGGATTCACGTGAGGAAATTAAGTCATTTGATCCATATGTTTATTGAATTCATCTTTGAGAGATGTATGGAGATCTAAATATTCCTCCATTCCCAAAAGATCTTTTACCTCTAGTTGTAGCTGCGTCCTCTCTAGATGAGATCACCCCTCCAGATGCTCTTGTTGCTCCTACTAATCTTGTTCTATCCATAGATGCTTTGGATTCAGTGCAGTAGGAACCTTCATGTCTTCCTAATTTACCTTCATGAAATGACTTCCTTCCAAACATTGCAGTGTTGTTCTTGGAGTCTCACATTGAAGATGTGGGAGACATCCTCAATGATATTCATCATCTCTTTGATGCAAATTCTTCATCTATTGCCACAGTGATCGATTCATGTACTTCACCATAGCAGGGTACACTTTGTCTTCCAGTTCTAGCCTCAGGTGATGACTTCTTGACTGGCATTTCAGGTTTGTTCATGGAGTCACACATAGCTAATTTGGGAGATTTCTTTGATGATATACTACTTCTCTTTGATGAGGACTATCCTTCTCCAGTTGTTGCAAGGGCTCACTCTCACCCTCATGTCCATTCTCTACGTGATTAGTCTTTACAAGCTAATGTGATTGTGAATCCTTATGTACAGTAGTTGCAGGAGGTCTCTTTATCATTTGAGGAGACTGTTGGTTCTTTGAGATAGGTTCTACATGCATCCTTGCTCAATTTTCTCATGTTCTTTTCAAAGGTCTTGGAGGAAGGAACCATTAGCATCGACACAAGGACACTTGAATAGGTTTCAGAGATACCTTTCATCATCGAGATTCTTTCCACACACAAGGGAAGCATCTCACCTGTACCTCTACCATTGTTTCTTCCAAAGGGGAGGAACATTATTTAACAGTCATGGATTAGCTTCTACATTGGAGCATTTCTCACTGATCGGCACACTAACTTTGGGGGGGAGGGGACTACCTTGTTTCCTTATTCTCTTTTATGGGAAAGACTTTGTTCCTCTTAAGAGGTTTTGTCGTTCCACTTATTTTTTGTATATACTTGATGTATGTCGTAATGGGGGGGTCTTGATTACTCCATCTATCCATGCTTCCTATTTTCATCTCTCTTTTCGAGGGAGGGTTTTTCCCATGAGGTTTTCCCTCTTTCTCTGCTTTATGAGAGATTGCATTGCATTATGCACATGGGTACCTAATATGGCCTAGTAGCCAAGACCCATTCTACATTTCATCCTAGTTTTTGTGAACTTAAGTGCATTCCCCTAAGTTGCACTTAAGGGCGGGGGGCGGGGTGTTGGTGTAAATAAGTATTCACTATTTGCACTTACTTAAATTTACTTAGGTTAATGCATTATTTTATTATTTATTTATTAGTCACCAAGGAGTATGCGTACTCTTGTGAGTTGTCATGTTGACAACACAGGAGTTTGCACCTCATTTATACACATGGTGTCTACAACACAGGAGTTAGCACACTAATTAAGCACATGGTAATCTACAACATCTCCACTTGAGATACACCTTGTCATGCTTATCCTCTCATCTATAATGAAGGATAAGACTTGTGCTTAGTTTTCATGCTTATCTTATCTCCTGGTTCCTTCTAGACCCATTCTAGATGCATCTTAAGAGGCCTTTATATATAGACACTCCTAGTGTGTATATACACAAAGCGATGTATGAGGACATGCTTTGATATATTGATCATACTCATTTTGGTCTACAGTTGTGCTTCTGTTCAAGTTCGTAATCTTGGGTGAATTTTGCCCAAAGGCAAATTCTTACACCATGTAATCTCATAATATCATGCATTAAGACATTAGCTATAGAAGTTGTAGTGTAGGATGACCTCATCAATGAAAAATGTGCCAACTTAGTCAACCGATCAGTGGTGCTCATAATAGCATCATGTCGACAAGCAATCGTAGGCAATCCTACAATGAAATACATCAAGATGATATCCCACTTCCATGAAGGAATGAGATTTGGTTGTAAATGCCCTGCTGGATGTTGGTGCTTTCTTTAACTCTTTAGCACTCGAGAAACCTAGCCACAAAATCAGTGATATCACACTTCATCCCTATCCAATAGTATAGATGTTCCAAATCTGTATGCATCTTCTTGACACCTAGATGTGCCTAGTAAGGTGCACGATGAGCCTCTGATAGGATCAATTTACGAAGCTCATCTAGTAGTGGTACATAGATCCTTCCTGAATGTCACAAAAGGCCATCTGACTCCAAAACATAACCCAAGAACCTGCCCTCCAAAGGTCTCCCTAAATCTATCTCCTTGCTCATCTATTGATACCAAATATTTGTAGGAAGTGCCTAAAGAGTATGACTCCTCAAATCCATACTTTAAGTCAAAGATAATGTCACATGTCTCCTCTAACTCAAAGTGTTAGCTACCATGTTCTCCTTTCCCTAAATAAACTTCACCTCGAAGTCATACTCACAAAGAAACTCCATCCAATGCCATCGCTTAGCATTCAAATTAGGCTATGTGAATATGTACTGTAGACATTGATGATTACTATGAAGTTTGAATATGTGTTCTAGCAAGAAGTGTCTCCATCTCACTAGGGGATGAACTATCACAACTAACTCAAGATCATGCATAGGGTAATTCAGCTCATGATCCTTGCGTTTGCACGATTCATATGCAATCACCCATCTATCCTACATCAATAGTGCTCTAATCCCGTCAAGGGAAGCATCTGTACACACCATGAAGTCACCTACTAGATTAAGTACTAATAAGATTGGTGCACTAGTCAGAAGCTCCTTGAACTTCTGAAATGCTTTCTCGAATTTCTCCATCCATAAAAGCTTAATTCCTTTCCTCTAAAGGGAAGTGATAGGACATGCTATTCTAGAGAGGTTTTGGATTAACCTGCAATAATAACCAACTAGACCCATGAAGCTACGAATTTATGACATGGTAGTGAGTGTGGGCCAATCTACCATTGCCTAAATCTTCATAGGGTCTATAGAGATACCCTCACCTGATATGATATGCCCTAAATATTGTATCTCTGATTGAAAGAAATAACACTTCACCGAGTTGGCATAAAGTTGATTATCTCTTAAGCACTGCAAAACCAAATGCAGATGTACCTCATGCTCCTTCTAGGATCTAGAATATATCAATATATCATCTAGGAACACAAGTACAAATTGATCAAGATAGGAATAGAACACTCCATTCATCAAACACATAAAAACTGATGGAGCATTCGTAAGCCCAAATGGGACCATTGTGAACTCGTAGTCCCCTTAGCAAGTTCAGAAGGTGGTATTATGAATGTCAACATCCTAAATCAAAAGCTGATAGCATCCTAACTTAAGAATGATTTTGGAGAATATTGTGGCTCCCTTGATCTGATCAAATAAATCGTTGATCCTTAGTAAAGGATACCTATTCTTTATTGTCACCTTGTTCAGCTATCTATAATCAATACACAGGTGCAATGAATCATCCTTCTTCTTCACAAAGAGCACTAGTGCTCCCCATGGAGATACACTTGGTTGAATACTACCCTTGGCCAGAAGGTCCTCAAGCTGTAGGTAGAACTTACTCAATTCCTAAGTGGTCATGTGATAAGGAGCTCTAGAAATAGGTTTCGCTCCTAGAATGAGATCAATGCTGAAATCCATATCTCTCTTTAGGGGCATGCCCATAATCTCGCTAGGAAAGACATCCATATATTCCTATAGAATAGGGTGGTTTATAGTCTTTCTTGTAGGGTATTATTCTTCCATCTCGCTTACCGTAATAACAAATACCTAACATCCCTTATGAAAGCTCTGCTTTAATTGCATAGTGGATACCATCCGTAGAGATATAGGTCTTTGGATACCCACAATCTCTACATCCTTCCCTTAATCATCCTGACACAAAATGGTCTTTTTCCTGTAGTCTATACTAGCTCTATGAGAGCCAAGCTAATCCATACCTAAGACCGCATTGTATGAGCCAAGAAGAATGACCTAAAGGTCAACTAACGTCATAAACCCTCCTAAGCTTAGTTCACACTACTATACTATATAATTTGTGGAAACCCTAGTGCTTGAGGCTAGTTACATTTGCCAATCCAACCCCTACTTTACCGCTTCTAGCTTACATTTAGCAACTAAGGATGGTGAAATAAAAGAGTCTGTGGCACTTGAGTCAAACAAGATGGAGAGAGGTGTATCTCAGATAGCTCCCTTAGTCTCAATCACGGTCCTTTGATGATCTTCCTAACAGTGATCCATTGCCACAAATACCCTGTGAGCTCTACTTGCATCTCTAACTATAGGCTCAGATGTTGTTGGCCTAGAACCTGAAAAGTGGGATGTATGTTGTGGGCAGTGGGTTGCAATGTGTCCAAATTGTCCATAAGAATAACATCCTGTGTCTATTCT
This sequence comes from Cupressus sempervirens, assembly GCA_028749045.1. Lineage (NCBI taxonomy): Eukaryota > Viridiplantae > Streptophyta > Pinopsida > Cupressales > Cupressaceae > Cupressus > Cupressus sempervirens. Next base: position 87,541,324 of record CM053791.1, on the reverse strand, counting down.
CATTCCCTATCTAGTGTGCTCCATCCTGACCACCACCCTGAAGAGGAGGTAGGCAATCCATGATGGCCTTCATCATTTGCCTCAGGTCAACCTCCTCTGGGTCGGCCTGCTACTCTCTATGGTTCTCTTCCTGATGCTCACTAACATGCTCCTCCCTATCCTCTTCCTAATTAAAGCCTTCATGGACAGACTCATGTACACTGATGCTTTTGCCTTGTCCATGACCTCTACCATGGCCTAGGCTACAACCTTTAACTAAAGATCTCATCCTAGATACCATCCTACAATAATATCCAAGAGAACAAGATGCTATAATAACCATAAACATACTACTATAAGGCATACATAAAAGACACATGTTTTGAAAATATTATAAGTTCAATTTTCAGTTTTGCCTAATTTAGGTATAAGTATATTTCAATTTTGAAGTTTAAGTGTTCAAGTTTGAGAATATACAACTAATAGTTTAAGTTCTGTTTCAATTCAACTAGTTCAAGTTTTTAGTTTGTAATAGATATACATGACAATTCAAGTTTTGTTTCAATTCAACTAGTTCAAGTTTTCAGTTTGTAATAGATATACATAATAGTTTAAATTTCGTTTCATTTCAACTAGTTAACAACTAGTGGCATTCCAATATGCCCAGAGCTCCCAACGTAGAACTCGAGCTTTGATACAAAATGTAACACTCCATCAAGAGATCCAAAAGATTTCAATAATGTAATGGGAGTGGGAAGATTATAATATCTATTTGATTGATAAATTTGTTTATTTTGTTTCATCTCGAATGGATGTTTGTAGATGGCAACGTCTATACAGCCACGAAAATGCACTTCCTTACGAAGGAGAGGACTTAGAATTTTTTTTTGAAAAGTTAGAAAAAACAATGTAAAGGGAGTGCATTTTCGTGGCTGTTTAGCCACGGGCTTTGTAGATGATGTATATCTTGTCTCACGGGAGTGCTTGCTTAATAAAAAGTAGCCTTATTTAATCTTCCAACACGACTGAATTAATGTTAATAAGTAAACCTTCATTTTGGGTTCATCATTAATGAAGGAGTCGATGGAATGTTTTATCATGCAACGGATATGTGAAGCCGTTTTGAGGTTTGATATGTCGTGAAGATGCGAGACACATGGCGTTGCCGGGGCAACATGAAGGGGAACAATGGCATTCACGTTCTCTCCTTAGAAATTGTTGTCACCTTCCATTATAGAAGCCCACCTCGTGAATTAGGTTTAGTGTTTAGAAGATTTGAAAAAATGAGGAAGGTTCTAGTTCTGGTAGAAGAAGCTTTTGAAAATGAATGTGAATCAATAAAAGATTTCTGATAGAAATTGTAATAAGGAGAAATCAATTGTAACAAGGAGAAATCAATGAAAGATTTAAAAAAATGTAGTGACTTACTAATTGTAAAAGTTTTAAATTCTACAAACTCTTAAAAAGATATAAGAGTTTCTTTAAAATATAAGTTTTCTCCTTTTAAAAGAAAGATCAAATTGTAAAACTTTTATTTGATTTTATTAGTGTCTAGAAGATTTGAAAAAAGGTGTAAGGTTTTGCTTCTAGTAGAACCTTTTGAAAATTAATGTGAATCGATAAAAGATACCTTCTAGAAATTGTAATAAGGAGAAATCAATGGAAGATTTAAAAAATGTAGTGAATCACTAATTGTAAAAGTTTTAAATTCTACAACTCTTTTAAAATATAAGCATTTTTTTAAAATATAAGTTATTTCCTTTTAAAAGAAAGATCAAATTGCAAAACTTTTATTTGATTTATTAGTGTCTAGAAGATTTGAAAAAATGTGTAAGGTTTTGCTTCTAGTAGAAGCTTTTGAAAATGAATGTGGATCAATAAAAGATACCTTCTAGAAATTGTAACAAGGATAAATCAATGAAAGATTAAAAAAATGTACTTAATCACTAATTGTAAAAGTTTTAAATTCTATAACTCTTTAAAAATATAACAATTTTTTTAAAATATAAGCTCTTTCCTTTTAAAAGAAAGATCAAATTGCAAAACTTTTATTGGAACTAATGTTCCCGATTGCTCCCTTTTAATTAATTTCATAATGAAAACTATTCTATGTCTAAAGTTTAGAAAGTCTTTATTTTTAAAATGTTTTTCTGAAAGCTTATTTCTAATTTCTTATTAACCAACACCAATTTTCCTAGGGGTTAATTTTTTTTTTAATTAAAAAAAGATAAAGAAATTATGAGCGGTTTCTAGAACTCTCCAACAACTTCTTCTACAAGTAGATTCCATCCCAAGGGCACTGAAATTGGGTTTTCCACCATGGTGGGAAGAGCTGTAAATGACACAGACGATTGTTTTCATGAATGATTGCAAGCAGAAAAACATGGAAGCATAGCTTTAGGCATGCCCTACTTCTCCACTGTCTATTTGCACATTGGGGAAAGAAAAAAAAAAACTCCATCTTCGTCTGAAGGGCTAAGAAAATGAAGATTTTTCCCACATTTTGTCAGTTGCTTTCGCCTCAAGTTTGATTGCAAAGGTCTTTATGACATGATTTCTAATATGTCCAACTATGAATAGGTTCAATTCCTTGAACATCAAAATGATACAGAATGACTGTTGAGTCTTCTGGCCAAGGAATGAAATGATCTTGTAGTTCTCTTCAAGCAAGCAAGGGTCATTCAATCCTTCTTGTTACCTTCACCTTCGATTGACACACAAAGCCAAGCTGTTGCAGACTTCTACGAATCTCATCTCTCGGCTCCATTGTGGAATTTTGACATTGCAGTCACTGTCTTGTGAAAAAAAAGCTCCTACGACTAAGAGTCAAAGATAATGTCACATGTCTCCTACAACTCAAAGCATTAGCTACTACATTCTCCTTTCCCTAGATATACTTCACCTCGAAGTCATACTCACAAAGAAACTCCATCCAATGCCTTTGCCTAGAATTCAAATTAGGTTACATGAATATGTATTGTAGACTAATATGATCACTATGATGTTCAAATCTATGTCCCAGCAAGAAGTGTCTCCATCTCAAAACGGCATGAACTACCGCAACTAACTCAAGATCATGTGTAGGATAATTTAGCTCATGATCCTTGCATTTGTGTGATTCATATGCAATCACCCATCCATCTTGCATCAATACTGCTCTAATCCCCTCAAGGGAAGCATCTGTACACACCATGAAGTCACCTGCTAGATCAAGTATTGATAAGATTGGTGCACTGGTCAAAAGCTCCTTGAGCTTCTTAAATGCTTCCTCATATTTCTCCATCCATAAAAACTTCTTTCCTTTCCTCTGAAGGGCAATGATAAGATGTGCTATTCTGGAGAAGTTTTAGACAAACCTGTAATAATAACCAGCTAGACCCATGAAGCTATGAATTTCTGACATGGTAGTAGGTGTGGGCCAATCTACCATTACCTAAATCTTCGCAGGGTCTACAGAGATACCCTAACCTGATGTGGTATGGCCTAAATATTGTATCTCTAATTGAAAGAAATCACACTTTTTCGAGTTGGCATAAAGCTGATTATCTCTCAAGTGCTGCAAAACCAAATGTAGATGTACCTCATGCTCCTTTTGGGATCTAGAATATATCAATATATCATCTAGGAACACAAGTACAAATTGATCAAGATAGGAATGGAACACTCCATTCATCAGACACATGAAAATTGATGGAGCATTTGTAAGCCCAAACGAGACTAATATGAACTCGTAGTGCTCATAGCAAGTTCGGAAGTGGTCTTATGAATGCCAGCATTCTGAATGCGACGCTGATGGTATCTTGACTTAAGATTGACTTTGGAGAACATTGTGGCTCCCTTGATCTAATCAAATAAATCATTGATCCTTAGTAAAGGATACATGTTCTTTATTTTCCCCTTGTTCAGCTATCTATAATCAATACATAGGCGCAACGAACCATCCTTCTTCACAAAGAGCACTAGTGCTCCCCATAGAGATACACTCAGTCGGATACTACCCTTGACCAGAAGGTCCTCAAGTTGTAGGCGCAACTCACTCAATTCCTGAGTGGTCATACGATAAGTAGCTCTAGAAATAGGCTCCGCTCCTGGAATGAGATCAATGTTGAAATCAATATCTCTCTTTAGGGGCATGCACAGAATCTTGCTAGGAAAGACATATGCATATTCATGTAGAATAGGGTGGTCTATAGTCTTTCCTATAGGGTCTTCTTCTTCCATCTCACTTACCGTAATAGCAAATACCTGACATCCCTTACAAAAGCTCCTCTATAATTGCATAGCAAATATCATCCGCAAAGATATAGGTCTCTAGATACCCATAATCTCTACATCCTTCCCTTGATCATCCTGACACAAAATGGTCTTTTTCTTGCAGTCTATACTAGCTCTATGAGAGCCAAGCCAATCCATACCTAAGACTGCATCATAAGAGCCAAAAGGAATGACCCGAAGGTCAACTGACATCACAAACCCTCCTAAGCTTAGTTCACACTTCTGTACTACAAAATTTGTGGAAACCTTAGCACTTGAGGCTAGTTACACTTGCCAAGCCAACCCCTGCTTTACCACTTCTAGCTTATATTTAGCAACTAAGGATGGTGAAATAAAAGAGTATATGGCACCTAAATCAAACAAGACAGAGAGAGGTGTACCTCAAATAGCTCTCGTTGTCTCAACCATGGTCCCCTAATGATCTACCTGATGGTGATTCATTGCCAGAAATACCTTTTGAGCTCTACCTGCATCTCCAATTGTAGGCTCAGATGTTGCTGGCCCAGAACCTAAAAAGTGGGATGTGAGTTGTGGGTAGTGGGCTACAATGTGTCCAAACTGTCTACAAGAATAACATCTTGTGCCTCTGCCAAATCCCTTCCCTGCTAGAGGTGCACTTGACTGTTAGTGGCTACCTTTACTAGCAAAAGAATGGTTGCTCTATGCAAGCTGAGTGTTTTAATTTCACTTGTAGTGATGAGTGTTATGAAAGTTCCTAACATTGGAACCACTACCACCACTCTGTGCCAGAGGGTATGATCCTTTTTGTTATTGTTGTTGCTGAGGTTACTATTGGTTCTGATTTCCCTTAGCAAAATGAGGTTTCATGTTTCCACTTGAGTTTGTGGTTACCCTTGGATCTTGATATTACAGGTGCTCCCACAAAGCCCCCCAGTCCTAGGTTAACACTTTTCTCTACAAGTATGCCTTGGTGTACTGCATCTTTGAGGGTTTTAGGTTCAAATACTTTAACACCCCCAACTAGATGGTTGTTCAAGCCTTTGATGAAATGATGTTCCAACTACGCTGGGTTATCACTAATTCCTGCATAGGGCATGAGCTCATAGAATTTGCACTCATACTCTACTATGGTCATAGTGAACTATCTCAGGTTGTGGAATTCATTTACTCTTTAGTCTCTGCTGATTACATTCCTCTGGTAGGAATTGCTCACAGAAGTTTTTCAGAAATAACTCCCATGTGACATTGTTCATGTTTATACCCAATTTTTTCTCTTTGATAGTCCACCATGTGGCTCCAAAGAGTTCTAAGTTGGTAATAGCAAACCTCACTTTGAAATTAGTGTCAAAGTCCTGAATAGCAAAAACCCTATCAAGAGCAATAAGCCACTACTCAGCTACATAACTTGAACCCAACCCATTAAAGGGTTTAACCTTGGACCTTTGAAGGTCCTTCATCTAACAAGCTACAATTGATCTTTGTCAATCCCTCCAAGGGCTCCTAGACCTAGTTCTATTCTCATTCCCTATCTGGTGTGCTCCATTCGGACCAACACCTTGAAGAGGAGGTAGGGGATCCATGATCTGGTCTTTATCATTTGCCTTAGGTCAACCTCCTCTGAGTCGGCCTGCTACTCTCTATGGTTCTCTTCCTAATGCTCACTAACATTCTCTTCCCTATCCTCTTCCTGATTAAGGGCTTCGTGGACAGACTCATGCACATTGATGTATCTGCTTCATCCATGACCTCTACCATGGCCTAGGCTACAACCTCTAACTGAAGATCTCCTCCCAAATACCATCCTACAATAATATCCAAGATAACAAGATGCTATAATAACCATAAACATACTATTGTAAGGCATACATAAAGACACATGTTTTGAAAATAGTATAAGTTCAATTTTCAATTTTGCCTAATTAAGGTTTAAGTATTTTTCAATTTTGAAGTTTAAGTGTTCAAGTTTGAGAATGTACAACTAATAGTTTAAGTTCTATTTCAATTCAACTAGTTCAAGTTTTCAGTTTGTAATAGATATACATGACAATTCAAGTTTCATTTTAGTTCAACTAGTTCAAGTTTTCAGTTTGTAATAGATATACTTAACATCTTAAATTTCGTTTCAGTTCAACTAGTTAACAACTAGTGACGTTCCAATATGCCTAGTGCTCCCAACGTAGAACACGAGCTCTGATACCAGATGTAACGCCCTGCTAAGGGATCCAAAAGAACTAACCTAAAGTTTTACTAAGTTTGCCATACTTTTTTTTTGTAAGATGACATATAACAACAATGATAAAATAGCGGAAGCAATATGATGAAAATCTAATGTTCAGACCTACAAACAACATATTTGTCCACATATCACTCGAGTTCCAAATTGCATAATAAGTTGAAGAAGACAAAGAGATGGAGGAGCCAACAAATGAACATAAAAGTCCTAGAATAAATACTTCTTGATGATGTGCTTGATTGCATTGAGGAATGTTAGCATAGATATGTAATCTAATTCTTTTTGAAGGGCATTCCATCTGAAATTGATTTTTACGTATGAACTTACATCGAACTCAGATGTCACACTTGAATTTTATGTTTTAATGATGTTCTCTCTTCCTTCTTTAAAATCCTTAGTAAATTGTCACAAATTTTCATTATAATATTTTACTTTACTAAAAAAGCTAGAATATTTTTGATAAATAGGAGATATTAATTATCAAAAGGTCATAGAATAAGAGACATTTTGATAGGCATTTTTCGTAGATTTTAAAAAACAAAGACATTACAATGATCAAATCTTTATAATAATCATAATCATATGACAGGCCGTCAAATTCCAGACCCCATTTGCTGCATAGACGTAATAATGATAAATGTAAGGGAGTCGATTAATCCACGGTTTTCCAAACAGCTTGGCGTGCATCTACACCGTCCGTTGAATAGTTAGTGGAACCCCACTACTTTTGTCAGCAAAAAACGTATTCTTTGAATTGAAAAACGCGCGTTACACACATAAAAAACCAACGGTGATGATTCAAGAAAATGCTGTGCTGTACACACAACATACGCCATGCCTGACATCTGTTCATCATAAATATCCTCCACACATTTTTTCAAGATAACGTTTTTGTGTTTCGAAAGGATTAAAAAGTATTGACACCGACACGTAATCTCCACATACGTGGCAACACCTGGCATAGATTTCTCTGGAACCTATTTTCGTCAGATCTCCCTACAGAATTACAAAAGTTTTCTATAAATAACACTGCCGAGAACCCAATTTGAGAAACAAGAACCCAATTTGAGAATTATTTCTGATATTTTTTTTGAAGCATTCGGTATGGAAGGATTAACGGAGAGGAGAAAGGGGGGAAATGGAGAAGAGGAGGAAGTGAAAGGGCGGGAAGGGATTGAAAAGAAAGTTGCGCCAAGAAAAGGGGTAAAATCTCTGCTCATAGCAGTTGCAATTCCTCTGGTTTTGGGCATTTTGGATGCCGTTTTCTTCAGTCCAAATTCAAGTTATTACAAGAATTTGAAGAAACCATGGTGGAATCCACCCGGCTGGCTTTTTGGTCTGGCATGGACTGTTTTGTATAGTCTCATGGGGTTGGCTTCATGGCTTGTCTGGGTTGAAGGAGGGTTTCAGAAACAGGCGCGGCCATTGTTGATCTATGGCGCGCAGCTCTTCATAAATCTCCTCTGGCCTGCCATCTTCTTTGGGCTCAAGAAGCCTGGATTGGCGCTTCTGGACATTGCTGTTCTTGATGTGGCTGTTTTTGTTTGTATGAATGCATTCAAGCCGGTCAATCATGTCGCTGCTGATCTTTTCAAGCCTTATCTTGCCTGGGTACTCTTTGCAACTGCTCTGAATTATAAGATCTATTCGCTCAATTAATGGGTAGAAGGACAGGTGCATATTGTAGTATGTGCAGATTGGGTATGGTGATTTTTGGTCTGCTGTATGTTTTCTAGGGTTTTAGGGTTTATTAAAGCTTACCATTTTCGGTGGCTGGTTTATGAAAGGATTTATGACTATTTTGTGGGAGATTGGGACTTTAATAAAATATATTGCACTTGTAAGTACTGTCTCTTCTCGGAGTTTAGATTGTGTTATGTTCTTCTGTTATTGTGTGTTAGTTTGAAATCAGCTGTGTGTTATTTCAGTACTTGAGCTTTCAGAATTTGCAGAAGCTCGGATTTCAAGCATTTATGTGTAGCTGTAATGAAAGTTGTCAGTTGTATGGTTGGCTTGAGGAAGTTTCTTTGAGGAATCTTATTTATTGGAAAAAAGTGTTTGTGTTATCAAAATATCTAGATATTTATAGAAAGATAATGATGATGAGGATGATGATCAGGATTAGAAAGGTTGAGAAAGAGGTCAAAGATATTTTGGAAATGTTTGCCACTTCTAATAAAGTTTAATAAAAAGTAGACTTATCTAATCTTCCAACACGACTGAATTAATGTTAATAAGTAAACCTTCATTTCGTTTCATCATTATTGAAGGCGTCGATGGAATGTTTTATGATGCAACGGATATGTGAAGCCGTCTTGAGGTTTGATATGTCGTGAAGATGGGAGACACAAGGCGTTGCCGGGTCAATATGGGAGGGGAATAATGGCATTCACGTTCTCTCCCTACAAATTGTTGTCACCTTAGAAGCCAACCTCGTGAATTAGGTTCAGTGATTAGAAGATTTTAAAAAATGAGTAAGGTGTTACGTTTAGTAGAAGCCTTTTAATGTGAATTAATAAATGCCTCCTAGAAATTGTAACAAGGAGAAATCAATAAATACCTCCTAGAAAATGTAACAAGGAGAAATTAAAATCAATAAATACCTCCTATAAATTGTAACATGGAGAAATTAATGATTTTGAATGTGAATTAATAAATACCTCCTAGAAATTGTAACAGGGATAAATCAATGAAAGATTAAAAAAATGTAGTGAATCACTAATTGTAAAAGTTTTAAATTCTACAACTCTAAAAAAATATAAATTCTTTCTTTTTAAAAGAAAGATCAAATTGTAAAACTTTTATTTGATTTTATTAGTGTTGAGGAGATTTTTATTTGATTTTATTGGTGTCGATTTGGAAAAATCTGCAAGGTTTTACAAGGAGAAATCAATGAAAGATCAAAAAATGTGGTGAATCACTAATTGTAAAAGTTTTAAATTCCACAACTCTTTAAAAATATAGGAGTTTTAAAAAAATATAAGTTCTCTTTCAAAAAATGTGGTGAATCACTAATTGTAAAAGTTTTAAATTCCACAACTCTTTAAAAATATAGGAGTTTTAAAAAAATATAAGTTCTTTCCTTTTAAAAGAAAGATCAAATTGCAAGACTTTTATTAGTGTTTAGAAGATTTAAAAAAATGTGTAAGGTTTTGCTTCTAGTAGAAGCTTTTGAAAATGAATGTGGATCAATAAAAGATACCTTCTAGAAATTGTAACAAGGAGAAATCAATGAAAAATCAAAAAAATGTACTTAATCACTAATTGTAAAAGTTTTTAATTCTATCTCTTTTTAAAAATATAAGAGTTTTTTAAAAATATAAGCTTTTTCCTTTTAAAAGAAAGATCAAATTGCAAAACTTTTATTTGATTTTATGAGTGTCTAGAAGATTTGAAAAAATGTGCAGGGTTTTGCTTTTAGTAGAAGCTCTTGAAAATGAATGTGAATCAATAAAAGATACCTTCAAGAAATTGTAACAAGGAGAAATCAATGAAAGATTTAAAAAAATGTAGTGAATCACTAATTTAAAAAGTTTTAAATTCTACAACTCTTTAAAAATATGAGAATTTTTTAAAAATATAAATTCTTTCCTTTTAAAAGAAAGATCAAATTGCAAAACTTTTATTTGATTTTATTAGTGTCTAGAAGATTTGAAAAAATGTGTAAGGTTTTGTTTCTAGTAGAAGCTTTTGAAAATGAATGTGAATCAATAAAAGATACCTTCTAGAAATTGTAACAAGGATAAATCAATGAAATATTTAAAAAAAATGTAGTGAATCACTAATTGTAGAAGTTTTAAATTCTACAACTCTTTAAAAATATAAGAATTTTTAAAAAATATTAATTCTTTCCTTTTAAAAGAAAGATCAAATTGCGAAACTTCTATTTCAATTTATTGGTGTCTAGAAGATTTGAATAAATGTACAAGGTTTTGCTTCTAGGAGAAGCTCTTCAAAATGAATGTGAATCAATAAAAGATACCTTCAAGAAAGTGTAACAAGGAGAAATCAATGAAAGATTTAAAAAAATGTATTGAATCACTAATTTTAAAAGTTTTAAATTCTACAACTCTTTAAAAATATGATAATTTTTTAAAAATATAAGTTCTTTCCTTTAAAAAAAAAGATCAAATTGCAAAACTTTTATTTGATTTATTAGTGTTTAGAAGATTTTTGGAAAAATGTGCAAGGTTTTATTTCTTTTGAAAATGAATGTGAATCAATAAGAGTTTTGTTAAAATATAAGTTTTCTCCTTTTAAAAGAAATATCAAATTGTAAAACTTTTATTTGCTTTTATTAGTGTCTAGAAGATTTGAAAAAATGTGTAAGGTTTTGCTTCTAGTAGAAGCTTTTGAAAATGAATGTGAATCAATAAAAGATACCTTCTAGAAATTGTAACAAGGAGAAATCAAATGTAGTGAATCACTAATTGTAAAAGTTTTAAATTCTACAACTCTTTAAAAATATAAGTTCTTTCCTTTTAAAAGAAAGATCAAAGTGCAAAACTTTTATTTGATTTATTAGTGTCTAGAAGATTTGAAAAAATGTGTAAGGTTTTGCTTCTAGTAGAAGCTTTTGAAAATGAATTTGGATCAATAAAAGATACCTTCTAGAAATTGTAACAAGGAGAAATCAATGAAAGATTAAAAAAATGTACTAAATCACTAATTGTCAAAGTTTTAAATTCTATAACTCTTTAAAAATATAAGAGTTTTTTTAAAAATATAAGTTCTTTCCTTTTAAAAGAAAGACCAAATTGCAAAACTTTTATTAGTCCCTGCCTTATAAATAATGTAGGGAACTAATGTTCCCAGTTGCTCCCTTTTAATTAATTTCGTAATGAAAATTATTTTGTCTAAAGTTTAGAAAATCTTTATTTTTAATTTTTTTTTTGAAAGCTTATTTCTAATTTCTTATTGGCCAACACCAATTTTCCCAGGGGTTAGTTGTTTTTTTTTAATTCAAAAAACATAAAGAAATTATGAGCAATTTCCAAAACTCTCCAACAACTTCTTTTACAGGTAGATTCCATCCCGAGGGCATTGAAATTGGGTCTGTCACCATGGCAGGAAGAGCAGTAAATGACACAGATGATTGTTTTCATGAATGACTGCGAGCGGAAAAACACTGAAGCCTAGCTTTAGGTGTGCCCTTCTTCTCCACTGTCTATTCAAACACTAGAAAAAAAAAAACTCCATCTTCATCTGAAGGGCTGAGCAAATGAAGATTTTTCCCACATTTTGTTAGTTGATTTTGCCTCAAGTTTGATTGCAAAGGTTTGTATGACACGATTTCTAATCTGTCCAACTATGAATAGATTCAATTCCTTGAACATCAAAATGATACAGAATGACTGCCGAGTCTTCTGGCCAAGGAATGAAATGATCTTTTAGTTCTCTTCAGGGAAGTAGGGTCCGTTCAATCCTTCTTGTTACCTTCACCTTTGATCAACACACAAATCCAAGTTGCTGTAGACTACTATGAATCTCATCTCTCAGCTCCATTGTGGAATTATGGCATTGTAGTCACTGTCTTCTGAAGAAAAAGCTCCCTGCTGAATATACATATTATTCCCCAATTTTTCGCTCAAAATATAGGTAGCCCGCTTCAATGAATAAATAAAGTTTTAAAAAACAAAAAATATTTTGTGGTTCCATGCATCATTTGATTGCTTTGGCAGAGGGAATACAAAATGGGCCATAATGAGTTGCGAATGGGCAGGAAGGCAATCAAATGCAAATAATAAATAGTCTCTAATATTTTCCATCTAAAGTAAAGATTGACATATATTGGACCAAAAATATGTGCCTAGCATAATGAAGTTGAACACAAAGAGTTATGCAAACAATTTCTTCTCTTTCTAATCTTATTTGCCACTAGGCAAGGACTCAAGCTCATACGAGCTCTTGTTTGATTTTATTTTGGAAGTGAGGAGGTGAAATGTATGGTTTGAGAAATTGGAAAATGGGCAATAGAAAAAGATTGAGAGTCTTTTTGTTAGTTTTTTTGGGAAGTAGAGGGAAATGTGAAAAAAATTAATAATTGATTTAGTTTGAAGGGAATGTTGGAAAAAATATATTCAAATTTGTTATGAAAGAAATGTGAAAAAATATAATAATTGAATTAGTTATGAAGGGAATGTGGGAAAAATATATTCAAATTAGTAATGAAAAGCTAGATTTAGGAAAACAATGTGTGTATTGTTAGTTTAGCTATATTTAGGAACCGTTAGAGCAAATTCTAAATTTTCAGCTTAAAACACAAAGAACATAGAAAATGTTTTTTTCCAAGGAAGAGAACATTTTAAACATTTGTTCCTTACATTTCCAAATTAAATTTATACCACAAGGCAATTTTGTTGTTAAAGTCATTTCTAATTGTTGTTAAAATCATTTCTAGTTCTAAGCAGTTCTATAACTTTTCAATTTGTCTACATTTTCTTATTTACTCTTCTGCATTGCATTAATATGTTAATTTTCTCTCTCATGATTTATAATAATTTACATTAAATATAGAAGGTACTATATATTTGAATACAGTAAAGCTTCCATATAATGTGTGCTAACTGTTCTATTTATTCTCGTGAGAGACACTTCTCATAAAATATGGGTCAATGAGTTTGACTCAAACTACATAGTTAAATCCTAATACTAGTATCACAATTTGACTTGGTGTGAAAAATATCTCCTACTTAACAATTGACGAGCTTAAGGGGCTTTCTAAGTTCACAAGGCACAAGATTTGGTGAAGGTTTTGCAAGCAGAGTGGGTTTAACCACGAAGGAAATTTTGTAGTCAAGCATGCTCAAGTTGGAGTAATATTGGGATGGGTGACCTCTTAGGAAGTTCCGATGCTTCACCTCTATGAACATTACCTAGATCCAATGAGTGCTAAGTATCTCTTACTTATCAATAAAAGATGAAGTTTCTAAGAAAGATTTGAAATTCTCTAGAAAAGATTTGAAATTTTCTAGAAAAGATTTGAAAATGATTGTGAATCACTAAAATATACTTTCCATAAATTTTAATAAGTATTAAAATGGAGTGTAATGAACAATGAAAAATTTAAAATAAATATAAAGTATATTCAATAATGTATCAAAAGGCAAGCACCTACAGTACAATAGTAAATTGCGAGACTCTTATGTGAGAGGTCTTTTGGTTTGAATCTATTCTAACTAAATAAATAATAGTAATAATTAAGAGGTCTTTGGTATGAATCTATTCGAACTAAATAAACAATAATAATAATTAATCACAACACATAATAATAATTGGTCTTGGCTTCGATCTCTTATCAACCCCCCAAAAAATAATGTACCAAATAAAGTTAAGCTTTTAATATTCAATAATGTAGTTAAATTTCAAGATATTTCTTTGTCATTTTTATTTAAGGAATTTAAAAATTAATAATTAACAGTTTATTTAAGTGATGAGTTAATTAAGAAACGATATAGCGTGTGATGTTTGATGGGAGAATAAAAAGATGGAAAAGGGTTAAAAAGAATTTTTGAAAAAATCTATGATTATCATTAAGGATTGGATGAGACTTATTATAAGCTCTAACTCTTAAAAGATGGTAACTATTTAAGTTATAGCTAATAAATATAAATGACAGGAAAACATAAATGTGTATATTTAACTCTATGGGGAAAAGCAAGAATTTTGAGATTGCCCTAAAATTGGATCTTGCAAAATCTTATGACATAATTGATTGGAATTTCTTATATGTTTTCCTAGTTTTAATGAAAGATTTATAACTAGCAATCACACCTTAGGGTGTAATGAGCACACTGAAGAGATATTAAAGATCATTTTGGGGATTTTTTTTTTACAAATCTTCGATAGGGGCTATATTACATCCTCATTTTTGACCTAATAATGCTCATATAACCGTTGAGGTTCACATGAAGTCAATTGATAGTTAAATTTGTTATAACCCTGTAAAGACAACATGCTAGTTGATTATTTATCATGAATTTATGGAATTGAAAAGGTGGTTAGCTGTTATGATTATTTATGATTAAATAACTTGTTATGGTAATATGATTTAACTGTGGAGAATTTCTGTGTAGGAAACATGTCGAAGGGGTAGAAGCATTGTCAGAAAAGAATTGGGTACAAGAGCATTGATCACTATCATTATGCAAATGGGTATGAATCGTGAATCACCATGGTTGAGGACCTAGCGACTTGAACATTAGGATACAATCGATAGAACCACATGAGCTATTAAATAAGCAATTTAAAATCTTAATTAAGTTAATTAAAATATTTTGAATGATCTTTCACCATATTATTTAAATACATACTTATATACATACACATAGACATAAATATAAAGTGACACCATAATATTATTTTCTTGTAGATAAATATAAACCATAATATTTTCGATTTTTAACCTTCAAATCTTCTTCCATTTTTTTTTCTTGTTTCAAACCGATTGAACACTTGGCACATTTATTTGGGCATCTAAGAGCCAAGACATTTCTTTTATGTTACGACTTCTTGGAAGCCAAAGAGACATTTATCTCATTATATATTATGAAGTCGAAGGAGGTGGAAGACATTCATATATTTCAAGTGCCCAACTCTTATGTTATTACCCATCTTCTTCCATAAATCTGATCATGTTTATCTTAGCACTGATATCACTGCAGATATCATTAGTAACCATTGCAATGTTCCTTTCCATGATTTCTTAGTTATATTGATGTTTTGTAAATTTAAATGTGAGAAATATTTATACTGGTATTTGCGTTCAAGATCTCTCCTACAACGAGTGAGGCAGATTGAGTAAGCGTCCAACAGGACATCATCTTTCCTCCATATTATATAAGGTTATGTGGATAACTAGAACCCAAGTATTGTAATATGTTTTCCTTTATCAGTTGTTACTACATTCTAATTATACAACAGTAAGATATAGTTTACAACATGATGCAAATCATTTTACTTAACATCATATGATTGATCTTCTCTAAATTAGAGTTGTTTATGGTGTAACGCCCTGCTCGGGAACCTAAGAGAATTAAACCTAAGATGTTACAATGTTTACTGAACTATTTTTTTTAAAAATTTAAACAACATCAAATAACATTAATGCAGAAGCAATAAGAACATACATATCAAATACACATTTTCAATTACAGATACAGTTTCAATTCCTCAAGGATTCCTTTACGTTGAGTCACATTTAATAATTTTAAATTAATTAGTTTAAGTTTCAAGTACAATGTCTCATGATCATAAAGAAATAACAGATACATAATTGCATAAGCAAAGCATAAGTATATCTAATACAATGAAAGTACATCCACTAAATAGCATCCACTGCACATGTCGCAGGGTATGTGAGAATAGATACAATAAATCAGAATACATGATAACATATATACATCATCTGAAAAGAAGTCTCTGAGATAAGAAATAAGAATGATAAAGTTACATCTTCTACAACGAACATCCAACAGCTGTCAATGTGAAGGGGGACCCAAATGGTAAGAAGGCACTACCTCCCGACCGTGTGGTTACCTAGTCAGGCTTCCACTCCCACCGTGCATGGAAGATAATGAAGGATCCACATACAGCTATCAAACATAAAACATTCCTAGGCAAGGTACCCCTAATAGCCAAAACTACCTCAAAGGTAACACATACTACTCAAGAAGATAAAATAAACCAAAAGTAAGAACACTCAATCCAATATTGACACCACATAACCAAACATCATACACGAACCAAGTATAAACCAAATACCAAGATCATAAGATAAAGTCAACGAAAGATAATCATCTCAAGTCAAAAGCCACATGTCAAAAGAACATCATCCATGAATCACCAATCATCATCAATGAAAGTAAATAGCCATAATAAACACATTCGACAATAGATACACCACATCCAACAATAAGTACACCACCAGAGATACACAAAATCTACAGAGGAGACTTAGGCTACATACTAGGGAGTGTCATCACATGGCTGCTTGAGTTACCCTGGACTGATCTCTTAAGAGACCCCAGACCCTCAAGCGTTGAGTTACCCAGGACTGGTTACTTTGAACCTCGGACCCTCAACATCACACATATGGAAAACTAGAAAGCCCTCTCTAGAAGACGAGGCACTCATCTCATTCCCATCCTTAGTCTATACAAGCACTAAAGGCATGGGTGGATCAAATATATCTAACTTATCTTTTTAGTGTGTTTTCCCCCCATAAATTTTAATTACTAGATTATCACTTATTACATAACTTGCATTAGGTTACCCTGGTACTGACCACTTTGGGTCCCGGACCCCTATGCAAGCCACTCCCAAGTCACGTACCTAGACAACCTCTCCTAAGCACATAAAAATACAGTTGTGTCCCATACCACAACACCCATAAAGATCAAACTCGGTTCCTTAACAGGCAACCTGATAACAAGATGGATCAAACTAAATCCAAATACACATAAATGCTCACAAAACAAATCTCATAAGTATAAAACTCCAATTTGAATCACAAGAATCATCACAACATCTAGCCACATAATAGTATCCAAGAAATCTCACAAAACCTTTGGTGTACATCCTAGACTGGTCGACATCTAATCAACACCAAAATCCAAAAGCATAGACCATACAAGCAAAACAATACAGTTTTATAGTTCGGTTTGATTTGAAAAGACATAATAGAGTCAAAAATAACGTTTTTAATTTGCATTTCAATGAACGTTTAAGTGAATAAGATTCTCAATTTATTAAATTCGTTATTATCGATAATTTAAATAAGTTCAATACTTGATTCAAATAACTTACTTATATTAATTAACCTTAGTTAAAAAGATTTTAACTAATTTAATTAATACATATATATTTTAAGCAAAACCATTCTAATAATATTTAATTAATTATTAACTAGATAATACCAATAACAATACTAATTAATTAATTATAAAAATAAATAAATTTTAATAACGTTTATTAATCAAATTCATTAATTAAAATTTTGTTGAATTTAATATAATTATAAAAGAAATTTATTAATAATTATATTAAATATAAAATCGATTAATAAAAATTATTATAAAAATCTTTAAAACCTTTTTTAAAAAATATATATATATTTATAATATTGTTGCGTGATTAAAGGCCCACCGGCCTGTTTCCTGCGGCAACAGGGTACCCTGCTGCACGCAGCAGTAGTACAACTGCTGCCTACGGCAGTAGAGGTACCGACTACCGTGGCTTATTAAAGTCGGCAGCAGGTACGGGGGGGGGTATAACCCAACCCCATTTAATATTATATATATATATATATATATATATATATATATATATATATATATATATATTATAATAATTTGTATATCGTTTCCCTTCTTTTTTTTTTATAAAAAGATTTGTTTATAATATAAAATTTATAATTATAAAAAGTTTATGACATACTTTCTTTCTAATATATAGATATATATCGTTTAACACAATACTCTCCCTCTATGATCACAGTAAAAAAAAAAAATGCATATATATATATATATATATATTCTTTATTTTTATTTTTTTTAAATGATTGAAATTTTAGTCTAATAGGAACAATAAATCGAACCCTTCGAATTTTCAATCCCAAGATTTTCATTTTCAAACAAACCTTTTTCCAAATTTAAATTTCTTAATTCCATTTTAATCCAAAACCTAGATCCCGATTTAATACTAATTTCTTTCAATTGTAGAACAAGGTTATCTAAATAGTTTTTCAATCTCGATTTCCAGAAGAAATCAAATAGCAAAAGATTCAAAAGAAAGGTAGCAAGATTCATTCAATAAAATTTGAGAAAGCAATTTTCAACAAGCACAAAGAAGACAAAGATCTGAAAGTGTTTTTAGAATGGTTCACAAACCCTACCTTGATCTGATGCTAACAATATGGTGAAACCCTTACTAATCCGAACCCTTCCAAGCTTCCAAAGATTTCCTTGTTCCCCTTTCCAAAAGTGTGTTCCTTGAAACCTGTGTGTGAAAAACTTCTCTCCCCCCAATAATGACCCCAAAAAACCTCTAACATAGACTCTAATTACCTTTAGGGTTTCTATCACCACCAGTCTAAAATTATAATAATTTTATTTAATTCATTCATTCATGCACAATTAATTAATTTTTTTAATTAAGATATTCTTTTATTAATCCTTCATGCACTTTAAGTGAATTATTAAATTACTTTATTTAACTTTCCACTTTACTTTACTTTAAATTAATTTATTAACTTTAATCTCATGTGCACATTATTAAATTATCTTTATTCAAGTTCACATGTTTTTTTTTAATCTTTTAATTAATCTCTTATATTTTAAACTCATTCATGCAAACTTAAATCTTTTTCATAATTTAATATCTTTTAACTTCTTAATTTATTTTTGAACATTTTAAATTTGATAAATATTTATTAACTTAAATAACAATAATATTTAGCATTTATTTAAAAATGAACTCTAAATATATTATTATTAAATTAAATAAATATTATCTCGTTCTAAATTTATTCTTAAAACTTTTATCTTCAATTTAATTCTTTATATTTAATTAATTTCTCAATGAATTAAATATAATTAAATATTCAAAATATCATACTAATTTTCCATTAAATTAAATCATTAATTTAATCTTTTAATTAGACTTAATTTAACAGAAAATACATCAAACACTCACAAAACAACATACGCACAAATACTCACGGGTTTAAAAAGGGTAGACAGTCTGTTACGAGTCCTCCTTGCAGGACAAGTATTATAGGCTTATGGCTAGGATTGGACCTGATCATTATCTTCCCATTCTCACCATTTGAGTATTTGTAATAGGGCACACTCATCCTGGCAATTTAGGGAAGTCGATGCCCGGTACCTGCATCCTGCATAAAAGACGAGCATGTATATGTATATAATATATCTAAACTAAATAGACAATGGCATGGAGTGGTTCATCGTGTAGATCCCGACTAGCAGGTGACTACGACTCCCTTCCTTAACCACATCAAACACGTCAGATAGAAAGATAAAATAACACGCGCACCATACACATGCAAGTATGGGGTAAGTATCGTAGAAATCACAAGTCTAATATCAAATGCGTACATACAATAATACATCTCTATCAATACAACCTAATCATCATTAAAGACATCACGCTAACATTGTTACAAAAGAAACCACATTTACTAACTAGGATCATCAAAATATTATTAACAACACATGAATGAAATCAACTAAGCAATTATAATTGATACATTTGTAATCAAAATCATGAAATAATATCATAATATTACAAATCTAATATCTCTAAAACTAATCAAAGCATAAAATCAGCCTAAAAGAATTTGACAATGATAACAGAAATGCGATCTAGGGGCAAGCACTACATATGGCAAGTAAAAGCCAAGAAACCATGTTATGAAATCATGATTTATTTATGCCATTGGAGTAAGAATTAAATGATATTTTTCTACAAGTCTTTAAGAACACATTCTTCAAAACACAAATTGTGATAAGCTGGAACCATATAATATTCATGAATCAGTTGAGGATCAATGGACAGAGTTAATTGCTCTAAGATCCGAGCACCTAGGACTCACTTGGCTGTATAGCCAAGGAAAGGGTGAAGAGGTGAGAAAAAAGAATCTGCATAACATGAAACAAAATCAGATGTGGCATAACAATGTTTAATATTTTTATAAGGAATTATTTAATAGCTCATGCATGATCACGTTTATTGTATTCTCTTACTATTAAGTTGAGTGGTTTGATTAGATACTAGGATCTTCAGGAGCTAACAAGGTGTTCCATGTCTATTATGAGTAGGGAGGACCTTTCTCATTAGAGATTGTGCGGGGATAAGTTATGGTCTGAGGTTGGGTGGTTAAGCCCTTGACAATGTTTCCCCTCTCCACAAGATGTCAGGCATGCATCAGATTAAGATAAGCTATGCATTCAAACATGTGTCATCTAAACATGTACTTATACTTTTATGATGTATATTCAAGTAGAAGGTAAGATTAATTGAATTGTATCATCGTTATAGTTATTTCTTAAAATGAAAGCAACTCTTATCGTCAATATAATTGGCAACCAGGTAGATCGGTTGATCTTCTAAGTGAACATGAAATATATTTATCTGATGGATTGCTATTTCAGTCTTTCATTTATAAGAATAATGATTATGAACATATCTTCTAATCTTATGTTATTGCCACAGTTAAGAAATCAGAAGGAAATGAATGATACAGTGATATTGGTGCCCTAAATGATATAATGGTATCTGAAGCCCTAAATGATACAGTGGTATCTGATGCCCTAAATGATCCAATGGTAATTGAAGCTCTAAATGATACAGTAGTATCTAAAGCCCTAAATGATATAGTGGTATCTGAAGTCCTAAATGATACAGTGGTAATCGATGCCCTAATTGATACCGTGGTATGTGATGCCCTAAATGATATAGTAGTATTTGATGGTAATCATTATGTGATATTGATATAGTGGCATTTGATGGTAATCGTCATTTGATTTTGATATAGTGGTATTTGATGGTAATTGTCAATTGATCCTAAGTGATATTGTGGACTAATCTAGGTGATTGCAAAAGCATTCCTACATTAATTTTTAGTTCGAATTTCATGGTATATAGATTTTAATTTCCATAGTAAATTCATTGATGGTGTTTTCAGATGTTAGTTATGAGTTTCCCATTTAAGTAATTATAACTGTTAATCTCATTCACATGAACATAATTGATATTATTGTCTTCCTATGAAAATATGTTAGTTGTTAGTTAAGACCTGGGAAAATTGTATGTTATGGGCTACACCTTTATGAGGGTTGTGAGACAACTTGATGGAAATTTGCTTAATTTAGGATTTTTTCTCTAGTGAAGATTTTCACAAAATGTGTATACATCTTATATTCAACAAATTTTAAAATGTAAATCTTAAAGGGTATGAACAATGTAATAAAAGGGGGATTGTTAGTATAATGTATTACATTGTTATTAAATGCATTAATTGGTTATGTTAGATAATTATAATGCAGTTTGTGCACAAGAACTTCAGAAACATTATAAAATACATATCAAATGTAATATCTACATCATTGAAATAAAATATATTTGATCTAATTTCGTAACAAATTATACATACACGACAACAAATATTAATAGTTTATTATAATCCCCTAATCCATTCTCATTTACATCATCAATATGCATACTATACTATGATATTACTTCCAAATTGCGTCCCATAAAACATAATGCAATGGAATGCAACACAGAGAGTATGTAACATGCCTCAAAAACATACCACTAAGACATCTAAATAACCTTAAAAAAACTAGAATAGGTGTATTTTGATATTATTAACATTTTGTATGAGAGTTATCCACATAGCTTGCCACTACCTTATTCAGAAGTCAAATTCTCAAGCATAAATATGTTTGAGAATTCTTTATTGATGCAAATAATGAATAATTCTAATCATCCATGTTTTTTAAGCAAATAATCTTTGTTCACAGACCTAAAGAATCTAGTCAGGTCTTCCATGACAACTTCAATACTCATTCCTTTGCATAAGCACTTCTGAAATGTAAAAGAACTTCATTTACTAGCTGTTATCA
This sequence comes from Cupressus sempervirens, assembly GCA_028749045.1. Taxonomy (NCBI): domain Eukaryota; kingdom Viridiplantae; phylum Streptophyta; class Pinopsida; order Cupressales; family Cupressaceae; genus Cupressus; species Cupressus sempervirens. Next base: position 87,519,229 of record CM053791.1, on the reverse strand, counting down.
AAAATGTAATTTTGGCTTCTTGTTTGACAACCAATCCAACAAATGTTAAATTAGCATTTGTAGAAGTATCTCAGTTATTTTATAGAACCTGACTTCATTTATTGTTTCTTTAATTGTAGATTAGTGAATAGCTCTACTCATACTTGTTACATTTCCTCTTTTGTCTTTGCAATTTTTGTGTAGGTAAGTTGATCCTTCTAATCAACAAGTTGAGAGAATCTTTTTATAGGATTGTAATGTGTCATACAAACTTGCATAGTAGCCAAGGCATGATATGAGAAATAAGGAAGTAGCATTGATTTGGCATATTTGGTGGTGATTAATTATAGTGACTTTTATCTATTTACGAACAGTTTTAAGCATCACACACTAAGACTAAATTTTTACACTAAAAATATTAAATTGTCAAAATTGACTTATTTTTCCAAACTTAATTTCTTCCTTAATATGTGATGTTTAAGAATAGCCATAAATTTAAACCCGAAAAGCAAAATCACATCAAATTTTAAGCTCATAGATGATTATGTTTGTGATGAATAGAAGTTTGTTTTGCTCCTTAGTTAAATGGCTAAATTACTAGTAGCTTATGTATGAGAAACTTAAAAGGACCACTTACAAATGGCACTGGCTAAATAGCCGAATATTTGCACCTGCTTAGCTAGTGCCGTTAGTTACCATCTGTTCTCTGTTCCTCACAAAACGTACTACTTCTGATAAAAAAATAAAAACATTTATACTAGGTGGCTTGTGTGCAGGCCCTCAATTGCGGGTTCAAAGTTTTAGTATTTTCATTTTCAGTTACAATAAGAATATCAATCACATTATATATATATATATATATATATATATATATATATATATATATATATATATATATATATATATATATATATATATATATATATATATATATATATATATATATATATATATATATTGTAAATGATCGACAAAATTGATATTTAATATGAGTATAGTATGTTTTACAATTTAATATTTCAAATATAAAATATTTTTTATTTTGGAGATTCTTTATTAAAAGAAGTTTATTTATAATAAATAATTTTTTTAATTAAAATCTGAAATTTGAAATAAGTTTTAAATTTTTAAATAAAGAATAATTATTAAATCAATTTTTTTAATGTTTAATTTGTTGATTCTTCTTGGTTTCTAAATAAACATAAGAGCAAACTAAATTTAAATTTCATAAATACAAAAAAATTCGTAATTTTTTTCATAAAAATAAATATATATTTTTTTAATGTCAAAATAAAATATATCAAATAATAATAAAATTGATACTTTATAAAAAAATTATCATCTTTTTAATATATTTGAATATAAGATTATTTTTTAAATAAAAATAAAAATATAAGAATAAATCAAATTTACATTTTATGATTACAAATATATCTCATAAAAATTTAAATAAATAAATAGTTTAAAATATATTATTGAAATAATAATATTATTATCACATTAAAAAAAATTATATTATAAAAAAAACACTTTAACATTACATATAATTACTCTATTGGTTAGATATATAATATAAAAAAGTCTTTATACCTAGCTAACTTTTGTTTCTATCAAGACATCATCTACTTATATCTAATCTCTATCCCTTTTTACACTCCCACAAAACAAATAATATATTTACTAAAATACTATTTTTGAAATATAAATTCTAATATGGTTGAAATAAAAATCTTATTTGTAAATCTTATATTATGCAAAGATGCCTAAACATCATACCCAACAAATCTATGTCCATTTGAAGACAATTATCTACGCAACCTCTATTCCTTTTCATACTCATTGTTTTATAACAAACTCTCTTCCTTAGTATTTGGATTTCTATAGATAATTTAATGTGGTTGATCTTGTGAAATATTATCACACTTCAAAGAGATTTTACAATAAGTCATCATGTCTATAGGAATGCTTACCTAAAAAATAAAATGGTAGTTGGATCTATACTTATTTAGAAAACATATAGAGACTTTGTAGAATCATTTGTATTTGTACATTTTAATTAGTACTTAATATAATATGTTCTCTTGTAACATATTAACAATTCTAATATAACACTAAAAATATATATACAAACAAACACATCAAATTTTAAATTCTTAACGAATGAACAAATTTATATTTTTGTATAAAAGTTATATATATATATATATATATATATATATATATATATATATATATATATATATATATATATATATATATATATATATATATATATATATATAATTGAATAGATTGTAACACTTGTTACTCAAAAAATATTAAGATCAGTTTTAAATTCAATAACCTTTTATTATAAGATTTAAAAATCTTTAATTTATTACAAACACATCTATTTTTTAAAAAAAAAATTGAAATCAATAAACATTTTGTATTCAAAATTATTTTTAACTTCATTTAAATTTCCATTTTTCTTCATATTATTACATAACATATTTACATCCCCTTCATACTATTATTACATAGTATAATAATACCAATATTAGATAGAAAATTTTGATCTAAACACATCTATCTAAAAAATAATTATTCAAGTATATTCAAGTATATTTTTAATTTCGTTTAAATTTATATTTTTCTTCATATTATTATTATTATTACATAACATATTTACATCCTCTTCATATGTTAGATAGAAAATTTTGATCTAAAATAATTATTTTAACATAAATTTTAAACTTTACTGTATATTGAATAAAATTATATGATTTCAATTTTTAATTTAAAACTGCGATTTCCTTACAATTCCCAAGAGTCAACATAAATTTGGAAATGACCAAAGTACCATTTGTATAGCGATGGAATGGGCATAAATATGTTTTAAATTTTTTATACGAGTGTCAGAAGTAGAGATGGATAATAGACAGTAACTAACGACACTGGCTAGTTAAGGCGGTGCAAATATTCCGCTATTTAGCCAGTGCCCTTACAAACTAGGTGTGATGTATAGTGTGTTTCTTATATTATGAACAATCTTGTAGTTAGTAGCTTAAATTTGACTCTTGTCATTAATATTATCATCAAGCATGGTAGCAGGAAAAACAGTTAGCAACATGCGAAGTATTCTCATGCTTAATATTTTTCTATGTAATTCTTATTATTGAAGTTGCCTGAAAAATCTAGCAGCATGTCCATAGAAGCCTCGTGAAGAAGCCAAAGTAAAGTGCATTTGTGATACTTAATTTTCCCCTTCTTACATCTTATTTGAAGCTTCGACAATTAGATATTATGCTTATTGAAGAAGATATTAAGCCTTCTATGCCTTTCTATATGTCCACACTCAAGGATTTAGATCCTAATGAATATTCCACATTGCAAGAACGCTAGTGTAGAGTTGTGACACGCGGTTTGAATCTAGAGTGCTGACTAGGATGAGAATTTTGTTAATAAAACTATGTAATCTATATGTGTTGTCGTTGAAGTTGACGTAAACCTTCATTTTCTGTTCGTCATTAATGAAGGCGTCGATGGAATGTTTTATCATGCAACGGATATGTGAAAAGCCGTTTTGAGGTTTGATATGTCGTGAAGATGGGCGACACGTGGCGTTGCCGGGTCAATATGGGAGGGGAATTCACGTTAGGCCACCTCCTGAGTTAGGTTTGTAAAAATGATTAAGGTTTTGCTTCTAGAAGAAGCATTTCAAAATGAATGTGAGTCAAAAAAAGATACCTTCGAGAAATTGTAACAAGGATAAATCAATGAAAAATATTAAAAAAATGCATAGAGTCATTAATTCTAAAAGTTTAGACAAGTTTAAAAATATAAGACTTTTTCTTAGAAGAAAGTAGATTAGATAATGTATTAAATTGTAAAACTTTTATTTTATTTTATTTTTGGAAGTGAAAATGTGAAATGTATGGTTTCATAAATTGGATATTTTATTTTTGGAAGTGAAAAGGTGAAATGTATGGTTTGAGAAATTGGATATTTTATTTTTGGAAGTGAGGAGGTGAAATGCATGACTTGAGAAATTGGAAAAGAGGTAATAGTAAAAGAGTTTCAAATTTGTTTTTTTTTCCAATTTTTGGAAGTGAGGAGGTGAAATGTATTGTTCCATAATTAGACTAGAGGGAAATATGAAAAAGTATAATAATTGAAGTAGTTCTGAAGGGAATGTGGGAAAAATATTCAAATTAGTTATGAAAAAAGTTAGATTTAGTTAAAAAATGTGTGAATTGTCAATTTGGTAAATATATAATGTTTAGAAGTATATAATGTTAGAAAAGTTTGATTATTATTATACCACTTATTAAGATATAAGTTCAAACTTTTAAAAGATGATTAGTTCAAACTTTTAAAAGATGTTTAGGGGTAACTATTTAAAAGCACAAAAAATTGTAATGCAAAATTATTATAAATATGCTATTATATTAAGATATGTATTTTTCATTATAAATAAAATGTTATACAACACATGAAGAGAAGGAAACAAATACTAAATGATAGGAAACATAAATGTGCACACTACAGGAAGCACATACATGTTAAACTAAGAAAGATAACGAATATGAGATGAAAACACGACATTATATAAAAGATACATTGATAGCATCTTGAAGTTAGCACTCATAATGAATATTTTATTAGACCTTATGTTGGTGATTTTGAGATTCAATGCTTGTTATGGTTGATCTAACTACTCCATTTCCAATTAAATTTTACATTTGCCTCATAATCCAACCCTTAGTCTAAATTTAAACATTTTTTTATGATCTTACTTAAAGTGGCTCAAATTTGAAGCAAGCTCTTGTGTCAATACTTTGATGGGAAATTAGGTCTTATGATAGGCCTTCTTTAATTTTGAATCCTGAAGTTTGAGAGGACTATAAGCATTCTAGGATCATATGCATTCTCTCTCTATTCATATTAATTTGGCACATGACATCCACCTTCAAGCATTCAAGTGACTAAGTGAATTTAATATTTGAAGGAAAGTATTTCAGCAAGCCTCTCTCTCTCTCTCTCTCTCTCTCTCTCTCTCTCTCTCTCTCTCTCTCTCTCTCTCTCTCTCTCTCACACACACACACACACACACACACACACACACACACACACACACACACAATCATCAAATAAATTAGAAGAGTTCACAGAGTAAGTGATTATCAAATATAACAGCATTGGATATTTAGGAGTACTTTACATAGACCCACACATTTGTGAGGCCATTGCTAATTTATTTCTACATTATATTCCAAGTTTAACAACTTCAATTCAAGAAACCAAAATATCTTCATGAATATGAGTGACTACTACATTTGTTATTAAACTATATTAATTTACAAGAATAGATGAAACATTTATCTTTATATATATATATATATATTCCTTTATGCAATTTCAATTTATTTTTAAGATCAATTCCTAAGTAGGTATTTGATTGAGGAGAACCACTTCATCTAGAACATCTTGATCATTCTTCCTATGTGAAGAATAGGTGGTGCAACTATTAGAACTTTTGTAGATAGATTAGGAACTTATGGAGAAAATTCTAAATTGTAAGCTTCAAACATAGGGAACATTGAAAACATTTTGTTCCTATGAAAAGAACATTTTAAACACTTGTTCTTGCATTTTAAAATTAAATTTATACCACAAGGCAATTTTGTTGTTAAAGACATTCCTAATTCTAAGCAGTTCTATAACTTTTCAATTTGTCTACATTTTCTTATTTACTCTTTTGCATTGCATTATCATGTTAATTTTTTTCTCTCGTGACTTTTAATAATTTTCATATTTAATTGGAGCTTTGGTTGAGTTGGAGTGATTGCCTTATATGAGTATTAGTCATTGTTCTATTTATTCTCATGAGAGATTTTACTCGTAAAATATGGGCCAATGAGTTTGACTCAATCTACATAGTTAAATCTTGATACCAATATCACAATTTGACTAACTTGTGAATAATGTCTCTTGGTTAACAATTGATGAGCTTAAGGGGCTTTCTAGTTCACAAGGCACAACACTTGGTGAAGGTTTTGCAAATGGGGTTGCAAGCAGAGTGAGATTAACCATGGAGGAAACTTCGTAGTTAAGCATGCACAAGCTGGAGTAATATTGCGATGAGTGACCTCTCAATAATTTTTGATGCTTCACCTCTATGAGCATTGCTTGGATCCAATGAGTGCTAAGTATCTCCTACTTATAAGTTTTTTAGAAAGATTTGAAATTTTCTAGAAAAGATTTGAAAATGAGTGTGAATCAATAAAATATTCTTTTTAGAAATTATAATAAGTTTTAAAATGAAGTGTAATCAACAATGAAAAATTTAAAATAAAGTATATTCAATAATATACCAAAAGACAAGCACCTACAATACAATAGTAAACTAATGAGCCTCTTATGTGAGAGGTCTTTGGTTTGAGTCTATTTGAACTAAATAAATAATAATTAATAATAATTAATCACAACACATAATTATAATTGATCTTGGCTTCGATCTCTTGTCAACCCCCAAAAAAATAATGTACCAAATTAAGTTGAGCTTTTAATATTCAATAATGTAGTTAAATTTCAAGATTTTTTTATGTCATTTTCATTTAAGGAATTTAAAAAATAATAAGTAATAGTTTATTTAAGTGATGATTTAATTAAAAAGCGATATATTGTGCGATGTTTGAAGGGAGAATAAAAAGATGGAAAAGGGTTAAAAAGAATGTTTGAAAAAATCTATGATTATTATTAAGGATTGGATGAGACTTATTATAAGCTCTTAACTTTTAAAAGATGGTAACCTTAAGGTATAACTACTAAATATAAATGACAGGGAAACATAAATGTGTATATTTGACTCTATGGGGAAAAGAAAGAATATTGAGATAACCCTAAAATTGGATATTGCAAAATCTTATCACATAATTGATTGGAATTTCTTATATGTTTTCTTGGTCTTAATGAAAGATTTATAACTAACAATCACACCTTAGGGTGCAATGAGCACACCGAAGAGATATTAAAGATAATTTTGGGGATTTTTTTTTTACAAATAATTATTGGATTAATAAGGTCAATAAAGAATCTATTTAGCTAATGATATTTGCACAACTCTATCCCTAGTGATGACATAAGCCTAAATCAACATCCTAATCCTAGCAAAATCATAATTTTAATCATACAACTAAACATATTGCTAACTTTAACTCAACCTTTACCAAAATCTCAACTCTAACCAAAATATTAACTCGTTATCCTAACCATAATTGTAACCCTTAATCCTATTCACAACCCTCATTTCAATCTTAAGTAACCAAAATTCAAATATTTAACTCCAATGCCAAATAAGATCATAAACCAAATTGCACATCTAATTCTAACCTTGACCATTGCATAAACCTACGCTTATGCTAACTCTAACCCCAAATATTAACCACAATCATAAGTTCAATGTTAACCATGATGACAACATTAATACAAGAGACGCAAAGCACCGTAGTTCCTGCCATATGTGTCATGGTTATAGTATTGTAGTGTGGCAATAAAGGGTTGAGATGGAAGAATAAACTTTTTAATTTGAAGGAATGCAAAATGTATTAGAGCAACATTCTTTATATCCTTTGATCTTTTAGAGGTTGAACCATCTTTAAACCGTATTAAAATTAATTTTAATTGTACATAGAAATTAAGAACTAAAGACAATGGAGAAATATAGACAATTGCATTTTGCATTAATGTTTGTAGTTGAATGCTAGTAGATAAGTTATTGCTCTTACCAAGTGCAAAATTACTTCTTTGTGCCATTAGAATTTTAACATCAATGCCTTTACAAAAAAAGTTACAACAAGCTCTAAATTGGAAAACTCAGAAGTGTAAAAGAATTTTAGAACAAAATGAAATTCTTTAACTTCAAGAGTTTTAAGACTAGAAAGTGTCCTCATAAGCCCTCAAGAAATGTTGTTCAATTTCACTACAAAAATCACACATGTACATTACAAGGCAACACATTTTTTGTATTATTGGTTTTTCCATGAGAACTCTTCAGATAATAAATAAATTTTCTGCAATATTAGTTTGAATGCAATTATAAAGTTGTCATAAATGTCTTGTAATGTGTTGTGAACAAATGGATCGTTGAGATCTTGTGCAAGGTTAAACAATACCAATCAAAACCCTAACAAAAGCATAAGCATGTTATAAATAAATTCTACATATAGAAAAGATATCCACAATTTAAATTGCTTATTCTTTGTGTCTTGGAGTTTGCAGTATAATAAATTTTATTTTATTTTTAGCATGTTTGCAATGTAAGAAATTAGAAACCAATTGTTTATCCTAAAAGAAAGAATTATATGATTAAAAAACTAGAGAAATTCAAAATTACCAAATAAAAATAATTTTTTTATAAATATTTAACATCAAATAATTCTTTATTTAAAAAAACTACAATCATAATCTTTATACACTTTTAAATATTTAATCAACAACTTGACACCCAAAAATGATATAAGATATTTTAAATTTTAAATACATAAACAATAATCATAATTGACATACAATAACTAACATTTTAAAATTCTTTGTAATATTATTTAGTTTTTAGTTTTTAAAATTCTTTGTTACATTATTTAGTTTTTATTACTTCTAATTCTTTTAAAAGATAATGCTTTAACGGCAAAATGAATCAAAATTTTATTATTATTTATTTGACTAATGGTAAGGTAAAGTGTGGTGTGACATATCTTTTATAATAATTATATTAATTGCACAATTAATACAAAAAATTAAATTAAATTTCTCCATTATTATTTAGTAAGATCCAATAAGATTTCAATTAAATACTATTCTTATTTTTCAAAAATTAAAATACCAATGTTCAAAACTTTATAAAGAATTTAAATTCTCAAATTGTTAAAATGATAAAGTAAATGTAGTGTCACATCATCTTTTATGATATTTTCAATTATATTAATTTTACAATTAATGCTAAAAAAAATTCTTCAATTTTTGGTTTGAAAAATTAATTTTCTCCCTTACTATTATTAGTGAAAGCCAATAAGATTTTAGTTAAATAGATTTTTTCCATTTCAAAAAATAATAAAACTAGCAGTCACATGCTTTTGTACATGCAACTAGTGCACCGATAGAAGATGAAATTTAAGAGAAAAATGTATAATGAACATTAAATAATGTAAATATAAGATTTTTAAAAATAAAAATACAAAAATAAAAACATTGAAGATCAAAACATAGATATAAAATTTACAATATTTAGGAAATTTGAATGTTGCTTAAGAAACGTGTTCAATAATTTCAATATTTTACAATTAAATTAAATATATCAAATATGAAAAAAAAGAAATTATTAAAAAAAAACCCCATCAAAAAATTAATAAGAGAAATACAATTTTTTTAAAATGAAAAATAGTGACATCTCTAAAAAATATTCTATTGACTAAATAAATTATAGAAAGAGAAAAAATAATATTTAAAGAAAAAACTAAAGTAATAATAATTTTTTTTTTTGAAGTAAGTCAAAAACTAAAACCTAAATCAATTTAAAAAATCAAAAGTTTAATAAATAGAGATCACAACATAATCTAATGTGGAGATCACAAGTAATTATTTTTTAAATAAATAAGAAAAGAAAAACAATAGTTAAAAGTGGATATTTAAATTATATTCTTATGTGAACAAATTAGATTATTAATAATTTTTAATTTAAATAACATAATATTTACTAAAACCTTTTAAATAGATTAATAAATATTATTTATTTAAATTGAATGTATCAAATATCAAAAATAAAATCTTTTAAAAAAACCCATCAAAAACTCTATTATGAAAAATTAATAAGAGAAATACAAAAAAATAATATGTCTAATAAATATTTTATTAACTACATAAATTATAGAAACTAAAAAATAATATTTAAAGAAAAAATTAAACTAATAAAAAAAATTAAAATAATTAAAAAACTAAACTCTAAATCAATTTTAAAAATCAAAAGTTAATTGAATATGAGCTAATGTGTAGATCACAACTAATAAATAGGAAAATAAAAACAGTAGTTAAAAGTGGAGATAACAAGAAACGTGTTCAATAATTTCAATATTTTACAATTAAATTCAATTTATCAAATATGAAAAAAAAAATCATTTAAAAAAAAACCCATCAAAAAATTTATTAAGAAAAATTAATAAGAGAAATACAAAATTTTTTTAATGAAAAATAGTGACATCTCTAACAAATATACTATTGACTAAATAAATTTTAGAAAGTGAAAAAATAATATTTAAAGAAAAACTAAATTAATAAAAAAAAAATTTAAAGTAATTTAAAAACTAAAACCTAAATCAATTTAAAAAATCAAAAGTTTAATAAATAGAGATCACAACATAATCTAATGTGGAGATCACAAGTAATTTTTTTAAAAATAAATAAGAAAAGAAAAACAATAGTTAAAAGTATAGAGTAAGTATGTTGGTACTATTCTGAGAAGATTCAATATGTAGGATTCTAGACCATTGAGTGTTCCTATTACTATGGGAACAAAGCTTTCTAGGTCACAGTGTCCTACATCCCCATTGGAGATGGAAGAGATGAGTCAAGTACCATATCAGAGTGTTGTTGGAAGTTTGATGTATGCTATGGTCTGTATAAGACCAGACATTGCCCAAGTAGTGAGAGTACTTTCCCATTACATGTATAATCTAGGAAGAGCACATTGGGATGCAGTAAAAAGAGTTTTTAGATACCTGTGAGGCACCTTAGAGTACTCTATATGTTTTCATGGAATAGGATATGAGCATTCCTTTAATATTCAAGGCTATGTGGATTCAGATTGGGTTGGTGATGTTGATCTAGTAAAAGATCCACTAGTGCATATGTGTTTACATTATTTGGTGGTGCAATCAGTTGGATGAGCAAGTGACAAACTGTGGTTGCTTTGTCCACTATAGAGGCAGAGTATATGGCAACTACTCATGCCCGTAAGGAAGCCATCTAGCTTAAGAGACTGTGTTCAGATATAGAGTTCAAACAGGGTGCAGTGACAATTTATAGTGATAGTCAGAGTGCAATCTACCTAGCAAAGAACCTGACATTTCATGCCAAGACCAAGCACATTGATGTACAATATCATTTTGTGATAGATATGGTCAAGGATGATAAGGTGATGCTAGCGAAGGTAGAGACTTTGGTGAATTTTTTTGATGCATTAACTAAGCCCGGAAGCACAGAGAAGTTTAGATGGTGTTCAAAGTCTATGGGCCTCTTGACCCCTAGTAATTAAGTCCATGAAACTGTGGATCCCCTGACTCTTGCAAGGTGTTCAACAAGTGGGAGAATGTTGAGAATTGTATCTCAACCTTGCAAATTTTTCTGAAAAACTATAGAATTTTTTTGAAAATTCTAGAATTTGTTTGTGGTAGTTTTCCACATGTTTATGAGTTGGAAAAAAGTGTATAAGTTGTCAAAAATGTATCTAATCTCTAGAACAATGTAGAAGGGCTATTTTTAGAGTGTAAACAACTCATTATATGAATTTTATGGGGGTCTAAACTAGAGGACAAAATTATGGACGAAAATGGTATTCTCATAGTTACAAATTACAAGTGAGTAACATGTGGCATGGTTGTGTTGCCCATGGTTTTGTAAAACCACAATTGGTTTCCAAGTGGAAAATCACTAGAAAAGGAGGGCTTGGGGAGGAGTTTGAATCATCAAGTTTAGTTTGCAAGACTGGGTGCTAGAAGGAGTCTCTTTGAGTCTGAGTGGGTGAACCCACAATAATGGGTTCCACTTTAGTGGGACGAACAAAAATGAAAAAAATTTCAAAATTAGAAATTGAGTTTACCATATGTTCGCGCGAACATATTTCGTATGTTCACGCGAACATATGTGATATATATGTTCATGCAAACATGATTTGCATGTTCGCGCGAACATAGGTTCGCGCGAACATGGTAAACGTGTTCGCGCGAACGTCGTGTTCGCGCGAACGCCATGTTCGCACAAACATGCAAAATCACAAAAATTTTAACCTTTTTTTCTTTTTTTTCTTTTTTTTGCTCTTTTGACTGCCATAATTGTAGGAGAATGATCTCCTACTGTAAAATAAAAAATGTCAAAATGTGCTTCTCGAAGCAAGCTTTCCAACGACTATAATTTTATTACATAATTTAATCATTAAGACTTTCAAATATGAGTTTAACTCATTATAGGTTCATTACCGATTGAACATCAACCGACTTTGACACCTCGAGAAAATTAGTAAATTAGGTCAAATTTTTTTTGAAAATTATGGAGGCACTGGCTTATTGAGATACCTTTCTATTAAAAATAAAATAAAATGGTATATGATAAATTGACTTCAAATTATCTGTGTCAAACGAAACGTATGTCTGAATTACGGTTCATGACACTTCAAAACTTCATAAACTATACAATATTCAACAGAAATAAATCAAACCAAATGCAGACACTGGATATTGATGCTACAAATCAAATGCAGAAAGAATTACTTCATTATCATTTCTAGAAAAAAAGTTATGTGTGTCAAACGGACTGTCACTTTTTAAAATATTGAATTTTATTATATACCACTTTTTGGAGGAGATAAAAAAAATTGACATAAATTAATTTTTTTTTTAGATTAAAAAATATGGTTACAAAGTAGGAACAAAGTACTCAAAATCACTAGTTTATGTCATCTTGAAATTATTTATAGTTTTGGAGATATAGTCACTTGAACGTGACGTTTGTTGCAAAAATATTGATTTCAGAGTCAAAATTGGTCAAAAAGTGGAACCCATTATTGTGGGATCACCCGAGTCTGAGTTTGAGTTGTGGTGATGTGTTCTTGTAAGAACAGTATTGTAATCTTCCAGATTTGAGAATATATTGTGTGGGTTTTAGAGGGTGGGGTCTTTCTCCCGGAAGGGTTTCCCCACGGTAATCATTGTGTTATGAGTTCATTGTTATTTTGATTAAATTATTACGCATTTCTTGAGATCTTTGCAATAATTAGTCGAATTTAAATAATCGTCCTCTCAAATATTAGTGTTGGAATCAATTTCGTGCACCTTAGCTTCCTTACAAATATGTTTAAAAATGATGTTCCAACTTCTCATTTAAACTAAATTAGAGCTAACAGGAACTTGGTTACACTGCAACTCTTGTTAACATTGCAAGCATTCAATTGAAATGAGTTGGATGAGACAACATAGGAAAATGTATTAATGACAACTGAAGGTGTCTACATTAATGGCAAGACTTCATTTGGTGTCCCTCACATGCAATCTTTGGTGGAGAGAAAAATTTATATGATGCAAGTGGGTGTTTTTTAATGGCACCACTATTCTACACACAAAATGTACCTTTAATCAAAATTGAAAACATAACAGATTTTTCTGAAAATTTCAATATTTGTTATTCATGATCGGCATGTTTTGTAATCAGAAATAGCAAAAAATCATTGTATTTTTGAAAATCTAAAAAGAAAGAAAGAGAGAGAGACTTTTAGTACATTCTGTCTTAAGGATAACCAACACCATTTTTTTATCTTCCCCTTGCAAACATTGTGTAGTGCCTGCCCCTAGTTCACATTTTTTGTTTTAATTGCCAAACTCTTTTAGGTCAGTTTTATACTTGATGTTTAGTAGCATTACTTTCAGATTATCAGATGTTGTTTTACACTCAATTTATTATATGATGAGATTACTTGGTACTCTATATTTCATGCATGTATGATGATTATTCAATGTTTTCAATTATCGATGATGATTAGTTAGATGGTTTATTATCACATGTGCTTTCTTATGGATACTTACCCCATACTGCATGTGTATGGTGTGCGTGTTTGTTTTCTTTATGTATGGTGTTTCTGATGTGGTTAAGGAAGGGAGTTGTAGTCACCTTCTAGTCGGGATCTACACGATGCACCACTTCCTGCCATTGTCTGTTTAGCTTAGAATATTGTGTCTGTACATGCGTAGATTTTATGCAGGTTGCAGGTACCGGGTATTGACTTCCCTGAATTGCCAGGATGAGCATACCCTATCGCATTATCTCAATGGTAAGAGAGGGGAGATAAACTCTTAAGTCCAATTCCTAAACCCTTTAGCCAATTGTCCTAATTGATAATTAGGACAAGTATCTAAGTTAAGTACCCTCCGAATGCATCAAATGATGTTATTTCGTGATTATAACCCTTTTGTTTGATTTAGTATGTGTTCTTCTATGATGGGTTTTCATATGTTGTCTTTATGAGTCTTTGGCATATTTTTTTCTATTAATTAAGTTTAATTAAAAAGATTAATTAATGATTTAATTTAATAGAAGATTATTATGATATTTTAATATTTGATTATATTTAATTAATTGAGAAATTAATTAAATAAAAAGAATTAAATTTGGAGATAAAAGTTTAAAGATAAATTTAGAACGTGATAATATTTATTCAATTTAATAATAATATATTTAGAGTTCATTTTTAAATAAATGTTAAATATTATTGTTATTTAAGTTAATTAAATATTCTATCAATTAAGTTTCTAAAGTAAATTAAAAAGTGAAAATATATTAATTATAAAAAAGTTGTAAGATTGCATGATGCGAGCATGAGTTGAAAATATAAAAGAAATTAATTAAAAAGATAAAATAAGAGAAAATTATAATGTTGTTTTAATTTCATAAAGTGCGCATGGGATTAAAAGTAATAAATTAATTTAAAATAGAAGTCAAGTGGAATATTAAATAAAGTTATTTAATAATTCAACTTAATGTGCATGAAAAGATCAATGCAAGAAAAAGAAAGATTAATACAAGTTAATTTTAGAGTTAACTCAGTTGAGCAAAGAGTCCTCTTGGGTGAATGCACAATTAGTGCCTCGATTTGAGGAGAAAACTCCTTATCACAACTTGGGGGTTCATTTTTTAGGGGATGTGAATTTTGAAGAGAAAATTTTGGACCGTGAATTTTGGAGAGAAAAATTTTGGGGAAGAACTTTAGAAGCAAATTTCAGAAGGAGAATTCTAGGAAAGATTTTCAGAAGAAAGTTATTGAAGAGGAGCGAGTTCTCTTATAGTTTTTGGGGTTTGCGTATTAGCATCAGGTTCAGGTAGGGTCTGGTATCTTGACCCCTAATTGATTTAAGAAATTTAATATGTTCTGTCTACTTCGTGATTGTAAGAACTTGTCTTCTCGAATGTGTGAATTCTTCGTTCTGGATCTTTTGCTATTCGATTTCATCTGTAAATCTAGATTGGAAAACTATTTTAAAAAAAAAACCTCATTCGTAGGTAACAAGGGAATTTGGATTATATCGGGTTTTGGGTTGAATTAAAATTGAATTAATTGGAAATAAAAATCTTAGAATGAAATTCGATTGGTTCGATTATTTTCCTATCAGATTTAATTGTAATCTTTTATAATTAAAAAAAAAAAAAAAAAAATTAAAATCATATATTATTAAACCTTAAATAATATTGAAAGGAATTGTGTATTAAATTTAGTATGTTTAAAAAAAAAGTTTATAAAATAAATAAATTTATTTTAAACTTTTTGTTGCAAACATAATAATCAATGATAAAATGATTTATAAAAAAAAATATAATAATAAATATAAAATTGGGGGGGGGGGGGGGAGGGGGAATCTAACCCGCCCCCTACTTGCCTGTCGGCCTGTTGCATGTCGCAGTAAGTACTGTTGTGATAGCAAGTACTGTTGATGCAGCAGTACCTTGCTGCGACAGCGGCCGTAGCGATTTAATATCGCTTTTTATATATTTTTTTGTTTTGTTAGTTTTATAATAAAGTTTTATATATTAAGTATATGTATATATTAATTGATGCATTATTAATAGTTATTAAATATTATTTAATAAATGAATGTTAACCATAGTTGTTATTATTGAATTAATTAATGATTATGAATATTATTTATTAGAGTATTTTGTTAATCGACATTTTTTATTAATTTATTTAATAATTATTAAATAATTAATTATTAATTTAGCAAGGTAAATTAGTTTTGGGAGTAACAAAAACTAATAATAAATATCATAATTATATTATTATTTAAAAATTTGATTATTAATGAAATTGATATTATTATTATTTTATTGCTCTTAAGTCATGATTTATTTTTAAAGACAAGAACGAGTTAACTCGTAAGGTAAACTATGAAACTTAGTTACTTGAAATAAACATTAAACTGAAAAAACTGGAACTTTACTTTTAACTCAAATAATGTGTTTTTTTAGATTAAACCGAACTGTGACACTATTATGTTTTCCGTGCTCTATCTATGCTTTGGAGTATTGGGGGTTATTTTAGTGTTGACCAGTCCTAGGTTGTTACTAGAGGCTTTGGGGTTATGCGATTGTGATGTTATGATGATTTGGTCTCGATCTTTCTTAACCCGACCATGGTAATGTGATGGAGTGCTCTATGATATGGATGTTTTTACTGTTGGTTATTGCTTTCCAGTTTTCTTGTGTGAAGCTGAGGTGTATGTTTTTGAGTTCCCTGACTTAACCATTTTTGAGTCATCGATCAGTTATACCTGGGTTGTTTTTCAGTCGCCTTGATGGGATTGAAGTGTCTTGCTATGCTCTTGATGATGTCATGTTGTGACATGTTTGACTTTACCATTTTGGAGTCTTCGATCAATACTGTGATTTATCATTGATGCCTTCAGATGTTGATAGAGATTTGTTGTGATCATTATGATTATTATTTGATGCTATTCAATTGCTCATGGAGAACTGATGTGATGATTGTGGATTATATTTATGATGTTTTCAGTCACTTGTATAGGACTGAGGGGATTTTATTATGATTCTTTGATTTGTGATTTCATGAGCCTAGGGTAGGTTATCTATGTGTAGTGTCGGGAAGTGGCTTGCAATGGGGATCGGGGCCCTAAAAGGTTGCCTGGAGTAACCCATTGTAAGTTGTTTTAACAAGTGAAAACATCTCACCTAAATACTGACTTAAATGAACCTAATAAGATAACTGTATGTTCTCTCCCATACCTTGAGTGCTAGTACAGGCTAGGATGGGGTAGAGAGAACGCTTGGTTACGACCTTACATTCTGTAGTATGCCTCGTCAGTACGAGAGGATATTAGTGGCCGTAGGATCACAGGGGACCCAGGATTCCTAAGGGATTGCTCGGGTAACTTCCGACATGACTTTTGTGATGACACTTTCCCGCTTGCATAGCAGGTTTCCTACGTGTCTTTGTGGTGCCTCTGGGTCTAGATGTCTATCTATGTTGGAACCTTTGAGTTAGTATACTTTTAGGATTTCCCAGACTTAGAGAGTACTTGTGTTTTGTGTTTTGATATCTTGTTTGGGACTTGAGACTATCTCCTCAGCGTGGTGGGAATGGACCATTTAGGTTCCACGCGGTCGGGTGGTAGTGCTTTTTACTCTTACCATTGAGATCCATCCGTAGTCACTGTGGTTGGAGCTTTCTTAGTTGGCATTTACCTTCACTATGTTCTTGGATTATTATGATGGATGGTTAGATTTTATGATAGATGTTTTATCATTATGGATGTATGGATGTATAATGTATGGTGATTGGTTTTATTTATTTATTTTACTGTACTTTGTATCATGGATTCGTAGAGGTTGATGCATTTCTATTTTTACATATGTATATTCTTTTAAGCCTTTCATACCCTGTGACATGTACAGTGGATGATTGAGCATTCTGAATTAATTTGCCAAGAGGCATTCGGAACAAATGTATATTATGGACATTGGACTTTCTGATTATTCTTTCATATGTATGTGGTAGTTGTTAGACTTAGAATTAATTAAATTTAAATGTGATTCAACGTCTTGGGATCCTTAAGGAATGTAACTTTTTGATGTATGTTTGTTGATGATTACATGTTATTGCTTCTGCTACTATGTGTTTGATGTGTATGTTATATATTCTTACTTTTAAAAAAAAATGTTTAGCAAACTTAGTGAAACTTTAGGTTAATTCTTTTGGATCCCTTGGCGGGGCGTTACACATTACTACTAGCATTTGTCTTGACATCCCAGAGAGAGATGACTATATTTATTGAAAAGATGGTTATATTTTTAGCAAACAACTTTTAGTAAACTCTACTACTCACAAACAGATACGAGGGCTCTAACTGAACAAATTTTGGAATCTACATTCACTTAAAATGTTAGGTCTGCTAGACTAGGGCACATTTGCCCCAAATTCAAAAAATCTAAAAGGCTAACTCTAGTTAGTTGATATTACTTTAAAAACTTGTTATAGGTCATGAGTCAATTGTGATTGGTGTGTCTACAAGAATTTGTGGTCCATTTAATGTTCTAGATTTTGAACACTTACTCATTTTATTGTGTATGTGTTCTGTTGTCTTTGATCTTTTTTGAGTTATCTAAAAGAAGAAGAAAAACAAGTATTGCATGACTTAGTTCAATAGTGCACTCACCTTCATTAATGTTGTTTCACAAGTTTTAGGTTTTAGTAGTAATGGATATTCCTAAGGATAGATTTATTATACTGTTCAAATAGGGACTCAATTGTATACAAGTCAAAGATCAAGAATGCATTTCATCCTAAAGAGGAAGAAGCCATTTGATCCTCCAATTGGAAGTTATGGTTGTGATATTGTAAAATCGTTAGTATTAGTAAGAAGGTTGTGGAAATAATTCTGTAATGTAATAGTTTTTTAGTCTATGGCTAAGTGTTTCAACAATCTTGTAGATTTCCTATAGTGCTTTTTAAATTATTGATGGGGCATAGCTCTTCATATTATATCTTTATTCTCATGATGTATCTTTACAAACATTTAACCAAAAATAGATATTATTTGATTTCTATAACTATGACTAACTGTTACAACAATATCTAAAGGATTGATGGAGCATAGCTCCTCCTTTATATATGTTAAACAAAATTTAAATATTATCTTATTTCATTAAAAAATGAAATAGATTATTTTATTTCATCTGTATCTACCCTTGATCTTCCATATCACATATTATAGAATATTTTATAACCACAAAAATCATCATTAACAGGCATTGAACAGAGACTTTTTGAAGAATTGTACATTAAATCAATACCACATGTACTTTTCTAATTTGTAGAAGTTGTGAGAGTTTTCCCAATTCTCCTTCAATATAGAACTAGCACTTGCACCTTTGATGGTGCAAGGGGTTATGCCGATAGTCTTATGTAATTTTGAGTATTTGCTTGTGTTTTTTTTTTAATGTAATATGTTTGATTCAATTGTGTCATTTTGATTTCTTCTCACACTTAGAATACAAACACTTTGTCTGAAGAGCTATTTGATATAGCCAGTCTTCCTCTTTTTTTGCATATAATTGTATATGCAATGCTTTTCATTTTGGAGTATCTTTCAAACGTGGAAGCAGGTCGAATATGAAGACCATCTATTTTTTTTACTCTGGATCTAGTTATAAAAGTGAGTCCTTGTCTTTCAATTCCACCAATATTAACTATTTCTTTCTGTTGTGTGAGTCCCTAGGATTTGTATATTGTGATAGCCCATGGCATGGTGAGTGGTAGTTGTCTTTAGCTTCCTAATGTGATCGGCACCATTGAAACACATTTTGGCTCATCTTGATTCCATGGTGGTCCATTGCAGTTTTCAAAATGTATAACATACATGGGAATGTCTAGTGGCTTGGTACCCATTTTGTAGATAATATCTGTGATTTCAACAATCGCTCCATCAACGAGTCCTACTTCTATCCAAATGTTTGTTGTAAGCATTACACGTTGTCCTATACAAAGAAGTACATATTTTTCCAATTGTTTTTCATACATCTCGCTCTTATCTTTGCATCTAGTTTATTGTTGTGTTTGTGGCGATTGAACAATTTAATGATTTTACCATTTTTTTTGTTATGTAACCTTTCACTACATCATTTGCAGCATGTAGATGTATAAACCTATGCAAGTGGATGTCTATATGACTCATTAGGATCTCCCAATCATGTTGTGTAGGTTTTACTTCTCATATATTGTTAAAAGTTGACGAAATTCTACTTGTGTGGTAGTTTTGCCTTTTTGTTAGAAGATAGTTCGCAAGGTAACAACTATATTGAACTACTCCCAAATCAACTTAGCACTTAAATGCGATGTATAGATTGGTTTGTCCATAACAAGGGGTAGTTGTGCAAGGTCACTGAACAAAATAACTGATACTCCACCAAAGTGGACATATTTTCGATGAGGAAAGGCCTCTCGTAATCGACTATTAATTTTAAGTGGGAGCCTTGGACATAAGAAGCTCATTTCATCAATAATAATGTACTTGATATATTTTAATTCTTTTGAAATGCTATTAATGTTTGGTCTTGTAGCAATTGCATATCCTTAATAGTAATCCTGAGCTTTGAATGTATTATTGTAGCACGTATATTGAATGCAACAATGCCTGTGGGAGCTAGTAGTAGTAATTGTACCTTTTGTTAGTATGCCTTCTTAAAACTCTCCCTATCTACTTTCCTATCCTAATATTATATCTATCTTATTCACTCATATGGACACTCCTTTTTCCCTCCTTATCTCTCTTTTATCTTACTCTTCTTTAATGTTTTCTCTTATATATTTATACCCTATTTCCCCTATTTTTCTTTGATATACTCTCTCTCTCTCTCTCTCTCTCTCTCTCTCTCTCTCTCTCTCTCTCTCTCTCTCTCTTCTCCCTTCCCTATTTTTATCAATATCAATCTTTTCACCTCTCTATCTCTCTTCTCTCTTCTTACTATTCATCTTATTGAGAACCCTAGCTTAATCATTTTTATGTGTTAAGGGAATTCGAATCCAAGACCTCCCACATGAGAGGCTCACAAGTTACCATTATGTTGTAGGCTCTTGCCTTATATTATAAATATTTTATAATATATAATAGATATCTTGATTTTTTACATATAATATTTTGCTCTCTAATAGGGAAGCTTGTTTTTTCAGAAATGTATTTTAATACTATAAATTAACAAGAAAGTCTATTCGTCAAAAAAAATTATTCAATCACTATATATTTAATTTTTTAAAAAATGTAATTTGTTAATATTATATTAGTTAAATTATATAATACAAATAATATACTATAATATGATTAGTCTTTATATATTAAATGATAATATTTCTATTACATAAGTTTTTAATTTAGTTATTATAAATAAATAATATTCTTAGCAAGATCTATTATTTTAATATTTGATATAATAGAAATAATATTTAAACAATAATAAAAAAAGGTTAATAATACAATATAAATATGAATCCCATCCTATATTATTAAAATGAATTTATGTATTTTTTCCTAGATCTTTAAGCTTCTTTTGAGTTCTCAACTTCCAATCTTCATATTTATTGATGTAGGGTTACTTCCAAACTAATATTGAATATAATAATACAATATATATATCTCATCCTATATTATTAAAACATATTTGTGTATTAAGTAATCAGTATTGAATATTTAACATGTATTGCAAATTTATATATTCACTCATTTTCTATTAAAATATAATTCATTTATATCATTAAGAAACATATAAACGATCATCAAATTGAACCAGGATAATAATTTTAACTCTAATATTAATAGAACCTTAATCCTCATGTTATCTCTAACCTTCATTTCAATATTAAAATACCAACTATAATGTAATGGACCTAACTGTAGACCTAAGTCAACTATAATGAAATACAAAAAGTTCTTAATATCATTATTTATTATATAGAAATAATCAAAAATTATAATAAAAATTATTTACCTTATTATAGATATTTTTCACATATCTTTAAAAATAGATTGTATCTTATAGTACAATCTATGAATATTGAAACTATCCTAAAATCTAAATGAATTAGATAATTTAAAATAATATTTTATTATCAACTATGATGTGATGTGCAGTTTTAAAATTATTATTAAAATATTTTTACTATGGATTAAAGCTTCCGCGATGCACATACTCTACTGTCCTTGACACCAACCTATAGTCTTCAATCTTTTCACACAACAGAAGTTTCTAAGAGGTGTTCTTTCCTCGTCTTGTATTTGTATTGAAATGGGAAGAACATACTCTCTCTAGGTAGATACCTTTCATTAGTAACGTTAAGAGCACTCAAACATTTTCTTAATTAAACTTATACCTAGTTTCTGCACGCATTATGCCCATTACATTGTAATAAATAAAGCCAATGGAGTAATTTGGTCACACTTTAAAAAAGTTTTTAAATATAAAATATCGGGGAAAATTCTGCGAATACTGCAGTAAAATATGAAAAAGTGTCTAATTTCTAATAATAATATCGCAACAGACGGACTATTGAATTATTTACTTTGTTTCTAATTTTTTAATGTTTCAAGAAATTATCAAATCTAAGCCGCAACTGTCATACAATGAGTACCCAAAACTCCAGACTCATGCTATAGAAACAAAAGTAAAACAGAGGCAGAGTCACGTACACCCCTTCCACTCAGCAAAGAAAATGAATTCTTTTCCGTATCAGCATTGATCAAGTTTTATATGATTATGTTAATTTTGAGGATTTTTAAAAACAATGGGGCGTAGTTTGCAGTTGGGATTTGGGAGAGACACGTTGCCAGCGTTTTAAGCCATTTCCGGATATCAACATTGTTAAGCTAATGCCGGATATCTCTTCTCAAGCGTCCGACAACATCGGAAATTCTGAAAATTCCGATGAAGTCCGCTAGGTAAGGTAAGGTAAGGTGGTTTTTATAGTCCACGACACTATGCCATAGTTTTTGGGTTTACATATGGTGACAGTGATATGGGACTACCTCGTACTCTTTTTCGAGAGGCGCTTGGCGCTACAAACGAGGCATACATACCCTACCCCCCAGTGGGATTTGAACTTGTGACCTCTCTTTCAAGAGTACAAGTTCTCCACCACTAGGGAAAAAGCCTATCGGCTTAATAAATAAAGAAGGAAAAAGCCTATCGGCTTAATAAATAAAGAAATACGCTAAAAAAGAAAATGTTTTTACTGCATTTAAAAGAAAAAAAAACCGACAATCTATGCACGAAGGCATTCTAAAATACAATATAGTCAGTAGATTGATAAATGCATTCTCAAGTAAGAAGATGCTAAAAATCTTACAATAAAACTGTATCTCTGTGTCCCTTATTTACAAAATCCTTTCTGATGAGCTATTGATACAATCAGAAACAACCAAATTGTTGTGAAATAACTGAAATAACCAAGTCACAAAGAAAAATGTGACTTTCATTTGAACAAACTAAGCCAAACCATATCACAAAATAGATATCAGCTGAGCTCATATGTACATCTATCAGAAAGGTGGTCCTCCATCAGATGTTCTGTCTGGAATTTCTCTTCCAACAAGATCTTCTTCAATCTTTTAGTAAGTGAAATTCTTGAAGAAAGTGCAGGTGGTTTGAGCTGTTTTAGCCCTGAACTGAAGATTGAGGTTTTGGGCCTTACCTAGGAATAAACGAGTTTTTAACTAGAGGAGGATGGAAGGGAAAATGTGACTCTTGTAGCTGTCCTCTGATGTTTGTTAATTGGGGCTGTGTTCTTATCTTGACTGGCGATGTATCTGTTGTAACTATTGTGAACCACAAGTTTTTTTTTGTCCGTCATAGGTGAACAATTCATATCATGATCTTTCAGACCCAATCTTTTAGCAGCTTTGCTTCGTTTCTCTTGTGCACATCTACGTAAATTTTCCATTTCCCTGATATGATGTTTGAATTCTTTCCGAACCACATCCAACACAACATCTCCATACCTTTCACACCATGTCCTAAAAACACAGCCAAAATCAATCAAAATTCCATTTTGAACACTCTAAATCAACATGTAATTAAGAAGGGATCATATTTGCTTACGTGGGAAAAAACTTTTGAAGTTCGTTTTTGTCAACAGGCAACTGTGTTGCAATGGATTCAATCTGTTCATCCCTGTTTAAAATGCACAAACAGGAAAAATCAACATTAACAATCAAACATATCAAATCCGAACAGAATTTTAAACCTACCTAGCTTGCATGTAACCTGACCCGCATTCACCAAAATGAACAAACATTTTAACTTACTAAATGTTTGTTAATTTTGAGGGACAAAATTATATACTTCGATATCATTTTTCATTCAACTTTTCAAGGTCTTTGTGTACTCACGTAAAATTTGGACTGGGATTTGTGGTACCCATCTCTGCAAGGATTCGTGACAATTCAATCTTAATATTCTCACCCAAAACCTGAGATAAACAATAGCACAGAATGTCTTCCTCATGATAAGGTCATACAAAAAACTAGCTTCATTTATGCTCAAAATGTCGTTGAATGCAAAGAAGATGGAAGAAGAGAATTAAGAAGCAAGTTGATCAGTACCTTATCAACAAAAAAGTCTGTTGCAGTACCATCAGAATGTATCTTTCTCTTTATCTTCTTTGTATTTGGCCCTTGTCCAATTGGTCTCAGCACTAATTTACAAGGTGAAAGAGATTCCTCTGACATTTCAACATTCGGAGAAAGGTGCTCCAAATCTTCTTCATTCCTCTTCTTTTTCGAGGATTTGAACAGATCTAATCCCCATGATTTATTCACAAACTTCAATTGTTGCTCATCAGTATCAGAATCAGAATCACTCACATGAGACGAATATAGATCCTCTGTTTGATTTTCCTTAGAATGGTCTTTATGCACTTTGAGGAGTAGCTGATTGAAGGCTTTTTTAACTTTGGCTCTGGTAGTCCCTGTTTTATGACCTGTCAATGACGCCATGGTATTCTCTAGAAGAGATGATGACTTCACAAATTCTTTGCTGAGGGATTGTGCAGGAGTGTCAAACGATCCAGCAACATGCCAAATATGGCTCTTTTTGAATGATTCAGTGGGTTTAATATAGAGAGACATTCCTTTATAATCCTTTTGCATTGGCAAACCAGGAGGGTTCCTTGCAGGGCAATAATCCTTGACAGTTGCTGTTCTAAGATTTAGAGACTTGGGAACAATTATAGATGGGTGTTTTCCCTTGAATTCTGCTCCTATATAGGGAGTCAAGCCAAGACAAGGCACATTCATTTCCTGTCTCATTAAATATATCTCCTCACTGCAATCACCAGTCCTTCTAGCTGGAAAATTCTTGAACATGCTTTGGTCCTCTTTGAACTCTACTACTGTCCACTCTGTTTCTTCCTTGTTCACTGACTCTGGCAATACCTTCAGGGTATCAGGCTCAGTTATAATATTATTTTGAGTAGGGGCGATTAAGTTATCATTCAACAAGACATCTTGGGAATCAATCGCCACTCCCTGTACTGCCAGACGAAGAAGTAGAGGCCTCTTCGAGAAATTGTAATCTTCTTCTGATATACAATTTGCATAATAGAGTTCCTGCTCCAAGATTCAAGCAAGGAATTTCTTGAGGAAAAGAAAAAGAAATCATAGGAAAACAAAGGAGAAAATACAATCAAGACTACTTTTCATAGCAGGGGATGCACATATAACAGTAATCAGCAAGTGCTCAAAAGCTTCAACTGCAAGATCGAATAAAGGGTTTCACAAATATAAATGTAGGAAATTATGGTCAAACAGAGGAAGCTTGAGTATGAAGAATTCAGTTTTAAGGTGTGATTTGTATAAATATAATAAGGGCAAAGCACACCGATAACTTAACTAGAGAACTTAGAAGATAAGAAATATATTTAAAATTTATAATAAGGAGCTCCATAAAGGGAAACATGTTTTATTATGTACTTTTCAATTTTTCGCTACACATTCCCACAACCAAATATAATTTAGACAGAGTGCACCATCAACTAAACTAGAGGACCAAGAAACGAAGAAGGATTGTTAAAATTTAACATAGGATGGAACTCCATAAAGACCACAAATCAACTCTTATGTATTTTAAAATATATGGAGTATAGCATACCCTGTTCTCCACCTTTGTGTATAGAGATGTTGCCTCAAATAAGAAACTGGTATATAGTGGCAACAACAGGGGGAGAAAGAGCGTCAAGGAGGTTTCAACACAGGAATGGTATTTATATACAAATTATTTAAGAACTCAATCTTCTATATTGCCAATGGCTCAAACATCATGAACCACTGTCAAAATGACTTAGCAGTTGCTAAGCTAATTAGTTATGAATCCACTGTCAAAATGACTTAGCAAACCAAATACTTGGAGAAAACTCTTAAAATTTCATAATCACGGCCCATTGAGCAACAGAAAACTTTACATGTATTGCAAATAATTTAGCAAGACACTCCGAGATCTGCCCAGACTTATATCAGGTATTAATTTCTATAGTATGTCAATCTTCTTCAAGTCTACATTCCTAATCTGCCTGAGTCTGGGGTTTCCATCCACATACTCTGCAAGGAAAATGAAAGGCCTTTCATCTTTAACTGCCACGAGGGTTGTTTTCCTCAGGCTAAATGAACTGCAGTTCCATGTTCCAAAGGAGTAATAATCAGATACTAAAAAATGTACTCTGAATTTGATTTCTCCTTCTCTGTCTCTTTTATATCTTTTTTCCTTCAACAGTCATGATTCTCTTCAAATGTCCCTTGACTTTTGATAAAATTTTAATTTTAGTT
The DNA here is from genome assembly GCA_028749045.1 of Cupressus sempervirens. Classification (NCBI taxonomy): domain Eukaryota; kingdom Viridiplantae; phylum Streptophyta; class Pinopsida; order Cupressales; family Cupressaceae; genus Cupressus; species Cupressus sempervirens. The sequence goes on along the minus strand of CM053791.1, from coordinate 87,492,635 downwards.
TTATATTTATATTTTAATTTATTACTATTGCAATTTCAATTCAACAAGGCCACATTATATTAAGTATTCAAAAAGGTTGCAGGCCTTTGAGGTTACTTTGCCACGTGAGGATTCTAAGGAAGAACCAAAAATTCAAAGGGGTTGGAGGGGGAGACATGGATCCCATGGAAAGACTCATTGAAGCTATAACTAAGTAGAGAAATATAGTTAAAGTCTGCTAACTCAAAAGTGAGTTGAATACAGAAGTGTTCTTAGATTGAGTACAATATAAATAAATATGACAGGGAAAGAAATGAAGAGACTGGTCCACAAAGAGTTAAAATTGCAGCAGTTAAAATGAAGTCTCGTGCTGCTCTATGGTAGGAGAATATCCAAAATGCTAGAAGAAGACAAGGGAAAGAGATGATAGGATTATGGCAAAAAATGTTAAAACGTTTGAAAACTAAATCCTTGACTTTAAATTATAAGCAAAAGATATTTAAAGAATTCCAAAATCTGAAACAAAAGGAGTCTTCCATATTAGACTACACTGAAGAAGTTTTGAAGTTGCGAATCGAGATTAATTTGGGAAGCATGCAGCATCCACCAAGAGACAGTACACACTTTTTTAACTGCTTCATTATCCAGCAGGATAGATCGGACACACCTAAAACTTATGCCTCTTATATTCTATTATAAACCTTTGAACTTGATATAGACAAAATGAGTTAGCCCTGTTCACAATGAATACTATGGATGAAGCATATCAATCAGCCTTAAAAGCAAAGGAAAAACTGAATAGGTCGACCAGGGTTGCAGCAATCAAAATGGAGGAAAAGCAAATTTCTCCAAAACAACCAAAGGAGAGTAGCCATTACAATAATTTTAACTCAAACTTCCAATTGAAGATACCAATCTTTTGGAGATTGGAAGCCTTTGAGGTGCTTTATCGTTAGTGAGGCACATGGGGCTATAGCCCCAAAACCCCAAGAGAGTGATGGTGAACCCAAGAAGAAGATGGAGAAGAATCCTTGATAGAAGAAGTTGAAGTAGAAACGGGCAAGATTGTGACGTTGAATAGAACCTTGATAGCAGGAGACAGAGTTCCACATTGCTGATTGGAGAAGAAACAATGTGTTTTGGCAACAATGCAAAGGTAAAGATAAACTATGCAAGATTTGTGCAATGGTACAAAATTATAACTTTTTTGTATCCCAAAACCAAATCTTTACAAGCTTATGTTTGAAAAAGGATCATAATGTTCGTAAATCAATCTCGTCCAGTTGACCCGAAAATAGGTTGATGTGAAGACAAGGTGTTGTGTGACACTGTCAATGGATGTTTACCACTAATTATTTGTTAGGCCTTGGCTATATGACATAAATGTGACTCACCATGGCATAGAAAACACCAATGAGATGCAACATGAGGGTAAAATCCATTTCTTGAGACTTTTTAAAGGAGAAGTAAGGACTGAATGAACATGTGTCTCTATTTACAATAGATTAAAAAGAATTTTGAAGAGAATCTAAGAGATAAGTTCTTTGTCTTTTGTACGCTCAGGAAAGGAAGGAATCAGCCCGGCACACAATCCTATTAGAGGAGCAAAAATTATTGCAAAACTATTATGATTTTGTGCCATTTGATCAATTTAGTTTCAAGCACCAAACTTCCAAATTTTAGAAAACAAGGAAATGAGGAGGAAAGTAATTTTGAATTGATAGAAAAAGAGCTTGGAAGAAAAAGCATGAGGCCATGTGGCACACTTGTTCAACTCTCCCCTCAGAGAGGAGGAAAATGGAGATTATATGTTAGATTGTATGTCAAGTGCCAAGGTCTTTGTGAAGGATTGCCTTCAAATCCAAGGATGGATTATTTGACGGGGTTGTGACACCCTTTGGATGTCCAATGCTCTACTTACCTCTATGTGAACAATGACTCGGGTCTTTAAATTACACATTGGAAAGGTTATTATAGTGTATTTTGATGATATATTGATTTCTAGCAAAAACATGGAGAAGCCTAAAAGAACATTTGGGAATGGTGCTTGACATATTCATAGAAGAATTTTGCAGAATTGGTATTTTGGTTAGTGTTATTTCAGAAAATGAATTGAAGGATTGCCTTCAAATCCAAGGATGGGTTATTTGAGGGGGTTGTGATGCCCTTTGGATGTCCAATGCTCTACTTACCTCTACGTGAACAATGACCCAGGTCTTTAAATTACACATTGGAAAGGTTATTATAGTGTATTTTGATGATATCTTGATTTCTAGCAAAAACATGGAGAAGCCTAAAAGAACATTTGAGAATGGTGCTTGACATATTCATAGTAGAGTTTTGCAGAATTGGTATTTTGGTTAGTGTTATTTCAAAAAATGAATTGAATGTGGATCTAGAAAAAGTTGAGAATTTTCTTCAGTGGTTTGCACCTCTAAGTATTACTAGGGGAAGAGCTTCCATGGGTTGGTGAATTTACATTAAAGATTCATTAAAACTTTTAGTGACATAAGTGCACCATTGACTGATTACACAAAAGGAAAGTTTTTCTACTTGGACAAGGGCACTTGAAGCGATATTTTAACAACGCAAGAGGAAGGTTACTAAAGCACCTATTCTTTCTTTGCTTGACATTGAGAACATTTTTACAATTTGGTTGCTATGCTTCAAGAGGCGGTATTGGTGGAGTGTTAAGCCAAGATAGAAAACCTATGGCGTTTTTCAGAGAAAAAGTAAATGAAGCTAAAAAGAGGTATACCTCTTATGATAAAGAACTCAGCATTTTGGCATAAGCATTATTATAGTGGAGTTATCTCTTCTACATGGAGAGTTACTTTTGATGACCAACAATCAGGCCATGAAACACAAAATGGATGATTTGAAGACTTGTTCTTATTCGATGGTGTTTTATTTAAAGGCTCTCAGCTTTGCATTTTTCTTGGATTAAAAGCTTGTGATAGAAATGTAGTCAAGTGGGTTGGGTGGGCACTTTGGAAGAGATGAGTGAGAAATTCTTTTGGCATAACATGATGAGGGATGTGGACAAGTTTTTTGCTGCTTGTATATTGTGCTAGATAGAAAAAGGATAGTAAAATAAGGATCTATGTGTGCCCTTGCATGTGCCAAGGGAACCATGGAATGATCTTCCAACAAATTTTGTCTTAGGGCAGCCACAAACCCAAAGAGATCTTCATGGTTTCGTATTGTGGTGGCGAATGTGGTGGATATACCTTGTAAGAAGATAAATGATACAAGTCAAGTGGCATATTTGTTCTTCAAGGAAATTGTGGGGTACATGGTATCCAAAACTATAAACCATTCACAAGAAAACCAATTCCTTAACTCACATTTGAAGAATTTTATGGAAAAAATTGAACAATAGGTTACAATTCAATTCAGCATACCACTACCAAACCAATGGTCAAATAGAGGTGGTGAATAGGAGCTTAAGTAATATATTAAGGTCTTTTGTTGGTTATAGTCCTAGACAATGGGATTTGGTGCTACCCAAGCTAAGTTTTACTATGAGTCTAGCATAAATACTGTACATGTAAGTCTAAATTTCAAATTGTTTATGGCATCAATTGTAAAGGAATCTTAAATATACGGGTAAGTTTTTGTATAATCGATCTGCCAAAATATCCACATGTCAGCTAAGAAGCTGCTGATTTTGTAGAAAATACTTGAGAGGTACACTAACCAGTCAAGCTAAAGTTGTAATCCATGGATGAGATATATAAGAAGAATGTTGATTTGCACTGGAGAAGAAAAATCTTTGAAGAAGGAGACATGGTCACGGTTCATCTATGCAAGGAAAGATATCTCCAAGGTGTACAAGTCAAAACCTACAAAAAATGGATAATTATGAATAAAAGAAATGAGATTGCCTACCAATTTGATTTGCCTAGAGACTTGGACATCAATCCTATCTTTGATGTTTCTGACAACCTATATTCAGATGTAGCTGTAGCAAATGATGATCAGGTGGAAAATTTTCAAATGAGAAGGAAAGGGTATCAGTACTTGACAAGAAGAAAAGAGGACAAGTGGAACAAGTGGTAGACATCAAATATATGGCTACTTGATCTTAGATCACATAAGTGGTATTTTTTAAATGGGAGGACCTGCCAGACTTACACCTCTTGAATCATAGAAAGTTGACGTGCCTAAGTACAACCAAACAACTCCACCTTTTGGACCGGAGTAGGAAGTTCAGATTTGTGAGAGGAGGAGAGGATGATGCGGAGCATCTTCCTTATTTCTCCTTTCTAGACCCTGTCAGTTTTTTTAGAACCTTGTTTTACTAAGCTTAGTAAACTGTTCAACAGTTTTGTTGCTGTTAGTTAACAGCTGTTTTCATTTTTCTATTCTATGTTTCAAGAAGGAACGCAAGTAGAGTGAATAGCTGGTTTGGATCAGAGTATGGGACACATAGCTAATGTAGAGAGTGATTTTTTGGGGAAAAGAGTTAGACTTTGGAATAAGGGAAGGAATGCAATGAACAGGGGACAGAACTGGATTCAAGTAATATAAGAACCCATCTCTAAGCTTATTTTAGTATTTTCTGAGTACGAATATAATATATTATCTAATTGTGTATTTCATATCTTGACAGAATGGTTGTTATTCCGCTTTAATTCACTGTCTTCGTTTCAGATTTGTCTTCATGAAGTAGATCAGAACAGGGTATTTCCTTTGAAGTCTAAGGTTCAAAAACAGGTCTACATTAGGGGCTCCCGCTCCTTTCTCTGGATAACATGGATATAATAAGTATTTCAAGGCTGTAGGGATCTTCTGAAGTGGTGTTCTTTAGCTACCTCGCCACAATGACCATAAGATAACAATGCTACACAAGTCATCTTTTCTACGGGTAAAGTACTTGAGAAACCTAACGGTAGAAGTCTTAATACTTAAGACCCGGTAAAACTCTTAAACTAAAGACCTCTCTATGGTCAAAAACAGGGGCAAAGCCTGTGGGTGTTGAAATTTGACCTCCCTATAATAATGTATCCAAACTTATTAATTCAAACGAGCGCAGCCACTTTTTGAGCATAAGTCTCTTTTCCATAGACCCCAACTTCATCATTCTATTAAACACCCGTATATTGAGGTGATCTTTTAGGTAGCAGCACACTCAACAGTCTACCAGAGTATACTGGATTCCCGTTGTAGGAAGAATATTTTCTCACTAAACCATCTGTACTTTTTGAATTTCCATCCACAAAATTTTGATCAAGCTCTGGAAGGAACACACCCTTGCCAATCCACTTAAGATTCAAAACCCCCAAGTATTTCTGGGTATGAAATAAACGGGTCTTTAGACTAATCATGTTAACCAAAAATCTTCATGAAATAGGAAAACTTATCAATTATAATTGCTACAAATCTAACAGAAGACTTTTCAAGAAATTCTATTCACGTAAATAAGAAAACTAAAAGCCCTACAAAAGAAAGTCTGCTAAGCCTTAGAATGATTTTTTTAATTCTGCTTCTAATCAAGAAAAGCGCACAAGATAAGAATTGGGTATCTGACCTGAAGAAACAGTAACTTATCTCTGGTAATTGCAGGCCACTCTCCTTCAGCAGGGGAGGCAATAAGGGCATACAACAAATCAGATCTAATGGTACCCACTTCCTCTTCTGAAACAATCCCCTCTTTATGAAGTCCAATCTTCTTTAAAATCATATGAAACATATCCTGCTGCCATTTCAGATTCTCAGTCTGCAGATGTGCAAGTCTTTGTTCTGGAGTCTCGTCTTCAAACTTCCTAAACGAGAAGGTATGCATGTTTTTGTACATCGATGAAATATTCTCCTGAAAAGTAAAATCACATTAATCACTCAATTAAATTATTACAAAGAAACACGATAGTTCAATGCGCACGAATGTCACCTGCAGAGATTTGTACGACAGGGGAAAGCTGTTGAAAGCCATGATTTTCAAAGCACCGTTGTAGTCCTGAAATCTTCAAGAGTGTAGCAGAGAGACTAAGAAGAGAACAGGCAAACAGCGGCTTAGATAGAAAAGAAAGATAATAAGTTTGCACCTAGAAAGGCACATGACATCACTCAGCCCGTAAAAGAGCATTAATTTGGGATTCTTGCTTTTGGACGTGGCAAATTCAAATTTTATACTTCTAACGGCTAAAAGTGAAAAAAGTACCCGTTGGAGTGGGCAAGCCAGCTTTACTGGCCGCGTGTCTTTAATATCATAATTTCTCTAAATCTTAAAGGCTTGTTATTAATCGATTTTTAAATTTTAATTTTCATAACTGACAGGGATATTATTAATCGATTTTAAGTTTTAATTTCAATAACTAATAGGATATTATTAATTGATTTTAAAATTTTAATTTTCATAACTAGTCAAGGGAAGAGGACTAGTAGTTGAGTATGTTTTAATAATTATGTATTTTTTGTGCATTTAACTCTTCAAATGCTAATTTTAAAAGAGCTAAATTATGATTGGTCATTAATTAGTTCATTTGTACACTATTATGGAACATGTGTGCATGACTATTATCCATAAGTATTGACAATTTTGAGTACATGTTTATTAGGACATCTTTTAGTAGGCATCGAGGGACACTTTGAAATGACCATTTTTTGAACCTCTAACACTTAACAAATTTTATAAGGAGATTCATTAATACCGAAAAGGCAAATAATATTTTTTTAAATAGTCGAATCGTAATCAAAGACAACGAAAACAAAAAAATTGTTGAAACCAAATACATAGTTAATGCTCTACGAGTCCACAAAGTTAGGCATAATGGCTATTGGTATGCTTCTACTTTTTATGTTCTATGATAGTAAATTTACAAACTCATATCAATTATTCCTTTAATTTTGTGTATATTCCAATGTAATAGTTTTATATAATTAATTTTGATAAATGGTGCATTCTTGAGTAAATTTGAATTTATTATTAGTTTTGTTTGTACATATTTTTGTTTTGCTTTTTCTAAATTTGACCTTACTTTACATATGCTTCTACATATTCTCCAATAATCTATAAAAAGCGTTAATAGGTAAGGTGTAACGTTACATCTAAAGGACGAAGGAAAAACTTGATGAAACAACTTTTCTTTTAAATAACAACAACACCAAATATATGACAATGACATGTCATATTTGATAACAACATGCACACAAGTATTGCAAGAACACTAAAAAAAGAAAAAAAATGAATATGCATGACCTTACAATTGTATAAGAAAGGTGAGAAATTAGTATAGTTCTGAACAATGTGGGACAATTTAACATAATGAAACATTGAGGATGATAATGGATAGTCCTCGATGATGATTAAAATAATATACGATAGCATTCTCTAGGAATAAAACATTAGGATAGGATGAGAGATTTATTAACCTCCAATCCAAATCAAACCATACTAAACAACTCTTAGCCATAAGACTTACAAGATCAACACTGACAAAGGAAATGTTTGTCTACAATTCTCAATTAGATCTTGTTAATTTTTTAGATGGCAAGTGGGATGAGGGATTGAACATCTCTAGTCCACTAAAAAAGATAAACGACAAGATTGAAACATGAGTTGAACAACCCACACAAGAGTTCTCTCAACTAAGAGGGCCTAGAAGGAGGATGGGATAATATACTCTAGAGAATTGCACATGAGCATAATGATAACAAAATCTAAGGAAATCACATGAGGGAATATTAGGAAATAAATATGGACACACTACAACTCGTTCAATTATGCTTATGGTGGCCAAGTATATACAACGATGGAAAACAATATGCAAATAAGTGTGATACCTTTCAATGGATTGAATACCTCACAACATAGAAGATATGTCACTGCAATGGGTCCTAGCATAAAATGCATTTGATAAATGGATGATTGACTCCATTGATCCAACTGGACCTCTAGGTAGATCATCTAAAGCAAGATTTATTATTTCTAGTATGGATTATCTAACCAAATGCATACAAGCTAAGATAGCTAGGGATTGTATTACATATATCACTACTCAATTTCTCTACACAACATTATCACTAGGTTCAAGTATTCCCTAAGCATCACAAGTGACCAAGGGAAAATTTTCTCAACAAAATTATCAAGAAGTTACTAAAACAATTATGATTACTCATAACGAGAGCACTCTATGCCATTCGCAAGCTAACAATTAAAGCATTGGATAAAATTTTAGGGCCAAACCTTATTAAAATGTAGGACTAATTAGGATATTAAGATACTATAAATATTGTGGGCCTACTGAACACACTACAAGAGAGATATATAAAATAAAACATATGACCTACTAAAAGGTATGCATGTTGTCATACATGCCAATTCCATAGTCAATAACCTCCAAATAATAGGGAAGCTCAGGAATACTAACATAAGAAATCTATAAAATAAAGATAAGAAGATCCATATAATTTAGAAGAAGATAGATAATTGGCACAATGCCACCTCTTGAAAAAATGAGGATAATAGAAAGCTTGATGTCATAGAAATATTTGGACAAAGTAGTTCTAGCTTGGAGATATTATACTATTATTTGATAGTAAGTTTAAAAAATAATGAAAACTCAAACTTTTGGTAGCTCAAACCAGACAACATAATGATAGATCCTAGATACCAACTTAACCATCTATACTTGGAGACCATATATGGCAATTATGTACATTATTATGTCAGTAGAGCAAGGCTAAATCACTTTTATCACGATTCTTGAAAAGATTGACTTGAGTACAAGTCAAGATTTTGAAAGGGAGATGATGTTTGTCTGAGAATAATATACAAACACCAATCTAGAGATATGTAATAAAAACAAATAAAAATACAAAGGTTCAAAAAATGAATTTTGGAGGATATCTCAAACTTTAGGGATGACATCTAATGACTACGTCCCTTGGTGTAGATATATGCAAATAGAAAGTTCTATTCGCTAGAATAGATGAAATATAGAGTCAGTATGATTTATAAGAGATATACATAGGTAATGTAATAGATGTTGATATATGAATACAAATACTTCTAACTTCTAGTCTATTATGTGTATGTGATTTTTTATAATGTTTTGTAATAAGATGGGTTCAATGCTTGTCCTTATTTCCTCAAAAGGTTTGAGCAAAATATAATAGAACACAACAACACAAATCCTTTGGGTACATAACTCTGGTATGTATCCCTCATATTCTCACTAAGTAGGGTTATTAGATAATTGATTCACTTCTGAGTTCCTATTCATAGTTGCTAGTTAAGTTTACATAGGGAACACATGAGATATTTACTACCAATGTCTCATATCATAAGATCACTTGACACATGTCATGATCTTGTGTTCTCATATGTCTTTCCTTGGCCTACATAATCAAGGGCTTCTTATACATGTCATATGGATATTTTATTTACATTCTTTTAGATGGACATAGTTTATTATTGTCATATTTATATTCTCATTTCATTGTACTTTCTCATAGTTTATTATTGTCATATTTATCTTCTCATTTCATTGTACTTTCTCATAGGCCCTTAGATCTTTAGTGGTTACCTTGCAAATATATTTGATTTGTATACCTTTAAAGCCCCTTTACATAAAGGCCCTTGGTTGAATCCTCTACCTTTGCTCAATAGGATTTGGAAGAAACTTTGGTTTTCAGCCAAGGTTTAGACAATTAAATATAGTCACAATGATAATATTTAATAGGATCATAGCCCCTAGAGTCATATTATTGAAAAGAATGATTTGTAATATATACCACTAAATTATTTATTAATTTTCTATTTTCTATTGATCTCATTATTTTTTCCAAAAGTAAGGGTCCTTATTAAAAATATGGAAAAATAAATAAAATAAAATTTAAGCATCCCCCATATAGATGTCCATGATTAAACCATTAATATATACAAAAAACGCTTATGTATTCAGTCATCATATAGTGAATTAAAGTTCATTTGAATTAAATTATTAATAATACTAAATTTGGTCAAAATTTTGACCAAGTTAGGGCTTCCCAATTTGGTTGAAATTTTGACCAAATCAGGTTTAATAAAAGAAAAGAAAGAAAATGGCATAAATTATTACATTTCTTTTTTGTGGGAGGAGTTGGACTTTTGATGCGCTCTGCGTGCACGGGCTAGCCATTTGAGGTAGGAAGCAACCATTTTCCATCGATCAATCCCCTTAAAGTGTTGTTTATTGCCTTTCGAGTTGCCTTAGGTGCCTTCTTTGTTTACATTTGCATTTCTTGTATGGTTTGTAGGTTCATTGAGTTTCCATTGCAGACGTTTGACAGGTTTCAAGTTGCCATTGCAGACGTTTGGTAGGTTTTGAGTTGCCATCGCTAAGTGGTAGAAATCTGCAACTTTTCTTATCACATAATGTATTTTGCAAGGGTTTCAATAAGTAATTTGTTTTTAAAAATTTGTATTTGGGATTTGGTCTCTTTCTTTTCCAACAAATCTCTTTTTTTCCAATTACAATACCACTTGTCCTCAACACACAACTAAATTTTTATAAAATATATATGTTGGACAAAATGAGATTAGGGTTTGCAGTGAAAACAAGAAACAAAAAAAAAGATTTTCATCTATTACATCTTTCCCATCACATGCAAATTGTTCCTCCCTCACATGGGCGTAATTAGTAGGGAGATTAATTCCATGTTTACAACTCTCTTTTATTAACTTCAGTCTCTAAGCATTTTTTTTGGTTTTTGGGTACTTTGTGAGTTAGAGTTATCAGATTCTTCTCAGTTCAACTATGGGTAAATCTAATGCACAATCTTTTCTTTCCTATGGGTTCCTAAAAGCTTTAGTCAAATCACCTAACAACCCAATATAAAATCGTTAATGCTTGTTGTTGAGTTTTTGAAGATCGCTTGCAGATGTAATAGCACTGCCTTCTTGGTATGTGTTTTTCAAATGTAGATCCAAGTGTATATAAATAGGAATAGAAGAGACATGTCTCTACATTTAATTAATATAGGTTATTATAAGTTAATTTTCATTAAACATTATTAACAACTATATATATAATTGATGATTA